>VXAY01007237.1:582958-761364 GCA_013399855.1 Oxyruncus cristatus | reverse complement strand
AGACCCTGGTGCAGCAAGTTGTCCCCTTGCAGTCCATGGAGGACCTCACAGGGCCCGAGTACCCCCCAGGCTCCGGTCTTGGCCCGGCAGGGAGGAGCAGGGACAGTCCTGGGGTCGATGTGCAGCAGAGAGAGAGAGAGAGAGAGATTTCCAGCTGTTGTCTTAGAGATAATAGAAGAAAACTTTCAAGTGCTGCAAATTTGATTTAGAGGAACTGTAAACCCTGAAGGTAGAGATTTTTCTCCTCCTGGACTGGTACAGGGGGGAGGGATAATTTTGTAAATGTATAACATTTTCTTTGTAATTTTACCTAGTTAGAATTGTTGTATGTATTATTCTTTAGTTTTTATCCTGCTAGTAATAAATTTAATACTATTCCCCCACATCAAGCCTCTTTTGTCTGTATAAAACTTCTCTCACCTCATAGCCATTGTGTAAAAGGTTTAAAAAAAATTAGCCCAGAGTAAACCCATGACATAGGCATTAAAGACTATTTTTCTCCCAAGAAAATTTAACATAATTTGCTACAATCACCTTGGTGGATAAATCATAGGATCTGTTTTATAAATGAGAGCTTTCCATGGAAGTCATTGTAAAAGTGAGAAGAGACTAATGTCTGAAACAAGTTCAATTAATTAACAATCTTGGGTTCTTCTCCCAGATGAGATCACTGTGATTAAATGGGGGTATCCATGGTCAACTTGAAATACAGTCTAAGAATGAAACTTTTTTGGAGAGGAAAAACTTAACCAAAGGTGGTGACTCTTATCCAAAAGATTTAGACTTCTTTTTTTTTAATACTACCTAAATCATTAATTATTAAAAATTATATGGACAGAAATATGTCACAAACCCACTGATTGTTTATATATCCTCAAATTTTTCTGTGAAAAATTAGAGTGGCTTTATGCAGAGTGTCACTGATCTTTGATTTTAGACCATGTTCTTGTTGCTAAATTTTGGGAGCATTTATTCTGTAGAACCCTTAGTATTTTTGTTATTACTATATAAGGAGTCTTTTACAAATGACTGTCTCAACACTATAAATAGCCCCACTATGTTACATTTTTCCCCTGAGTATCCTCACTATTGAGTAAATTGACATTATACAAGATGATAAGTCAATCACGACTGGGAATCTTAAACTACGGAATAAAATTTGGAATCATTCAGTTCTAACTAAACACTGTTTAGCTTCACCATAACCATAAATATGCTGTATAGAGTATCCAGCTGAGATCCTAATTCAATTAGTCTCCTAGTCAAATCTGTATTTCATATATTCCACTAAACTGCACTTCCATAAATGCACTCTCAGTGTGGAAAAAAAATACTGGCAGAAGACACAGTCTGAAGTGTAATCTTTCTATATAGAATCAAGTGGTATTTATAAAGGCTTCTCCACAGTTTTAGTAATGGACCCAAAGTTCATGGAAAGATCTTGTTCTAGTAACAGCTTTAAAATAAGCACAGTTTATTTCATCTGCCCTTTAAGAGAAAGTTAGGAAAGTAGTTCACTTTCCAAAGTCTGGTGAGACTTCTAGTATGAACACTAGTAACACAGCAGCTTTGTGATACATACTTGGCTTGGAAGTCCTGGTCTTGACTAGGACTTAAATTGCTTTCGCACTGAGTCAGTACCATCCTGAGAAAGGATGACCATAGGGATGGAAAAGGATCATTGAGCTGTTTCTGGATCTCAGAATATAAAAGTCATCTTGCTGACTGTGACTTTCTGACTATTCAGATTTAGAATTGACCTTGCTAAAGGAGAAAGATTAAAAAATGAGTGATTATCTTCAGTTTTATCTTATGTACTCCAAATCCTCATCTCCCCCTTTGCCCTCGATATAACACAACTAAATCACTAGTAAATTATACCACTGCATATAATCACCCACAAATAATTCATTCTTCAGGCTCTGCTAGGCAAGATACTTGCAAATTACCCGTAGGGATAGAATCTTTTATTGTAAAATATATCTGAATTAATTTTACTGCATATAGCTCTTTAGGCAGCTTTTTGAATTCAGATGATGTTAAAGTGCTTGGTGGAACACTTTCTTAGAAGGAAAATGAGGTTCCAGCTCCGTTATATGAAGAACCACAGTTATTTTTCTGACTGTGGAGATACAGAAATGTTGGTGTAACTGCTCTGTGCCTCAGGCCTCTTCTCCTTCCATTGTTCAAGAACCAAAAATGAAAAACACAAAGCACTGTTCAGAATAAGATGCAACCATTTCATAGATAGCTGGGAATGCTTGACACACATCTCAGGGCCAGTTTAATGCCCCTCAGTAATATCGGCAGAACTGCATTTTTCTGCCCCAGGTATCAAGAATGGAGTAAAAGAGAATAGATTAAGGTCAAGAGTCAAGCACAGGTAAAGAGCTGGGAGAGAGAATATACTGCTGGAGATTCTTCTTCTGGGGAGAGGGATGTAGGGAAAGGACTTTACAATGAAGCAGGAATTACCCCGCTGAAATGGCTGCCCTGCTCCAAAAAGAGCTCTAGAACTGGTTCATCTATGTATTTCCAGACCAGGCTGAGACTGAATGCAATATCCTCCCTTTCATTGCTTTAGGCTAAAAGGACCGTCACAATAGTACCGTTATAAGCTTCCTGTATTCTGGTCATTCTGCTCTGGGATATGAAGCACAGACTGGTCAAAGACTATATTTATCCCATGCCATCCCAATATATTTGCTTCTTCTCTATCTCAAAACAACCCATATAAACTATAAGGAAAAGCAATAATTCCTGTCACAGAATTCCCAGCCTGACTTCACCTGAACTGCCAGAACAATCTGAGTCTGATATCAAGTTCACTCTAAACAAATTTTAATCAGTTTGTGGCGTGATAGGGAATGAGGGGTTCTCAAGAAAGATTAAAAGATGAACAACTGGATGGGTGGCAGGATGGGTAGATTGATGGGTAGAATAAACAGAAATAAATATTCAAAGTAAGTAAATTAGGTTGGCAAATTTCACTTGTGCATGAATTATGTTAGTTCTGCTTGCAGGCAAAATTAGTCTGGATAAATAACAGGGTGGACCTTGAAGGAGTGTTACTGTCTTTTTTTCCCTGTATTTAAACCCTTTTCTTAATGTATGGAGGGATATAGTCACTGCAGCAAAATAACTGTAGACCTTCCCATACTCTGACTTCTCTAATCCCAGGTCTTGTCACTTCTGTGGTCATAGACTGTTTCAAATTCTCTTGCTACCCACCAGAAATCTCTCTCTTCCATTAAATTAGGACTAATATAGTTTGTATCTGCCAGCTGCAGTGGAGATGGGAAGGAAAAAACAAGAGAGGATTCAGAAATATACTGGCACATACAGAGACCTGGCACTGTTGCAGGGGTCTGAATGCCTGAACTGCTGGTGGTAGTGTCTAGACCTAACAGCTTCTCCTCATCTCATTTGGAAAAAAAATTATGAGATGGAAGCTTCTCCAAAACCGGCTTGTGCAACACTGTTTCATTTGAATTCTAAGCCTCAAGTCAAGTACATATGCTCGTCTATGCAAGCTGTTAAATGATTCAAAGCAGGTCCCACTCTCTCCTTCTTCTGGAATAAGGGACTGAGAACAGGCAAGTGAGTAATCATCACAAAAGATCTGGATCTTAGGGCTTTAAGATCAGGTAACCTTCTCCTGGAGCAAAGTCTTGAGACAGTAGAGGAGACAATCAGAAGCAAAGCTCTGACCATCAGCATCTGCTGATTCTGCTTAGAGTTTGATTTTCCTGGAGTATGTCATTACCTTTTAAGAGTTGTTCCCATCTCTTCGCTTAGAGGAATGAACCCTACATTGATCACTATTATAATGTAGATAATTCACCACTAGTCCCTGTATTCTTGGCAATGCCTAAAAGGTGAGGGGGTTGTGAGTATTTTAAATGTTATAAAAGGACTCTTTCCCTGTATACAAGATTTATTGGCCTTAAAAAATGAAAAAGAGAGCCAGAATTAGATTGTGCGCTCCCCATCCCTAAAACCCCTCATTGTAACACTGACCAAAATTTCGACCACAATATTTGAAATCAACATCATACTAATGGCTCCAGAGAGAGCATAATATGTCCTGCACCAGATGAAGTGCAGAGTTACTCTGTGGAAAGTAATTTAAATCAATACAAAATACCTCAGAATTCTCAGGGAGGCTTTGCTTTCCTACCTGCTCTCTACTTTATTGATGTACTACTAAACGAAACTAAGTAGTACATCAATACACAGTTTTAATTAGGATACTGGGGCTTGAGGAGATGTCTGGCATTTTTTTGGTGGGAGAAGAAACCATAAAGTCTAGCAAAGAGCAAAACAGAACTAAAGGAAAAATCAGTGTCAAGGGAATAACAAAAAAAGCTAACAAAATCACCAGAGCTTGAACAAAGAAATAGAAGATTATTCAGGTGAAGAACAATGTCTCAAAGCAAACAGAAGGGAAAAAACAGACTGATGCTATTCACAACAATAAAACTTTGTGCCTCTAGTTATTTTCTAGATTTGTCTTAATTTTTTATAACACAAATGCAAATATAGATTTAAAAACAGAAAGCAAAAATGTTATTTGGAAGAATAGAGGTTTTTTTCCCTTAAGTCTGTGTGATAAATTTCCACAGGGAAATGTATTTTAAATAATTATTTACTTTTGGATAGTAGATATTTCTACTGTGGTGAAGATGACTGTAGTAAAAAGGTGAGAGAAAGAAAAGAAGTCTCAAAGCAAGGAGTTAACAAATAGTATAACCTAAGCTAGTTACTAAATTATCGTTAAGACTTCCAAACTACATTTAGTGAAACAAAAATGCCCAAGGGTTATTTGCGTGTGACTACAAGCTTCCTATGGATGCTACCACTGTTATGTTGTCTTTAGAAATGGTATTCTAAGAGAAATAAAGATATTGAATATTTATGAATAAATAAAAGAGACATTTTAACACACCACTAACATCTGTAAAATGTGTACATGTATATATATTTTGAAGGACAGTTTCTTTCCAACAAGAAAATATTATTTAAATTCTTTCTGAAATAATATACTTTTAGATTAACTGATATTATAGATAGCAACACATTAAATCAAGAGTTGTAAGGATATACGTTCACTACTAGTGCAGTTTCAGTGACTTAAAAACAATTTTACTTCAATCAGCCTGAATGCTGTGCTGAAGTAGAATCAGAAAAAGGTTTTCAGTTTTATGAAATAAAAACTATGGGTAGCAGTATCTTTTTTGTTGTTTAGTTGGTTGAGTTTTTTACAACAATTCTGCAAAAAAAGATTAATTTCCTTGTGTGCTTTTGTGAAACTGTTAGAATTCTGGTGACTTCTGCCCTATTATTTTTGGCTTACACAATGAACAAGCTCAAAGACATTTTATTCCTGGAAATAGTACAGAATGAAGTCAGTAGTAGTTAAATATTTTAATGAGATGAAATTCCTAAACCTTTTGTTTGAGGGAGAGAAACAACAGCAATAAGAAACAATAAAAAGGAATAAAATTTAAAATTAATTCTGTATTGTAAAAGTATGAAGTGTGTTTTTTTTTTTAAAAATTACATAGCTTCAGAAATCCATTAATTTTATGTTACATATTTGATGTTTAAATCAAGATTTCAGAATATTTCAGAGAAGATGTTAAATTGTTAAATGTTTCAGATTCCTGAGATATGACAGGGATACAAGGATGAAGACATATTTTGAGAGTCCATAAAGAAACAAGAGAGCAAGGACAAAGTATTTTAATTGTGAATTCTGTGGAGAAAATATAGATTAAAATATCAAGGTTATATTTTGTAACAGGTTGTCAGGCATGAAAGAATTCTACAACAGGATAAATATCACTGAATGATCATTTTGGAATTATGGCTTTTCATTCCTTGTTGACCACTAAAGCAAGATACTTTTCAAGGACATTTCAGTTGGAATGTGAGAGGCTTTTCAAATATTGACATTTTTCTCATACACAGTGTAAAAGCTCTGTAAAATGAATTTTTAACTCTGGTAGGTGTATTTCTGCTATGAAGATCTGGAGATGATGTTTTTTTGTTGCTTTTTAGTTTTGGTTGTTTGGTTTTGTGTGTGATTTTTTTTGTTTTGTTTGTTGTTTTTGTTGGTTATTTATTTTAAGCAAGATTATACTTCAGTATTTTTCTCACCAAGGTCACTGTACCTTTAATAAAAGATGTAAATTAACTTTAAAAAAAATATTCATCACCTGCCTAATTCTATTTCTATAAAAGTATTTAATAAAATTTCTTTGGCTTCAGAAGGAGTTTCAGGGTAAGGATTTACCTCTCTTGGTTTCCACATTTTCTTTGCCAGTAGAAGAAAAAACAGTAAAAAATATAGTAGGGGCAGAAAAAGCAGGATTAGAAACATAAGTAAGATTGAGGCTTTTTTTTTTTTAAGTCTAGTTTTTATTCTTTAGTAAATCTACAGTAATTGCAAAGATAATAGATTTGTTGTTAGACAGATGTATGACATAATATGAAGAGATCCATCTCATCAAGCCTGGATGGGTTTCCTGTGTAATTTTGGACAGTTTTTTAAACATTCTTTCTCCAACCTCTTTTAGGAGGAAAAAAAAAAGAACAAACAAAAAAATAAACCCAAAACCCCAAAAAGAAAATGAAATGTCAAAACCTTCTAAGAGTTATTATAATCTCTAATAAAATGGAGCAGTTCTAATAAAATCCACTAGTGTCTTTAATACGCCTGGATTCTGTTGCCATAAAGAAAATTAAAGCACAGTGTACAGGACATAGTCCCCAAACAAACCACAGCAAATACTGAGTTCCTTTAATTTCCAGAATTCTGGTCAGTAATTAATCACTCACACAGTTAAGGATTTGAAGATCAATTGCTCTTAGGTGTTGTCACAATTTATTGCATCAACTGCAATTTCTTATTGGTTAAACTGGAGATAGACCCAATGATCTTCTAATAATTCAGTTTAACAGGGTTGTAAGACCCAAGAACACAGTTCAGTTTACTTTGAACACCATCAAACAGTTTTAATTTGTCATTAAAGGCTCATCCAGTGCAAGTCTACAACTGCAGTTGGTCTGTGTTTAATATTTGATAAAATCTGTATGCAACCCTTGATCAGTGTAACAAAAAGAGAAAGAAATATTATCTATAATATGGGGTTGGTAATTTTATTCTGGAGGCTGATTGAAAATCTGATTTCTTTAAACTATTCTCTGTCACTAAATGCCTCTTCAGAATCTTGTTTACAAGTTGCACTTTCTAAACATATGGCTATATAAATTTGAACTAAGGCAAAAAATCATTTGCTTTTCTTATTCAGTTGCCTTTCATATGCTATTTTCTTTCTTTTTTTTTTTCACGGAGTTAAAATACTTACTTTGCAGACAAGACTATCTTGTATTGTTACTAGACTTCTACTCAGAGTAAGACATAGTAAGTGTACAGGTTTGGAGGATGAGGAATGCACTAGGAAAGCTAGAATAGCTCCCAAATAAAGTGAAAATCCACAGAAGAATAATAGCTATCCATAAGGTTCTATTTTACGCAATATATAATAAATATATTGGCTTAGTTGCAGTGATGACTAAGGAAAGAATAGCATCATGTATTTGAAGTTCCTCCCATTGAGTAAAAGCTAAAAACAGCTGAACCTCTAGCCCACTTCCCACCCACAAAACCTTAAAGGCATTAATATGCTGAAATAGCAAGCAAAACTTCAGACATTTACATTTTCCTTTACATTCACATTTACAGAAATGCTGGAAACTGTTTCAAATCCATTCAGCAAATAAAGCCTAACTGGGCTGTAATAAGATTTTACACGTCTACTCATGTTTTCCTTCAACATGTTTTATGTATTTGATGCTTACTCCAGGTTTTAGACAGAGAAGTAGAAAATCCTTAACTATTTTTCCTTTACTTCTTGGTCCTTCCTCTGCTGTCCTGCTTTACTGAGTGATCTATAAGGCTGCTTTTTGGATCTTACTTTTCTTCTATTTGAGTGCCACCAAGGCCCTCCTTGAAAACAGGTAATGATTTCCTCGGAACTGTTTCACAGACTGACCATCCAAGGAAGAATTAGTTGCTGGTAACCTCAAATTCTTTTCCCAGAATCACAGAATACGCTGAGTTGGAAAGGACCCACAAGGATCATCAAGTCCAAATCCTGGCTCTGCACAGAACCATCCCTAAGAGTCACACCATGTGCCTGAGAGTATTGTCAACAAACTTGAACTCTTGTCAGGCTTGGTGCTGTGACCATTTTCCTGAGGAGCCTGTTCCAGTGCTCCACCACCCTGTGGGTGAAGAACCTTTTTCTAATACCCAACCTAAATCTCCCCTGTTTTACTGATAGTGTCTCCTTTTTGTCATTTTTATTGCAACCCATTATATTTTTGAGCCAGGGAAGCTACACTGTTTACAATAGTAGATATTCTATGGAACTGGACTGCCTGAATTTTGAAAGCTTGAATACCTGCATACAAGCTTGGGAGGTTGAATGAAATAATAGCGTTGCATTTAATCAAATGAGTCTTCAACTATCTAATGATTTCTTCTTTTCTATCTCTTTTACGGGTGCATCAGAAACACCAGCAGATATTTATCACATACACAGCAGCAATCTTTTTATGTCTGTTTGTGCCAAAAGTATGGATATGTGGAATTTTACTAAGGAGAAACCCAGTAACTCAGTTCAATTTCCTGAGAAATAATTTTGACAGATTTTTTTTTTCTTTTATAAAAAATAAACATATTTATGAACAGACAAAAAGCAATTAGCTTTCTGCAAAAATTAATTAAAAATTGAGCTTTTTCAGCTGGAAAAGGTGTTATTTCTATGACAAACAAGGTTTACTAATGTGAATTCTGTTGATGTGAATGATGAGTAAAAACTGAAACCTGAGCTGTAATTGCATTTTACCATAATAACATAACATAGTTAAATGGAACCAGTGCTGTTTTGCAGGAAGTGTCAGAATCATTACTAGTAAATGTTTTTAATTAAAAACGTGATTTTTGTGCCAGAATTAATCAAACATGGTATTGTTTGAAAGATCCAAAGGAGCATTCGTGCCTGATGTGGAGGAGTGTGTCCCCATCTCTCAGAGATGCCTCAATAATGAGTGTGATGAAGAACTGAGGGAGAAGCTGCCCCATGAGCGGTTCAAGCCAGGTGCTGAGGGTGACCCCTGGTAACAGGGTCCATTGGCAACTGCTGACAAGGCAAGTGATGAACCAGGTCTGTGATCCCTCCAGGAGCCAAGCTGGTGGCAAAGGGAAGGGGAAGGGGCCTGGAGAGGAGCCTACAGTGTAGGTTCAAGAGGTCCTTCCAGGGGACAGGAACAGTCACACTTATAGTGTTGATGGGCCAAAGTAGGGGAAGTCCCCAGGTGGGGCTGGACAGGACCAGGGAGGTTTGTTAGCATCCTCAGGACCCTGAGAAATTTGTCCAGTGTGCACCTATTGTCACATTGCAGGATCAGCTTTATCAGCCTTTCAGGTACAAATACAATAAAGGTGGTGTTAATGTGGAAGGTATCTATTCTCAAACCCACAGGGTTTTCCATTGGAACACTATAAAACAATCCCTTTTTAAAGTCAGGGCACATTGAGTATATTTTGTGTTCTCAATTCCCTTGCTAGCTAATGGATTTGTATTCAATTAAAACCCGGGGGGGTGGGAGGGGGGGCGGGGAGGCGGATTCCCTGAAGAGTACTACAGTATTTCAGTTTTCAATGAACTCTTTAAAAATACTGTAATAAAAATCTCAGGTACTTAAGATCATTTGCCTGTTAAAAGAATTAATAAAGAGAATTGCTTAGTGCACTGGCTTGGCTGTTATTCCTCTGAAAACGCAGAGCTTCTATCTGTTGCCTTATTGTTCATAGACATAAAAGGCTGGCTCCAGTTTCCTGCTCCATTGGCATTAAAGGACCGGTTTTCAGGCTTGACTGCATAAGATGCCAGTAAGCAAATCCCCAAATTAGTGCTTAAAATGGTATTTAGGTGACTAAATAAGGATATATGTTCAAAATATTTATACTAGACTGCCTAAAATTAGGAAGGGTAAATAAATCCCTAGTTAAGAGACAGTTACTCAAGCAGAAGTGGATTGATCTTCAAAGTTGGAAAAAACCCTAGTGAATGTCCCTGGAAGCATTCAGATACACATGCACTTTGCAGGATTAGACCTTCAGAAAACCAAAAATTTTGTTGTGCTGCCAGCATTTGGCTCCTAATATTATCTTAACTCACACATTTTTTGAAAACAGTAGCACAAAAGATATAAATGCTGAAATAGGGAAGTAATATGAGGTTGCTATAATGCAATATTTTAAGTATTTTCTCAAGACATGGAAGCATATATGAATTCAAATCCATCTGTGGGTGGGATTCATTTCACTCAAACCTATGTGTCATTACACAGATTCCTCCACCTGGATTTAGTTGCCTAATTTCCCATTATAGATAAGAGGTCTACTCAACATGTTCACTGCAGTTTAGGCTAAAGTCCATTGCCCAGTTCTAGAGGTTTAATTTAGAAAGGAGTGAATTATACCTTCGCTTTCACACTGATCAGCTCTTTGCCAACAGTGTGGGACCACAGGTGATTTTAAAATTGCAGTCACCAACATTTAACCAGCTTAAACCAGTCAAAGCATAATACTTACAACTTAATGAAGTTATTCCTCAGTGACAACGGATGAGAAAAGAAATTCTAGTTCTTTGTATGTGTATAAAGTAATACTGGATCTTTATCTCTTTATTTTATAACAGCTTTTTCAAAATCAGCTGAAATGAAGTCCTAAAAGAAATCAACTTATGAATTTCACTTTTTCATTTTTTTACCCAAGTGTACTCTCAACAAGTGCTGAGCATATTTGATTTTAAGAGGAACATAAGAAAAATCAATATTAATTTGTTCAGATGTTTTTTCTGTTTTATTACAGCTTTGTAATGCGGTCAGCAGACTAGATAGAGATGATTTTTTATTCATCACTGCACAATTGTTTAAATGTTGGACCTTGCCATGGTATAATGGTAAAATGGTGTGATGTAGGGCAGTCATGAGTGATATCTATGAGGATAAAAAACTTGCAGTCATTTTTGCCTTGGCACTTGTTTGCAGAGAGGAAAACAGGTGAGTTCTGGAGAGCATTTATGCCATCTGGCATTAGTTTACAGCTTAAATAACTTCATCTTGTGCACATTAATGGTTTTCTGTGGTCCAGTTTTCATTTGAGGATTATCAGTTTTGTCTTCTGGTTGGGCTGTGCATGTTGTCATGCTGATATACCGCATACAATTTTTTTTTTTTTTTCAGTTGCAAGACATGGAGTAGTGACATATTTCCAGTCCCTAGACTCCACAGTAATCTCAGACCTTTCTTTTCTGCTGGCTACAGTGGCAATATTCCAACAGGACAAATATTGGTGATCAAAATTTTCTGCTCCAAGAAACATGTTTTGTTCACTAGTTTTCAAAGAACTTTCTGATGGCAAAATACAGAAGAAAGGCACTGTGAGGAGACTTGTCAACAAATCCAGGTCTTTCAAAATCTGGAAAAATGTTTAGGATGTCCTACGTTAACAACATAGATGCTGGAAGGATATGTGTTCTCACACTGAGGTTTGCAGTCTGCTTATGACAGCACCCGAATACTTGGTTGTCAGACAAAGCATCCCAGCCCATGTCATAAGTTGCTAAGCACTGAGAAACACACTGAACAATATTATCTACCAACACCAGAGGGTATTTTTTAAGACTTTAAAGTCTTAGCGCAAAAGTAAACAGTGAGTGCTCATATAGCATTTTAATTTTAGATAAGGACAAATCCAAGATGACATATCAAAAATGCTCCTTGGATCTGTAGGTGTAAATACTGTAAAAAATTCAACCTCATTGTTTGGCTACAAGCTGTCTGAAGAAGATACCTTATTTGCAGTCAGAGGTTGAATTGCATAAGAACTATAGGACACTACACTATACCAATACACTTTTGTCCACATCTGTGAAACAGACCAGATGACTGGGCTCATACTCATCTGCAATTAACTTATTATTTCAGGATGATTCATATTAGAGTTTCTCATGAGAAATAGGTGGCTTTTGCAGTGCAATACTTCTGCCTCAATTTAGACATCAGCAGCAAAACGAGAAGAATGTGACTGTAAATGGGCCTTCATGTGCCAAGAAAGGAGTTTTGAAAACTGGCTCAGCTCTAGATATCTACAATGTAGAGGTGGATCATAAAATATTTCCTAGCAGAGGGTAGACCAGGCCACAGATTATATGACATAATGTACCACAATTCTATTTCCCTCTGATATCCATATGTGACTCTTTCACTAGCTCATTTCATGACCATTTTGTTTGCTAGTGAATATTTTGAATGCACTAATAATAAAAAAGTAGAAATATAAGCAAAAAGACATTTGAAGCAGAGATCCAGGTTTCATAGTCACAGTATTTGTGTGATTAACCTGTGTAAATGTTACTCCATTTATGTTTATGCTATGGAAACCAGATTTTCTCGATTCAAAACGCACTAAGAATTAGTGCATCAGAGTTTTTACTCTTTCAGCAGTTTCTTTCTTACTTTTGACCAAGAACTTTCCTTTTAAAGGGATAAGGGGAGTTTTTAAAAACCCCATTCTTAATGGTAGTGAGTTACTATGATTTACTATTTTAATTCCTTATTTTCTAGTTCAATGCCTAAAAGCTGAGAGTTTTCAGCAATAATAACCTAGATGAATCTGGATGTGTGGAACTGAAGTCCAGAGCCCACAAGAGATGGGCTTAGTGACTGCTTTTCATGTTGATAGAAGCTTACAAAGAATTACAGTACCTTCTATGCTTCAAAGTTATGCACTGAATTTGCTTGCATTTTTAACTGAAGTCTGGCACCGGTTTGAAGGAAACCTGGGAAGTGTGTCTGTTCCAATTTTGTATACCACAATGGTTTCAGCAGATCTTCTCTGAATTAAATGTTTTAGCTCTGTGGCTACAGGTGGTCAAGAACTGGACCATGCTCTTTGTGACCATCTGTGCTACCCTCTAAGCTACTATCAAAGGGGTAGGGATCTACCCTTCCTGTTTTTAATAAAAATAATTTTGACTATTGTTAATGCTTCCAGAGAGTAATAAATATGAGAAGAATGTGTATATCAGCTTAGCTCCTTTGGGGTCTGAAGCCAGTGACACTGGTTCTGGGAACCGTGAACAACTGAAGGCTGGATGGGGTCCTGATCTG
The DNA here is from genome assembly GCA_013399855.1 of Oxyruncus cristatus. Lineage (NCBI taxonomy): Eukaryota > Metazoa > Chordata > Aves > Passeriformes > Cotingidae > Oxyruncus > Oxyruncus cristatus. The sequence goes on along the minus strand of VXAY01007237.1, from coordinate 748,113 downwards.
CTTCGTTCAGCCAGGGTGGAAGATCCTCCAAATAAGTACATTGCTAAACTTTGGGCATCAACATTTTTTCTGGCACAATTTTGTTTTCTGCACAATTTTGAAAGCTGTTGGGCACCTAAGTAGTTAGGTGGAAATTGCTCATCATCTTTTTGGACTTTAACATGTAGACAACAATTACTTTACTTCTTGTCATATAAAAGGATTTATTTGATCTCTCCCTGAGCTCTTCAGAAGATAAGAAAATTGTTTTGGCGTAACCATTCAATAAAGTGACTTACTGCAAAGAAATAAAAAAAGGGAGAATAGTAAATTTTGTATGTAATAGTTTCTCATGTTTGTTTATCGGTTGTTTAGAACTGAAAAAAAACCACTCTGTGGTGGATTGATTTCTCTGCCTATTGCAGACATCTGCTTCACATAATTTTATTTGAAAATGTATTAAATATTATTATTAAATTAAACTGCTTGATCCTTTTTTATTTCTTTTTTTTTTTAATGTATAAAATTATGCATGTGACCAATATGTACATCTGCTATTTCCAATTTGTGAAACCAGGTTATAAGCTCTGCATTAGAAACTGTTCACAAAGAAAAAAGCAATTAAAAAAATCATCAGGCAAACATATTTTTAAAGTTTTTATCCCAAGGGAAATCCCACACCTTCTTGAATTTCAAAATCTTGGCAGTGTTAGTTATGTTTAGTTAGTTTCAAAGTATCTGACACTCTAAACCAATTCAATTATTCTATTTCTTTTGGATTACGCATTAAGAATTGCAGTGTAAGTTTTATTGAAAGAAAAGCTCTTCAAATTTAATAAGATTTAATTCAGTGATTCATATCCACTGCTGTTGTTTTGTTCTGATGATTAACAGAAGAACTTATCTTGGCTGAACTGCCTGTCCTGAAGGGAAATTATTTGATACTACAGTGCTTTCATTGTAAAGAAAAAAAAAAAAAAAAAAGGTTTAAAAGGTTTAATATTTAGATTTTTCAGGAACAGGCACTGTTTTTAAATTTATGTACTCAAATGTGAGTAATTTTTTCCATTAGCACAAGATTTCCCAAATAAGGCACATCATTCCAATACAAAAAAGGAAGTGAACTGAGATGCTGCAAGAGGATTTTCTCTCTGCAGATGTCAGACAAAGAATACATTAAATTGTATCAGGGGCATTAAATTTGTACAAATCTACATGCATCGTTTTTTCCCACACCAGAGAAGCTTGGAGTTTAAAATAAATTCATGGGCAGAGAAGCTCCCATAAAAGTTTTGAGCTGGATGTCTTTTCCTACAATATCTGAACAACTGGCCAATGAACAATGATTGATCAAGACATAGGAAAAAAGCAAGATGGCAGTGTATTTTTAAGAACAGCAACAATTTGCCAATAAAGCTAGAGTCTTAAAAATCATGCTGTCGCAAATTCTAGACTCTGATTTTGAAAGCGTGAGAAAAATGAAAAAGAATTGTTGCTTTAAAATAGCATTGCAATGCTCTCTGGAGATTTTGAAGTTGAGAGCTTTTGGATGAGCTACTTACTCACTCTTCTGTAATCAGTATTAGAGTATCTACCAATGTGGCAGATATTGGTGCAAATTACCAAATGTTAAAATCAAAGTATCCTTGTTAAATATTTATTTATTGACAGTTTTTTTTTTTTTTGCGTTACAAAAATCATATTTGAGAAGGTTAAATGCTTTCTTTAATTATTCCCTCACCCCTCAGTTCAGTAGCAATCATCTGCTGCATACCCTTTTTGTGTCTCTACAGGTTTCTATAATGAACATATGAATTACCATGACATATATTCTGATTTCAGAAACTACCACTCCACTAATTTCTGTTATAGACCCAAAACAGTGGACCTTTTCATGTTGAAATGTGAAAAAATTGAAACCATTCTGAGACTAATGGATATTTATTAAGCTTGACAGAAAATTATTTTCCCTTTACGTGGCAAAATTTGAGACTTTTCATTTAGTCACATTTTTAAATGGAACACAAAATAAACCAAATAATCTTTCATAAGTAAAAGGTGAAGAAGGAAAAAAATATATTTAATTGTTGGTAGTATGTAACACTTTGGTTACGATGTTGTTTTCTAATTTTGTTATCAATCATAAAATTAAATTAGTTCTTGCAGCATTCAATAAAATTTTGAATGTTAAATTAATTTTATTTTCCCCTTTTTATTATATTCAGATATTGTTACATCTATTTCTGTGAAAAAGTTAGACAAAAATGGTACATTTAAAATGAAATAATTATAATCAAAGGTATTATTATGGTAGAAATAAAGATATCGGTACATTTAGAATCAGGAAAAGAAGCTCCCATTTTCCCACTGGATACCAGGAGTAATGGAAACTTGATTTCCCATTTTATCTCTGAAGTAGATTTTTCATATAGCATTATTTAAGCTATGAAATATCTGAGACTCACTGCAAGAAGTGCATTAGAAGATTAATGAGCTACTATTTGCTAAGGTTAGGAGGCTGAAAGCCTTTTAAACAGGACTACATTTGGATTTGAATAAAATCTTAGTCTTTCCTAATTTGTCCACGACAGTAACTGGCCTAAAGATGTCTTTTGGATTTTGTTTACAAAGAGTATATTCTGGGCTCAACCTGGGAGAGAGTGAATTACTCAGAGGTTTATGAGACGTTGTTGAGAACCAGAGCTGAATTCTCAGTTCTCCCCCATGAACCGTACGACTAAATGAATTCCTTCCTCTGACAAAACATCACAATTTTTAACCCGTGGGTTCTTTTTCAGTTCAAGACCTGGTGGGTGTGTCTCCCTTCCTCCTTTCCTTCCTTCCTCCCTTCTTTTTTTACTTCATTTCCTACATTCTCTGAACATTACCGGGTGATGCACTCTCTGTATATTAATAATGAGCAAAGGTTGAGAAGCTTATTTTGTGTATGAGTAATAAATGAAAAGTAAAAGGGCAGAGGATTTAGGAAACCATATTTTCTCTTTGTAGTTCATCCCCATCTAGACAAGAGTGCTCCAATTATTTAGGCTTCATATAAGATGAAAGCCCATCACATGTTGTATTTTCAAGAATCTTTAAATCAGGATCAGCGTAACATTCAAAATGTTGGATCTCTACTGGTGTAACAAGAGAACTTTCACCAGTTTTCTTTCATCACACCTTTGGATCCCAAATTTTTAATACATGGTGCTTTGGTGGAATACTGATAAATTTGGTCAACAATGAGCTCTCCTCTTGACAAACTAGATTCAGAGCTGAGATCTCATCTGTTTTCATTTTAGACTGTATGAATTTTCTTTTAAAGGATGTTTTCTGTCAGAAAGTTAAGCCTTTATTCCTGACCTGATTTAACCACACACAAAGCAAACTGCACCCATTAAAATCTAATCAAGCACAATTTATAACGTGAACATCTTCTGTAAAAAGCCATTTGGGTGGAAGGTTGGAGCCAATTTGCACAATATACAATTCAAAACAGCCATAGGAAAGCCAGTCCTAGTTAAATTTTGACAATTGTTGAAAAGTTATCATATTAATCAGTTACTTTACCTAACCTTGTTTTTAAAAGTATATAATTACATCAAATTAAAGAATAAAGAGATAGCAAAGGACAGTAAGTTGTACTTAACATTTCAGGTACTTATTAAAATTTCAGCACTATTTATTAATATATGATGTGATTTACAAACAAATATAGAAGCAGTAAAGAGAAAAAATATAAAACAGACAGAAGCAATATCCACAGTAATTTTAAGTGAATATAGGTTAGCTTAAAAATTCTCTGTCTCTAATGAAAACTAAGTTTCTGAGCAAGAATTCTAGAAGTTAGTATGAGTGGTTTGATTGAAAAATTACAGAAGTATTTTTAACATGCCCATATTGTTATTTAGTTCCTGTATCCAGATAGTGCCTAAGGGAGCAGTTAGAATTACTGATCTCCATTGTGTTAAGTACTTTATGGATAAGACAGAAAACACGGTTCCTGTCTTAAGAACCTGACAACTCACTTTTATATTCAGCTAAAATTCTGCATAATTTACAATGACATTGAATACAACAGGAAACAAATTTTAAGCCTGGGGTTGAATATTCTATCCTAGTCTAGCTGAAATTAATGGAGCTTCTGCAAATTTGTCCAGGGTGAAGTATAATGAAAAGTGGTTACATAAAGAAGAAGGCACATCTGTTTCTAAGAAAAATGAGACAGGAATAAACACTGACTACAACAGAAATCCAAAATGTTGCACAGAACACCCCAAATTTAAGCAGAGTTAGACAAAGTCTATTGTGCTCTGGTTTTGTTAGGAATATGATTCATTATAAAAGGCAGTTAATTTGGGAAGTGTCCCAGAGGCAATAAGGAAGGGGAATCTTTGCAATTGTACTGTTTCATGTACTGGTGGCCATATTTTCCTCCTGGGTACATAAATATAGGGAAAATGCTTTGTGGGACTTCAACTGGAGTGAAACAAATACTTTCTGTCTGTGGCACAGTGCAATATCTTTCCTGCTCTGAAAATTTCGATGCCTGTGTAGCTCATCAGGTGATTGATCTCCTGCATCTCACACTACATGCTAAAAGGCTAGAGAAAAAGTACAGCATTGTAACAGGAAAGTAGGAGCTGGCAGAAGCACAGCAAAGAGACAAGAGGGTAATGCCTGCAGAAAACCTTGACATAACATGGCATCCAAGAACAGTTGCAAGTGTCTTTCTGTCCTCATACTGGTATCACTCTCCTAGCCATGGAAGCCTGAGAAACATTGAGGCCCCCAGCCTCTTGGATCACAACTGTGGTGCATGACACTTTCATCATCCCAGAACATGCTGGCAGCAAAGGCTGCTTTAAAAACTATTCATATTATGATATATTCTTGCTTGTTGCAACAAATTTTGCATGGTGGAAAGCATGCTGTGGAGACATTCCTCAGTTCTCCAAGGACTTCTATTTCTCTTCCTTTTAACTCTGTCTACTTGGCAAGTTTACTTTGTAAATAAGGAGAATTATTGAAAAGTACCTATAGAGCTTATGACAAGTGATTTGTTTTTCCCTTAGTTATTTATTTCTCTTTGTAGTTTTACTCTCCTCTAACTAGGCAAATGTACGTATGCATTTTTCACTTGTTATACAAGATGTAGAAGAAAATAACCAACAGTCTGAATAAACAGATTGAGCTAAAACACCTAAAACATTTGGATTGAGCCCAGGAATCAGGCTCAGCACTACTGTAGACTACAAATACATTTTTGATGTTAGTGTGCCAAAGGGCATATGACTGGATTTTAGTGCTGTATAAGAATTCTTTGGCATATTTCAGTCCCTAAAAATACAGCTGTTAATACTGCAGCAGGCTTTCCCAGGACAAATCTATACTCACATATGTGTTTCACTGTTGTACAGAAAATTGGCTTAATTTAGTTAAAGCTCATTCTTTGAAACAAGAAAACAGGACAGAAGAGGAAAAAAATTCTGTATCTTGGGCTAAGAAGAACATAATTTTTCTGTTTTTAATCTTAAGCCTTTGAGTAACATGATCAGTGTGAATTCTCATTTACAATATATATAATTATAGACTCTTTCCCCTCTCTGACAGAAGCTGTCCTTGATTTTCCATTTCTTGAGAAGTAGCACTGTGAATTTTTCCATGTCTTCTTAGAAGAATTCACAGTTCATGTAAGCAAATATCCAAAGAACCGCTGGGCTGTTCCCCTTTAGATCTGTTTGCAAGAGACTTGTGATACAGCCACAAAACAACTGTCTATTGCTATAGATTCAGTAAAACTGAGCATCAAACTTATTTTGAAGATCTGATTGTATGATACTGATTATCTGTCTTAGCCATCCATTGCTTGTTGTCTGAAGACTGGGGAATTAGTTCTTTTCTGCAAGGGATATTTTTCTTAGAGTTTTAAGTAGTGTTTTGTACAAAAAAAAGTACCAAATTTTCTAGTACAACAGGATTGTGCACAGTCAGACTTGTATTACTGTTCCATTCCTAATGGTAACCAGTATGTCAGTGACAATGAGTACTCATTTTAATCAAAAAACTCCATACATAAAGACAAAAATATATTTGAAACATTTTATTTTCGTTCCATTGTTTTCCACAGGCTTTGCCACAGAGTTCTCAGAAAGAGTGGCAAATGAAATCCTGCCATAGCAAAGATCAGAAGAGAATAAAAAAGGGGGTTTTTGATAGTTCTTGCTCTTGCTGCTCCTCCTGCTATGCATTCTTCTATTTCATCCATTTGGTCCTTGCTTTCCCTCCAAAATCTATATTCTCTTCATTCCTACAGCATAGGACTTCCTTTGAAGTACCATACCATACCAACCAAGGTAGCTGGACAGTGAACAAATCCATAGCCCTGGCTTGCAAGACCAATACCTAAGACTTCTTTATAGAGGGTGGTGTTCCGACCTTCAGTAATGTGAAAAAACAAAAATACAGAGCACTAAAATTTATGTGAATTACAAAGGCATCATCCTGGATAACTAGGGATTATACCTCTATACTATCTTAAATTATATCAATATAAAACTATTGTATAGCTTTATACAATCCATGAGGATTAAACGATAATTAAATAATTAATGTGTGCATAGTTTTACACATATATGCACATATATGTATCTACACAGATACATATGTACATATATATGTATATATATATATATATATAAAGAACTGTGAAAAATGCTTTATGTCCACTGGTCCAAGTAAAGACCAAATTCTACCTTTATTCTTGCCTGTTACTGAGATTTTAAAATTATGTTCCTGGGAAAATAGTTGTTCCTAGGTTTAGAGCAAGATGAAAGTTTCAGTGATGGTGTAATATGGAAATTCTACACACAAAATATAAATGAATACATATGAACATCCAGTGTCTTAGGAGGGCTGATTTCACCAAATAATTCTGGAAAAGAAAGACATTTTGTTGAAGTGTTTGGTTTTATAGTCAAAAAAACCCCAAACAATTAATGTTTTTAATACCACCATCTTATAATAATTGCAGTCGATGTTCACCAACAGATACAATCAGAGACGTATTTTCACTCAAGTCTATAGTAACTGGTTATCAGCTACTTCATATGTAAGTAAATTATTCATGTTTCCCTATTTATAGGATACCATTGTACGAAGGTGGATGACCTCAGCAAATGCCTTTATCTCACCATCAGTAGTGTACCAGGCTTCTGCATCAATGTGCCCTTGAAGTATAAAGCCTTCATGTTTCAGCTCAGTTTTCCAAGTGAGTAGCTTTGGTAGTACATAAACACACCCTTAAAGTATTATCTCAGGTGAAAAGTGCAGAAAGCCGAACAACTTTCACAATACATAAATAATAACAGTGATTATTTACAAAAATATCTTGAATAAACTTGAATAGAAAATTGTGTTGAACACATTACTTTCTCTTCCTTTCTCCTTTTGGTTAGTAATAATGAAATTTATTCCAACTTCATCATCTGGACTATTGGCACATTTAATTGGAGGATTTTGCAATTTCCAACCAAACTTCAGGTGTCACAGAAAATTATTTAGGATTTTTTTTTTCAATGACATCCCAAAAAACAATCCAGCCAATGAGACTGCCTCCTCCATATCTCTTTCTTCTTTTTAGAAGAAGGTGGCTGTGTGTTCAGGCCACTTTTCTGGCATACTACAGATCAAATTTAAAGCCCCTCCAAAAGTAATGCATTCACCAGCGGTGTCCACATCTGTAGGGTGGAGCGTTACGCAGTTGTATGCGCCACAGTCAGTACTGAGACGTCAGGAGTAAATTGCCCCTTTATCCCCATCTGTGCAATATGAGATGGGTGGGAATGCAGTGCTGCAGCTACTTTCCTGCTTTTTGGACAATGTGCCAGGGGAAAACCAGTGCCCACACCCACACAAATGCATTCATGTAAGTTGTGATCATTACGTCTTACAGAGTAATGAATCTTGTCTCCTCTCCTTCTGACTCCAGTCTTGTGAAGTATTCCAGTGAAATTTTTGTGAAAGCAGACATGTTGCCACTAAAAGCTACAGTTGACATATCAGTGCTATTTAATAGAATTGTTTTTTTTTTAAATTCCATGCTGTTTTCACATCACAGTTTTTAACTGTTAGAGGAAGTGGTGGGTGTAGAGGAACAGCAATCTCAGCAAATGCTCGGAGGAAAATCAGTGAAATTAGCTGTGAGCCCAAGAAAAATTATGAGCAAGTAAGGGAGGTTTTTCAAAAATAAACAATAGGAAGTCACTGTGACTTCTCCTAAAATTTTAGTATTCTGGATACTGCCATCTTAAATCTTTCTGCTGATCAGCTTTCTGTCATCTGAATGTTTACAGTATTGATGATGGTTTCACTTCACTAGGAAATATTATTCTGTTGCTAGGAAGTAAACATGGTAACCAGGATGCTATAAAACCACTAGAAGTTTATAATAATTTTCGTAAAGCAAGATATTCACATAGTTAATACTGTATGATCATATGACAAGTCTCTGATCATTTGGTAATAGAAAAGCCTGAGAAATTTCTCTCCTGAAATGAGAAACTGCAATATTTTCTGGCAATGGGATTACAGAAGAAATATCTGAGACATTGGCAGGTACATTACTGTGCTGGCTCATATATTAGGTGATTCTGAGAATGAAGTGGGTGATATACAACACAAACCTTTGGAGAATAAAGAAAAAAACTGTGTAAATAATCCTTGTTATAGGTATAAGGATTCTAAATCAGGCACTGTACTTCCTTAAAAATCTAAAAAAAAACCCCTGTACTGCTTTACTGTCCCTCCACAGATAGAAAACAACTACATGGTGGTTTAACACTTCTCTTTCTCTTACCCTTTGTCGAGTAACTATATGAATCAACAATAAAATAACCTTGAGTTGGAATGGAAACTTTTGCACTACCACTCTGCAGAAATGTCAGTAACTTCACAGGTACAAGGCAAGCAAAACATCCCATGCAAATTCTGAATCTGACTTCCGTGGGAAAAATACAATTGTTTCTGGCTAGAATCTTGTATGGTCCTGTGGGAGTGCCAAGACTATTTATGTTTTAAGCTTTATTAGTATAAGATGTAGGATTATTATTTTCCTGGAAGAATCTTGGGATAGGGCTTTGTGGTTGTTTGCTGTTAAGTGGAATGTCTAAATAAAAGCATAGTGGTTAGACAGAAATAATGGAATATGATCTTTGCCATTTAAGGATTTCTTTTTTTCTCTTTCCTTTTCAATAGTATTGTAGTTGAATTTCCACTTTTGTGCTTGTATTTTTAAATCTGTAATTAATTGAGGGCTAATTTTATTGTATATTTGAGTTTAATTACTTTTTTTGTGGGCCCAATGTGGTATTTAGACATCTAGATCCTTAAGGACAATCACAATTATTTAAAAGCATAATTAATTGCAATATCAAAAAGGCAAGCAAAAAGGTGAAATTCTCTTTGGAGATTAGCCCTTCTACATTATCTATTTTTTTTATAAAATACACACAGGAGGCCAATTCACTTTTGAAAAGACAAAGTGGAATTCTTGGAAAACTACAAATCACTCTTTCTCCTTCCTCATTGATGATGTAAGAAGCAGTCAAAAAGAAATGTTTAGAGTAGGCAATACTGCAATTAATTTGTGTATCAGAAAAAAAACATTATACACAGCAGTATTGAAGATGGTTATTAAGTTCTAGACCTTTTTTCTGAACGTTTGGCATATATCAAATTTTCGTAGAGAAATTAATAGATAGAAAAATCTTACTTAGTGTTCTTGCAGAATGGACTGTAAGGAAAAAAGAGATTTTTACAGATATTTCTTTAACTATTCCATAGAAATGTAATACACAGTTAAATATATTTAAGTAGAGCTTTTTTTTCAGAGTTCAGCAATTGCCTCTGAAATTGCTTTGTCATATATTGAATTTTATCTATTTCTTATTGTATTAAAGAGCAGCTTTCCTATTTTACATATAATGACTTCCATTTAATCCACTTATTGGTAATTTGATCTGCTGTCTAAATATCTGGAACTGCATCACGAAAAAACAAATAACTATTTTTATCTGTGTTAGCTTTAAACAAATACTTCTAGAAAATTTAAGAATCCTCATCAGATTTTAAAGAAAAAATACTATGACAGACACAAAAGAAAACTAACTAACTCAAAATAAATGAGTATTTAAAATAAATTATTATGCAGAACATGATGCTCCTTTGGATAACAAGATCAGCTGTTTATTTCAACTTAAGAAACAAGACCAGACAATCTAAACAAGAGAGAGGTCACCCTACAGATACATTATGGTTGTACTAATTCTGTAGAAATTACTGCTAACTGAACTTAAACACATATTACCACATATTATTTTTTACTTTTAGTAGAGAGATTTGATATCCTGGCATATAACAGGGTCACTCATAATGGAGACAACAGCAAATGAATCATGTCTCAGAAATATGTCTGAGGAATTAACAGGGGAGTAAAGATAGGAAAAGCAATCTAAGAGTTTTCAGGGTGTAACAAAATGTCAGAGAGAATTAGACCCATTGTGTACATCTTGCATATGCAGGTGACAAATATGAGTCCTGCATTTCCTCCAGAGCAAAACTCAGGTTGACTTTTTCATCATAGGTTCTGAATATCTGGAGAAGAGGACATTTGCACCATTTGCACTTGCATCAGTTTCTTTTATTATGGACATACAATTCCCTTTGAAGGATTTGGAAATTACCCAGCAGTATTTCAGAGGATGACCATCCAGTGCTTTCCATACCAGTTACGTATCGAATTCATCACAGTCTGATATTTCAGTCTGCCTATCTGAATCCAAGAAAAATTTTTAATTTATGCTGTCATTGCTATCTTCACAAGGTGGAAAGATAGGATAATCAAACATAAATTTGAATCATTATAAGCATTTACAGGCTTTTACTTGTTAGTTGACCACCTAAGCTGTGGAAGAACAGTCAGAATTTAGCCCCCATTCCCTACCCATTCCTTACTGGAAAGCAATTTAAGGAAAGAAACACTTTTAAGCTTCCACCTATATTGGACAGTCTCAATCTTTTATTGAAAAAAAACAACAACCCAAGACATGTTATTAGATGGGGTAAATTTGAACTATAGAGGGGGGAAAAAAAATCTTTAAATTCTTGAATTCTCTTACCCAGTATCTCCCTATAAGGCATACTGAATAATCACTGCCTGAGGAATGCTGAAGGGACAGTACCTTTCTGGCAGAATATATTACTGAAAGAAATAGGAAGAGCCTATTCTGTAGCCCTGTTTCAAGTCAAAGAGAAAATGATTTTAAATCATGACCTTCTTCCACTTCTGAGAATGTCCTAATTTTTTTTGTCTACTTTCACTGAACCAGGATACTGACCAAAGCTGGTGTAAAGGTCAGTTTAGAAAGATTTTGGACCACTGCTCTGTCAGAGGCAAGAAAGGAAAGTAGGAACTGGATTAGACCAGGCTATATTCTGGTTTTAGGTAGTAGAATTATCTTTGAAACCTTTAACACCTCCTAAAGAATTTTCATATCATATTCATTTTTTTCTCCTGTGTGACTCCTAAGAGACAGCATGATGCTTGAGGTTTTGCACTATTTCCTTGAGACTATTTCCTTCCCTCAGGAGAAGAAAAGTCTTCTTACTGAACCTGGTTACTTCTTACTGCACCTTGTTAAGAAATGAACAGACTGCAGGTGCTAAAAATCAACATTAAACAACCAAGTATTATCTCTTAGTATGTTAAAAGAAATTATTTTGACCATAGCAATTCTTCAGTCAAATACATTTCTAAGAAATATCTCATGGAAGCAGAAATAAGACAAGGAACATCAAATAATAGTAGCATAAATTTGTGATTGCCACAGCTTGCTTGCGTATGAAAATACCTTTTCCCAGACCACTACTGGCCCAAGAGATGTTATCAGCTAATAATTGTTTGTTCCCTAGAGCCGTGGTATGTCTGTATGACTGTATGACTGTAAAGGAGCACAGATAGCCGAAACAGTTATTAAGCATTCCTTTTAAGTAAAAAAATGGATACTTGTTTTAAAATAGGTATTCTGGGAATACTTCTGCTTGGCTGAAAAATAGGACCAAAGAAACTGACAGATACAAGAATAAATCCTCTTTGTGGTTGACTCACATAATATTCATGTTTGATTTAAGATTCATTTTGAGAACACAAAGAGTTTCAGTTTCATCTTCTCTGCCTCCAGACCACACATTATTGCATGATATGAGACATCACCTTCAGATTTACATATTTTAAAGTATGAGTGAGAATCCTTTAGTATGTGATAACATGTAGTTTTAAATTTAATCTGCATAGCAGCAGAAATGCTAAGATTAGGCACAGCTGTTGTATAAGTTTATTTGCTAGGTTTCCTAGGTTTCATTGCCTAGCAGGCAACAATACATACTTTATGATTTCACTATTCTAGTACACCGATTTTTTTTCTTTCTTCCTTCTTTTTGTAGATTGTTTGTTTCCTTTCTGCATCCTTGAGTAGCTCATCATTCAAAGTGTCTGAAAGAAAAAGGGGAGGCTGCTTGTCTTGCACAGCTGCTGAAACTGATTGTGTTTTCCACGACAGGCTTTCTCCTTTTGGTGGCCTGACTGCTTTGGTATGGACTTCCTTGAATAATTAGCTAAAGATTGCATACTTCACAGGAATGCCCTAGACACATTGGATGTAATTTGATAAAGTTCAATCAAAGGATCTATTAGAATGATAACTGCTTCCAAAAATGCTTGCTATGCTTCTGAGCTTAGCTCTGCTGGTTGTCATCTCTCACTGTCACAAGTTTCCTACAATGTTTTGCTAATACAGCACATAGGAAAGATATCCAAGTAACAGCCTTATAAGACAGGGAAAGGAGGAAAAAAGGAATTCCACGAGTTCCTTTGCCTCCAGGAACTCTGCAGCCGGTTCCTTCTCTTCTCCTTCTGACTAAATATGTGGAAATCTATTAAGTCAAATCTTGCTTCTGGCATGTTAAAAATATACATTGCAATTAGACATCAGTGAGTAAAACTGATCTAAACAGAATGGAGTCAGTTTCAAATCTTATGTAGTTTGAAGTGATGCTTGGATGATCTGACATCCTTGCCTAGGGTATCTATTAAGTTTGGCATGAACAACTTTGCACATGGCAACATTTTTACCATATTATTTTAGGACTTAAGTTGCACAAGTGCACACAATGCCTGAGAGACCTTTGCTGCCTTAGAGCCAAGGAGGACAACTGAGTGAGGCAGTTAAGACCGTTAGAGGTGAATGTTTTACTATTTTCCTCTGAGGGGGACTGTCCCAAATGTGGCTGTTGACAAGCTGCTGTCAATCTATTCAGTGTGTACTCGTGGCTGTGGTTAATTCTTCCCCATGTGTGCAGAACTTTACTTTTTCCCTTGCTGAACTTTATGTGATTCGTCTCTGTCTGTTCATCAAACTGCTTGAGTAGGTTGCTGCTCTATACGGCATTGTACCAGCCAGGAACAATCTGGTGTACCAGCCAGTTCCCTCAGTTCTGTATTATTTTTGAAACTGCTGAGGGTGCAGTCCATCTCCTCCTCCAGGAGGGAGGTACTGGTCCCAGTATTGACCCCTGGGTTATACCATTGGTGACTGGCCTCCAACTGAACCTTCACTACTGTTCACAACTCTCTGGACCTGGTTGTTCAGCAAGTTTTCACTTCATGTGGTCTCCTTATCTTTGTCAACTTCTCTATGAAGATTTTATTAGAAACCATGACAAAAGTTTTGCTAAGTGGAGGTAAATAGCATGAACTGCTCTCCCCTTGTCTCTCAAACCACTCATCTCACTGAGGCTGTTAAAGCATGATGTCTCCATAAATCCATGCTGACTACTGTTGACCACCTTCTTGTCATTCATGTGTTTGGAATTAGATCCCAGGTGGATTTTCTCCATCACATTCCCAAGGAATGAGATTAAGGTATCACCTCTTAGGATTCAGAAAACCATCTCATGGTTACTGTAGCCAAGGCTACCCTGACTTTCACATCATTTGTGCATTCCAGCTGTTTCACATAAAGGGCAACTCTTGCTTCTCACCTTTGCAGCCTTTCCTCCTAAAAAGCCTCCATTGAAGCACTAACCCATGTGCACCTTTCACATGTTCATGTAGCCTCCATGTATTATAATAACAGAGCTGTAAAGAAGAGGAAGATTGCAGGGAAATGGTTGCTTTAACGACAAGAAAGAAAACCAACCTGGCTTAAGGCAATCTTTTGCTTTACTTATTTATATGATCAAAATAAGATTTCAAAAATGGAAACAGCTAGTGCCTGTTTTGTATTAGTATGACAGGTTTAAGATGTAGGGAGTGCAAGACTTTGGCTCAAAACTGACTAGCTGATTAAATTTGATAGCCTTGTAATAGAATTTTATAAGACTTTGCAGAGGTGTATGGTACAGAATTGTGACTGCATGTAGAATAAACTTTTAGCCCTCTTTTTTTTTTTTCAATACTGGTGCTGTGCAAGCCAGGCTCTGAAGTAAACTCCTTAACTAAAGGATTTGCTCTATTTAATTTATGCAGAGGGACAAGGACATGGGAAATATCAGACTTTTCAGTTATTTGAACCAAATTAACTAATAAAATGTGCACTTTGCAGACTGTAGAGATGCTTGTGTCTTATCTTTTGAAAATTACTTAGGAGAGATATAGCTGAACTGCTTCCTGCTTTCTTCTTTTTATCAGTAGTACTGTCTTACTCCAGTATTGCTAAAGCATAAATCAAGTTAACTTTTGCCAGTCAAAGTTTATTTAGAGGATATTTCAGCTACAGAGATAAAAGACTAAACTGAGGCTAATCCAATCACTTCTGAAAGTGATACATGACATTTACAAAATTATTTTCTGTAGGTATAACACAACTCTTTTTTTTTTTTTTTAAATCTAATTTTTCTCTTCTATTTCAAACAGATTTTGCTATACAGGACCACTGTAATAAAAAGGAACTCAGATTTTGATAACACGGTTTTTATAGCAACACATTGTGATGAACATATTAGTGTGACAATTAAGGACAATGAAAGAGATACTTTGAGTGACTTTGGAATATATTCAAATATAAACAAAATACAAAACACTGTAACACAAAAAATCTATTCCTGATCAATATATGCTGCTATGTGTTTTGCAATATTAGAAAATTTAAGATGCAAATAGAGTAATAGTAATAGAAAGCAAAACTAAATAGTTTCTATTTAGACAGATATTCCTATAAAGAAAATAATTTAGAAAAAATACTTGCATATGAAATTAATATTTATCAAAACTACTAAGAGTAGCAGTGTATTCCATGAAGAACAGAACAGTTCATATTGAAAGATCTAGTAGACAGAACCCTGATTCTTCTGGACATATCTCTTTGCACAAATCTGTATAAATGTAGTATATGAATGCACACATGCATCAACATCTTTCTTACTGGAATAGCTAATTAAAACCAGGACATAGTAACCCAACACTTTTTCCTTCACTTGAACATTTTAGAAACTTCCACTGTGCTATATATATTTAGCCAAATTTGAAGACAATGCCGAAACCCAATTTCCAATAATGCGGAAATCAAGTGGGAGGAAGCCAGATTCTGAGAATAGTTAGAGAATACAGGATTCATATGTATCGTGAAGAACCAAAATGTTGTTCTACAGCAAATATTCTTCTCATGTACAAAGCCATTTGTAGCTTTACATGATCAACTATTTTCCATTGTCTGGTTTCAGATTCATGGCATAGGAAAAACATGGTGGGGACCGAAAATGGGAGTCATCACTTACAGAGAGCATATTGGTAGAAGCTCAGGGATATCACTAAAGCTGTAAATTTCCCTACTTCTCAGTAAAAACCAGAGAAAGGCATTATGGGAAGGGTTGAATAAACTTAAATGACAGTGAAAAAAATTCTGTTGTTAAGTTTAGATTTCTCTCTGTTTAGATACTTGTACTACTAATTCTTACTAATGTAAAAGGATATGAGTTTTGCAATGAAAAGCCATTTTTAAAGATATTGTATGTTTCTTGGCCTTCAGTAATGTGACACTTACCACACCTATAGAAGATTTTCTCACAAAAATAAGGACAAAAATCTTTGAGATACCCAATCACTAATCTGAAAAGAAATCAAAATGACAGAGACACTGAATAATAAATTGACACTGGGATAAAAAATCTGAATTCCCTTCAAAATAAAGGATTGTGATGCCTCTTCTTGACCATCTGCAAAATAATAACTTTAAACTACAACAGACTCCTGATCATTTCTTGTAAAAATGTGTTTCCACTCCTCACTGGAGTTTTGCAAATATGGAACATTTTATGTGAAGGCTAAAAGTTTTGCAATGAGTACTTAGCTTTCCATGATATATATAAGTCATATGCGTCAGAACTCTTTTAAGTGTTGATTACAAAATGCACCAGCTACCAAATTCCTACCCAGTTGTTCTCTCACTCATCCTCCTCAAGAGGACAAGGGGAGAAAATAAAATGTCATTGGTTTCAAGATACATTTAGGGAGATTGATGACCAATTACTATCCCTGGTAAAAAAAGACTTGGTTTAGGGGAATTAATGTAATTCATTGTCAATTAAAATACAGATGCATGGTGAAAAATAAAGACAAAATAAAACAGCACCTTACCCCTGCCCCCACATTTTTATTAAGCTTCACATAACTCCCAACTCATCTTTATCCTTCTCACAGTCCAAGCAACACAAAGGGGGTGGGGATACAGTCAGTTCACAGCTGTTCCTCTCTGTTGCTTTTTCTTCTTCACAATTTCTGCTGTTCCACTCTGAGTCCTTCCTTTGTCCTTCAGCATAAATCTGCTCCTGAGTGGACTTTCCACCAGATGCAGTTCCTGTAATATCCACCTGCTTCTGCATGGGGTCCTTCACAGGGTCCTGTCAGCCATGGACCTGTCCATGGTCTTCAGGGAAACACTTGTTCCACTATGGTCTCTCCTTCAGGCTCAAGGGCCGCCTCTGCTCCTGCGCCTGGAGCACCTCTTCCCACTTCTTCACTAACCTTGGTGTTTTCACTGCTCTCTGTAACACTTCCCTTACTCTCTGCTCTCTGGTGTTTTGGCTGTTTCTTAAATGTGTTATCATTACATGGACCACCAGTTTGGTCGATGGGCTCAGCTCTGTCCTGCATTGGGTCCATCGGAGCTGGCTGCAACCAGCTATGTCTGGCATTGGGGAGCTCCTCTCAGAGACACCACGGCAGCATTCCTACTGCCAAAACCTGGACATGAACATCCAATACACCCAAACAAAAAAGTTTGCTAAAAAGTCTTTAAAATTCCTCTGTAATTTTGTACTTGCACTTGAACGGCTTCGGTAATATCTCAAACACTGAACAGTTGGCAGTAAGACTTAAGGCATCTGAGTTTGTTAAAGGCATGTTATTTAAGAGGCTGTGATGGCAGAATATCAAACCACAGCGGTGAGCCAGAGCCTCCTGCTGTGTTTGTTGCAAAGACTACACCCAGTCTGTCACTGCTGAGCTGTTGGGGTAAGGAAATAAACCCCAAAGCTCCCAACTGTGAATACTGTTCTCTTCTGTGACCTTGGCTTTAGACCCTGGCATGTTTTAACTAAGTTACCTAATGATCTCTGCAGGGTCAAGAAAGAATGGCTATTGCTTATTAGGAACAAAACAATAAGTTTTTCAGGTAGTCTAAAAACATCTGCCAATCACTTTTAAAAATGTAACTCTCATGTGTCTACAAATACCACATATTTTACAAGGGGTTGTGTGCACGGGAGAAGCTAATTAAGCAGTGGCTTTGATTATTACTTGCTTATACTTTTTTGTATATGCGCCCTGGCAAATCTGTTTCCCTGAAACCTTAAGCTAAATTTCAAGGGCTTCATAAAATAAAATAAAAGAAAATAAAATAAATAAAATAAAATAAAATAAATAATTCACTACCCTAACCTGTACCCAATTATTTCTTCTCTCCATACTGTGGGAGAAGAGCATTCACAATCACGGTATTGGGTCCCACTGCAAGGGTAAAACTCTTGTTTTTCCAGGACATAAAGGTCATGGCTAATTATTATGAGCTCAAAGCTTCAGCCTGTCACCGGTCTATTGCTACTGCTCTCCCCATCTTGCAGGTAGAGTGGCAGCAATGTGTAATTCCTTATCAGAAGGGAAACAGGACGGTAAAGAGAAAAATAGTACATATATAGAAGAAATTAAAGGTAAAAGTTTTAGGCACATTTCATTGCCTTCTGGTACATTTGATTAATTTCTGTGTAATTTCCTTAGTGTAAGTTTTCACAGAGATTTGATTAGGAGGGTTTGGGGAGTTTCTGAATATGACAGACTAAGATGAAGAGAAAAATATTAAAAAAATTAAAAATTTTTACAAGGGAAATTTCTATGCTAATATGTTTGGGGGGGGTGTTTGTTTGTTTTCAAGAAAACAAGCAAATACACAATAAATAGCTGCAGAAGCAATTGAAATATTTTGGTTTTTGTGTTCCAGCATCAATTTGAAACCTAACATGATTTGAAACCAAACTGCCAACCTTCTGACCAATGTCAGATAAGATAAAGTATTTCAGAAACGAAACCTATGGCAGAACATAGTGTTTAGCATGGTTTTGTAACATGTAACATACACAACAATTGTTTTCACAGTGAATGTCATAGATGTACTCACAAACAGCAGCACCATTCTTTCTGTCCTTCCATGACATTTCCGTTATTTCTCTTCTTAATTTATTTCCTCCTTCCTTCTTTTAGAAGTTTTGGATGGAAATCCTAAAAATTGTGTCCCAAGTTTCTCACATCAATCAAGAACAATTTCTACATAAACCTCAAATAAACATAGACAAAAATAATGAAAACATGGAATTATTGTCTCACAAAATTAATCTTGGAACCTTTCAGTCAAGCTGGTTTATTTTGATTCATTTCTGATTGCTGGGTTACTTTTTCCTTGGGAAAGTGAAATCCATCCCTAGCATGACATTATAACCCTCTGTGAAATCTTTCTTAATCTCATTTCTGTCCTGCACTAAGCAGAGAAAACTCAAATGCCAGCACCAATCTTGGCAACACACACACAAAGAGAAAGTACATTCTGAACCAGGAAGGATATTGCCAGCTGAGATTTCCACCAGCTGGAAAGCAGTGGAGCTGCCACAGCACAGTCAGTACTGGAGAGTAAAACAAGTTTATTGACCATTAGAGTAATTTTACTGCTATATCTCAAATAAATTATGAGCAAAACATTACATGAGAATATACAGGCCAAAAAATGTGTTGTGTGGATACACATAAATATGTTATGCAAATGTAGAATAAATATTGTTGAAAGATAATATAATTATATATGCAATTCACTGTATATGCAATTTATCCTATAGCAATATAACTTATAAAAATATACATTATAAATATGTTCTACATTTATATTTATTATTTTGTGATATTATTTATTATTATTCTTCAGTCAGTTCCTGTGGTTTTTATTGCATGCATTCAGGTCAGTGACTGTTACTTTGTTTATTATATAGATTCTTCTTGTGAGTAAAAAGACCAGGCTGGTTTTTTTATATATCCCATTAACTTCCTACCCTCAGATCTATTTCACAAGAAATTCTAAAACCCCAAAAATATTATAAAATCTAGATAAGAAGTTACTCTTATAGTTACCATGCATTTAATATCCTCTCTTTTATTCTGACATAAAAAGATAATCTTGTGAAAATTGGGTCCACTGGGCAGCACATTATGTACACTGAAAATAAAATAACTCTTCTTCCTTTATATAAACCCATAATGTATCAACATGTTGAATAGAAAATGTAATTGTGATTATTCTGTCTCCCAGGCTCACCCAAGGACAGAGAGACAATGCCAAGAGGGTAAGGTAGTTAACTGGAAGTATAAGATAAGTAAAAATTAAGTTATGATTAAATGGGGCAGCCTGAAAATAAAATAGATGAGTAAAAAGTGAGATGTGATGCTGGTCCCAAAATCAAGAAGGTTATAAATAATTTGAATCAGCAACAATCAGTATTTGATCAAATGCAAGAATCAGCACACACACAATGAAATTTATAGGAAAAGAAGTAAAGTAAAAAGGCACATTTCATGTGTGTCATATCCTTGTAGTGTCTTAAGTCTAAAAAATGTAAATGAAATTAGAAGACAATTAATGGGAAAGAGGTGCATCCAGATTATTAAGCAGTGTGAGTACTTACTGCAAGTGGTTAAAGGATATGGTGGGGCATGTATCGCTTTATATTTGTCCTTTTACACTTTTTAAGAAATACATCTGTTGGTGCTCTTGAAGAAAGGAAACAAGGTTAAATCTTTGGTTTGACTTGGTGATTCCATCCTTTCAAGTTCTTCTACAGAACCATCACATATTATTTTCATTAACTATAAAGGTGTTGATCAAATATGATGTAATTAGAAGGCTTGAAAAGCTCTGTAAGCATTTTTTTTTTTTAATATGGGAACTTAAATAAAAGATCAGACTGAACTTGCATAAGCCTGAAATTATTTTTTTTTGTTTTATAGATATATATTATTCTGTAGTATTATAAGTATGAAAACATTTAAAAAGTCAATGATATTTAGGAAAACGAAAGGAAATTGAGAGAAAATAAACACGCAAATCAACCATTTTTAATGGGTTACTGATGTCTTGAGCTTCCTTTTCTAGAACACACAGAGGAAAAATACCCACTACTGGCCAAGATTCACATGCTAATGTTTTTAAAAAGCTGTTACCATTTTCCTGAGGCATAGCAGGAGAGAGGTGTTTTTTAACAGTTTATATCTTGGCAAAAAGCCAGACAAGTGACAGTACAAGTAAGGATTTTTACTTTCTCTAAACATCCATTAGTGCTATAGGTTTTATTTTTCATACATTCTATCACATCATACCTAAAAGCCTTAATATCGTGTGCAGGGTTTTATCATCCATCCACTCTAAGGGTTTTTAAAATAGGAGTGGAATCATGACTCCAGTGCTTGTGGCAGCTCACTGTTTTACCTACCACACTTTTTTTCTGATCAATGGGATAGTCAAGATAATTGGTCTGGTGGACATTAGATCTGATACTACAGCTACTATATCTTTATTTGTGTTAGGCTGAGCACATGGGAATTCCAGGCAGTAACACTGATGTTATTTGTCACTTTCAGTTAAGAAAGTTGCAGGCAGGATGTTTCAGCTTGACGCTGTTTTTCCTGCATTCTCAGCAGAAAGACTGAAATGGAGAGCGACCTGAGACAGGTCCTGGTCTAAGATAAATTATTTGTGCTTCCCACTAGCCCTACTTGTGTAAACACATATCTGTGTGTCTTCTAATTAAAATCTGAATAGATTAACTAAAAGTATCTGTGATTAAAATTTGCTGTTAGACTGCAGGAGGGGAACAATGAAGCTTCACATGACCAGTAGCAATTCGTGGCTACCAAATGTAAGTTTAGTCCAGTACCTCTACCAAACACTTTCTTCTATAATGTTTCTGTTAGATTGTTGCTATTTTCTCTTCTATACAATGGTTGCCAAATAATAAGAAGCAGATCTTATTAACACCCAGGGTGTTAATTAGCACTACACCATTGCTGTATACTAGGCCACATATTCTTTAAAGAACTAGTTGATCCTTTAGTAGCTTGTTCATCTCTTGATCTTTTACTAATTATTATTATTGGTAGTAATTTATTTATATTTTTCATAGAAGTAGTAGGAGAAATGTGCTTGCATCCATCTTGTAGTTTCCCTTTTGTTGGTTTGAGTTAGTCCTCTTATTGCACATTTACTTATGTTTCTCACTGTCCGATCTCAGATTTACAGTTCTAAGGCCAGATCTTGCCTATGATTTCATTCAATTGCCTCAATAGTCTCCTTGTGATATTGATTTTGTAATACTTTTGTACAACTTGTGCTCTACGTGGTTTAGACTTTCCACATCTGCATAGTTAATTCTCAAAACCACTTTCTCCCCACCCCTCCCTCAACTTCATTCCTGACTTCTCCACCTCCTCCCACCCAAGTGGTGCACAGAATGAGGACTGTGATGAGTTCATTGAATGTCTTTACTGTTCCTCCTCACTCTACTTCTGTTCCAGTGTGGGGTTCCCTCCCATGGGAGACAGTCCTTCATGAAATTCTCCAATGTGAGTCTTTCCCCTGGGCTGCAGCTCTTCACGAACTGGTCCAGTACAGGTTCCTTCCATGGGGGTCAGTCCTTCAGGACCAGGCTACTCCAGGACAGACACACAGGGTCAGAAGTCTTGCCAGCAAACCCGCTCCTGTGTGAGCTGCTCTCTCCATGGTTCACAGGTCCTTGCCAAGAATCTGATCCAGCATGGGATTCCCACGGGGTCACAACCTCCTTTGGACATATCCGCCTGTTCTGGTGCGTGGTCCTTCAGGGGCTGCCAGTGGATCTCTGCTCCACCGTGGATGTTCATGAGCTGCAGGGGCACAGCTGCCTCACCTTGGTCTTCATGATGGGCTGCAGGGGAATCTCTGCTCCAGTGCCTGGACCACCTCATCCCCCTTCCTTCCTTCCTGGCCTTAGTTGTCTGTCAGGCTGTTTCTCTCCCATATTCTCACTCCTATCTCTCAGCTGCCATTGTGCAGCATTCTTTTCCCTCTCCTTAAGTGTATTACCCCAGAGGTGCTACCACTGTCACTGATGGGTTCTCCCGTGACCAGTGGCAGGTCCGTCCTGTAGCCAGCTGGCATTGGCTCTGTTAGACACTGGGGAAGCTTCTGGTAGCTTCTTATGGAAGAGAGCCCTGTAGGCAGGCCTCTACCAAGACCTTGGCATGTAAACCTAGTACAGACACAGAGAGCTACTTGTCACTCCAATTTTGTTGTATGCATCTACTGTGACACAGTTAACTCTACATTAATCACAGGTAGAATTATTATTCTGCGTGGTTCAGTATGACAACATACATGGTAGATAAATAAAATAAAAAAGGGAATTCTCAACTTGCAGGAAAGAAATGTTCCTGATCATAGGTAATGGAGAGCTAAACTGTGATTTCTTTTCAATTTTGCCTTCAATGCTTTTGTCTTTAGTAGATCCTCCATAATAATATCTGTAGGAATTTCTTCAGAATTAATACATCTCTGTTTTAGTAGCTTTATAGACTACAAGGATGCTTCTATTTCAATTTTTTTTCTTTATGTCTTCTTCTCCTTGCAGTATGCAATCCATGTGTAGTTCTCCTTGTATTGTGCTGGAAGGGTGCGCAAGTCCAGAGTGACTGCATTCCCTCTTTCAAACAGTTCAGTTCTCTAACTTGCGCTTGTGTGCACCTAATCTTTATTTTGTTCTTCAAAAAAACAAACAAACAAAACAAATACATAAGTATGGGCACACTAAATTAAACTTTTCAACTATTGTATAAACCCTGCATTCTATCAGTAGTTCTGTTCCAGAATTTTTCTGCTGAAGGATGGATATAGAGAGTCTGGCACACATGCAGTTCTTGGTATTAGTTATTAATTCAACTCCTCAATCTTTATTAATGTTTCTTGACTGAATGATTAATGACACTGAGTCTGTCCCAGTACGAAGTTTAAACTGTTTATGATTTATTTCCTTTATACCCACTCAGCTTTAAGCTAGTCTACTTTTGCATCATATTCGCATCAGCTTGGAGTGTACATTCAAAAGTACAACTTAACCTGGGAAATTTAACTCCTCCACTTTCTCACTGTGAAGGCTCATGGTCAAGAAGAAACTTTAGGAGGTAGAATTATCAGCATATAAGGAGAGTCCTCAATAATAGCCTTGATACAGCTCAGTGAATAAATACTGGCTATTCCTCAAAGGATCAAGATCATTAAGTGATTTTTTCTTTCAAAATAGTAAAAATGCATATGTTTCTAGGTAACTAGAAGAGCAATACATCAATCTTTTCACTGATCTGAAAAACACTGGACTGATTTGTGAAATGTACATCTATATTCTCATCTGCAAGATACTCTTATTCTAAACTTGCCTGTGTCTTGGAAACACACTGATCGTTATCCACTGTAATTACTCCATCAGAAAGAGCATACCAGATGATAAAGTACAAACATCTTAAGACACAACGAACATGCAGTCACAAAACAGGTAATTAAAATGTAAGCTTCATTTCCTGGTGATGAGTGGTAGAAAGTGCTCAGATACTCAAAGTATGTTTTTATGAGGTTTGATTCTACACTTTAAATTGTGTAAAATTTGATAGGATAAAAAGTTAAGTCTTTTGTGTGAAACAAAGAGCTTGATAGAACTAATTTACATTAGTGTGTTCAATAACACCTATCTGTCATACACCTAACAAAATTAATTATCTGCCTCATGTTTCAGAAAAACAAGAGAGAAAAAAGTATGAAGTAACTGAGTGTAGTGTCAGGTGGAAGAGAAGAAGAGAAGAAGGATAATAATAGAGAAAAGTGGATTAGGATGAGAGGCCGTGTAGGATATAATAGCAAAAATAAGGTTATTTGGGAAAAGGGAACAAGCTTATAGGGTTGCTATCTTTTGATTTATTGCCATACATGATAGAAGAACATGTAGGGTTAACTAAGGTTATGTAGCATTTGAAACCACAATACATCATACTATACCATTGTAAGCATATTTTTCAAACATTAAAAAGCCACAGATCTGAAACATATTGCATGTGTGAAACTGAAACTGTTTTATGGTTTGCAATACAAGAAGAAGTGCATCATTTCAAATGACATTTGGACTAGCTGTCAACCAGAAAGCTCCTGGTATCAGTTGCAGTATGTTGGATCATCCTTTATTGGCTGCAGCCAGGATGATAAAATGTTATAAGCAACAGCACTAAGAATATGCTTCTGTATTTCCTGACCAATCTGATGTCAGAAAATATCCTGAAGGAGGTGAGTAGAATTTACTAGCTTGTATCATGAAAATTTGTTCTGAATTTGGTAGTTGATGTCAAATCTGTGCATATATGTGATATACCCATATCAGCTGCTTTAACTTGCTTAAGCTTCCTTGAAGAAAAGAAGGATTTCATGCTCTTTTTATCAGTACCACTATCTATCTGGTCCTCACAAGTTAAAAATTACACTAGAACAGATAGAAAAGTAATAAACTTACATACCAATATTGCCATAACCACTGCAATCTAGTCTTTTACATATCAAAGAACTTTCATTATATAAAACTGATAGTTGTAATGTGATTTGTAGAGTTGTAAATGAATAGCGCTGCAATCATAGAACTTTTCACAGAAATCTCAGCAAAAGGTCACAGTTTAGAGAACTGTTACTTTTGTTGACCTGAATTCTGGAAGACCAGAAAATTGCATTTTTATCTAAAAGGTGTATCAGATATGATTTGAAGAGATCACTCCAAAATTCTACACCTAGAAACCTAAGTTACATAAAAATATTAAAATAAGTACTTTTTTTCTACTAAATGCATTCTGTCACCATCACGTTTTAAGATATGTATTCACAAATATTTAGAATAAAATGTTGTTTTCTATGTATTTGTTTTATGATTTATTTTAGATGTCTCTGCCACAACCAGGACCTGAAGTGAGACATGAAGTTGCTTTATATATTTTTTTTAGTATTTTCTGATCTCTGTGCCTACCAATGCCTATTCATTAAGTTATTTAATTTGGTATCTAACTCTTAGATTTTAAATTCTGTAAATGAAACTTCTTTTCATTCTGACTGCTATTTCTCAGTAACATATATCTAGCTGCTAGTGGATGTATGCAATAATAAAGGTTCTGTATTTGATTACTAGTCCACATTCTCCTCCCAATACCATTCCCTTTTCTAAAGATAGCTGGCTACTGTTGTAGTCATACTGCAATTCTATGTGCCATATATTTTGTTAGTATATTCTTACAACTTGAAAACAAATATTAGGAGAAAAAGTAAAGAAGTAGCCTCCTGTGTGATTAATAGTTCTTATTCAGCTATGTAGAGATTCTCTGAGAGTGACCTCTGGGCTGTCCGAAATTATTGTTGGTAGAAGTGCATGTCAGACAGAATAAATGCTTTATGTGTGTGCCTGAGGATTTGTCTTGAACATTTCTACACCAACAATTTTCTACAGAGTTGAAATGCTTTTATTATTTTCAGAAAAATCAATGAACAAACAAAACCTTTTAATTATTTTTTACTTTATTCATTCTTAAGCAGTATGAACATTTGAATTATGAAGGGATTTAGGGTTTATTTAATACAACATTTTTGTCCAATAAATAAACCCAAAATGTTGTTTCTCTGTGAATGGATGATTATATTGAGTATCTGAACTTTTAAGAAAATTCTGATTTGGGATAAAGCACACGAAGTTTCTTCAAGTTGGCTGTTACTAGAATGTGACTGAAGACTACCATCAAGGCTAAAGAACCGCTCAGAAAATTTGAAAGCGGTGACAGGTACATGGACTGTGTCTGAAAGATTGGCGTGGGAAGAACCCATGTGGATCTCCTGCTCATTGTTTTCCCTTCGACTCGGATCAACTTAAGCAAAATCTTACTGAGAGAGATTTTCAGGATTTGATCTTCAATAATAAGAAGAGAATACTAGTGTCTTTTTTTCATGTTTCTTGGACTAGTTCGTTCAATACTGTATGTTAAAATAAATCTCTAGTTGATTTGGAACATAACTGAATTTTTAAAGTTTCTGTCTTTTTTCCCTGTGAGGCAGATTGAAGTAATGTCTTACATGTAATGCCAGTAACTGCTGTGGGATACTTCCACTGCCCACCCTTGGCCTGGCTGATAGGAGTTGTTAAAACAGGGATGTGAATAGGGCTGTGAAAGGGACATCCTAAACTTTCTGAGAGTACTTTTGCCCAAACTGATCAATCTAAAGATGAAAATTACTATCAGACATTTTAGAGTAGTCTGGCTATTACAATGAGACTTTAGAAATGAGGAGTGATTGAGCTGGAAAAGAAATATAAAAAAGGTATAAGAATCTGCAAAATTTTAAGTTTTAGAATTCGTGAGGGAGAGACCTAGAAGCGCAAACAGAAGTTATCAAAATCTGTTTATGCACTGCTAGAAGTCTCTCAATGACAACAGGACCTCTGGCTTGGCCATCCAGAGCCATTGGATGCCATGACATATCTGTGGGTTGATATGGCCTCACTGGGGGACAGTACAGGTACCGATAAAGGTGCAACAGTCCCATCTCCCACAGAAGGTGTATGCAAGTGGGAGAACCCATACAGCCAGGACAGAGGGTGCGTGTCTTAGTCCACACTACCTGTGAGAAAATGTGTGTGCAATTCTATGCGTACATGTGCATGGGTGTGAGGTTACATTTTGGAATTGGTTATATGAAGTGCTTCTTAGCATTCTGTAAGTTTCTAATATGAAGGTTTATATACTGTATTGCTGATATTGATCCTGAATGAACCACTGATTGACTGCTAACTACGCATCATTCATAAATCAATAAATCATTTTAATATTGATTTGGTTTAAAACACATGAACTATTTTTCCTTATGAAAGTTTTTGTTATGCTGGTTGCATCAGTACTTCAATAACTTCATGGACTCATTATGAAAATGCATATATATTTTTATATATATAACATAGTCTACCAGTATTATGTATGATCCTTTATGGAAGTCCCCTCTTTGCTTTACATCTGATTTACGAAAGGAATAAATGCCTTAAACAAAACAAAACCAAAGATACATGGTGACACTTAATTGTGTTCTAGTTTAGCTGTTAGGTTTTATTTTACACTAGCAGTTGCTGGAAGTACATTTCCTTATTAAATCTGCAAACTCTTTGAGACAAAGGTGTTTCCTTTCTTTTTGATTGGGGGTTTTGCTTGTTTGGAGTTTTTAATTTTGTTTTTAGGGACGCTGCCCAAAATTCTAAGGGAAACATACTGCAGTTTTAGGCATTCCTACATTACAAATAAACAACAATAAAAATATTAATTCTAGAAATACATATAAAGTGTGATAAAGTTGAATTCCAAATTTGGTAACTTCCAAGTCAAAAGGTTAATTGAAGTCCAAAACTAATCAACCTAGGCAGTATTGATTTTCATGACCCAAGTGATAGACAGCAGAATTAAATTCCCCATTTGCTATAAATGCTGATGAAGTTCACTGATATTTTAAAATATTTCTGAAGGTAGCTCAAAACATGAAGATGAAGCACATAACATGTTCCCTCAGACAAAGCACTTAACATGTTCTCACCAAGAATTGGAGTAACTGTATACTTGTTATGTAGGTTCCCTGAGAATGTCTGGTTTACATACAGGCCAGAAGGGATAAAAGATATCCCAATTTTGTCAAGAGAAATCATAGAATTATAAAATGTCCTGTGTTGAAAGGGACTCACAAAGATCATCTATGTAGAACTGCCAGCCCTGCACAAGACAACCCCAAGAATAGCACCATGTGCCTGAAAGTGTTGTCCAAACGCTTGAACTCTGGCAGCTTGGTGCTATGAATACTTCCCTGGGGAATCTGTTCCAATGTCCAATAACCCTCTGGGTGTAGAAACTCTACCTAATATCCAACCTAAACCTTCTGTGGCACAGCTTCATGCCATTCTCTTGGGTCCTATTTCTGGAGAGAGGAGATCAATGCCTGCCTCTGTGCTTCCCCTCGTGAGGAAGCTGGGGACCGCTATGAGGTCTCCCCTCAGTGTCCTCTTCTGTGGGCTGAACAAGTCAAGTATGACTTCACCTCAAGGCCCTTCACCACCTTCACAGCCCTTCTTTGGATGCTCTCTAGTAGTTGAATATCATTCTCATATTGTGACATTCAAAACTGCACACAGTGCTGGAGGGGAGGCCACACCAGTGCAGAGCAGAGGGGAACAATCACTTCCCTTGATCAGCTGGCAATGCTTTGCCTGATGCCTCCCAGGACAGAGTTGGTCCTGCTGGCTGCCGGGGCACTGCTGGCTCATATTCAACTTGCCATCGACCAGGATCCCCAGGTCCCTTTCTGTGCTGCTGTTCTCCAGACTCTTATTCCCAGCTCTGTACAAACCAAACCAAACCAAACCAAACCCAACCAAACAAAAACCAAAAAACAAAACAAAAAACCCAACCAAACCAGACCAAACTAAACAAAACCAAACAAAAATAAAACAAACTATCCAAAATAATGGATCCTTAAAATTTCTCTGTTTTTCTTTTCAAATCAGAAGAGTTAATTTCATGAAATTTCATGAAATTTCCCACCTCTCACCAATTTCTAAAATTTTATTGAGTTAAATCTACTGAAGACAAGAGATTCTGTGGTTCTAAATTATCTTTTTATGTTTTCTGTAAGGTAGTAATAAGAAATATATTTTGGATCTTTGCAAAAAAATGTGGAACTATAAGAACACACTTGACTTCCTTCATTTCACAAGGATTGGTTTCATAGTTTGGTTGCTTCTTTACTTGCCTCTCTTCTGTTTGTATTAATTGTTGTACTTGCCTAAATGATTTTATGTATAGCAAATATATAGTACATAAGGATAAAGGAGAAAAATAATAATTAGTCCTTCCTTCTCAAACATCCCAAGAAATAAAAGTTTCACATGTACAATGTATCTTTATATTTCTATACCTTTTTAGAGAAACTTATATGGCTCAATACTAGGCAGCAGATATTTTACTCTGAAATGTGATTATATCTTTGAAAACACATGGGTTTGCAGACATCTCGTCATGTGACACAACGTACTGTGAATTTAGTGTTGCTTTCCCTGATATAGAACATTCATGGTACAAAGACGTGCGAGAAACTGTTGTGATTATCAGAGCTGATAATGAATAGTGGTAGCTTGTATTTTGCCAGGCTTAATCTCCTAGCATTTTTGTAAAGGTATTTACAAGGACATATTAGGAACTTAAACCAGACTTCAGATTGACAACAGTGAAAGTAGTCACGGAAGAGTCTACCACGTTAAGAATTTGATTAGGCTAGTGTTAATTGTGATTTAGAGATTCTGTGTCTTGGAGACCAAATAAAATATCACTTTCATTATGCATGTTAATCAGGTTTCTTTGTATATTCTCTGGAACCATAGTATTGGATGCAATATGAAAATGATCTGGGGAATTTGGCCTTCACTGAAAGTTTTAGCAGTTTCTTTCTTCCCTTAAGATGAGAAGTAACTGATGAATCATTTGTTGATTTACACCAATCACATTTTGAAGATGTCTTTTTTTGATAGTATAATTAAAAAAGAATTGCACTTTACTGATCACTTTTGTTTCATTCTTACGTAAACCAGATCATTGTTTTTATGCTAATCACTAACCTTTCAGTGGAGAATAAAAGAAGGGAAAGGGAAGAAAAAAGAAACACAATAAGCAATTCTGTCACAGGCTGACAGTGACTACATTATATTAATATATGAATGTTATATATATATCTTGATATATATGAATAATCAGTATTTAATTTAATATATTGAAAAATATATTCAGTGCTGTGGTAGGAAAACTGAATCAAACTAGGGGCATAATTTTCATAGAAGTGAAAATATCACTTGCTTAGAAGTGAGAAACCAGCTCACTTGAGAAGAGAGCTCCCAGCCTTGGAAGGTCCAGACGGAACAGGACAAAAATTTTTGGCCCTTAGAATAATTGAGTTTCTAGAGAAATTCAGAATGTGTAACAGATTGGCCAAATACAAAAGTAACTGTACTTATTCATAAGAAGAAACAGCTATTAAACATAGGCACTTCTGCCTACTGTCAAGCTGAACACAGGGTCTTAGAGATTTCTTGCACATGTTAAAAATATTCCTACCCTCATAGTGCAAAGGCCACAAAGTACAGTGTAGATAAACTCCCATGATTTCTTCAGCTGATTTCTTAGCTGTTATTTTCATATAAATCTTATAAATGTCTTATTCGTATATAGTCATATGACTTCTCTTACTCATGCATTTAATATAAATCCCTTATATTTAACATTTATGTTCGTAAGGGAAAAGGGTTTTTCATTTTGTTTTGTTTGTTTGTTTGTTTGTTTGTTTGTTTTTGTAGGGAACTTCAGTTGCACTGCAGTACTTTTTCACAGTACACTTGTTTTCTGCACTTTAAATGACATACTGGATGATTCCTCTAGGTCAGTAAATGAATTCTGAATATACCAGCATCTAATTCTAAGTTTCCTGACAATTACAGGGTAGAAAAAACTTTGCGAGAAAAATGAACCCTAGAAAGAATGTGTGGGAGGACTGACACACAGTAAAAAGACCATAAGATCACAGCTGGTAGGGAGAGGGAAGTACTACATTAGCATTAAGTGATTAACTTGCAGAAGATTAAAATGACTAATGTGACATTAGCAAAGAAAACATTGTTCTGTCATTTATATTGAATCAAAATGTGCTTGATGCCTCATAGATGGTTGTTACAAAGGAGGCTTAGTGACCTATGCCAGATATTATGCTGTTATATGTCATTAGGATAGGAAATCAGCATAATTTCTCACTAATTGTTTTTGGTTGAGAAACTGTGGAAAGGAAGAAAATGGTGTCTTTCTCAAAAGTTAGCTGAATCAAACTGGTAGAGGTGTAAAAAGAGCACTTAAAATATTGAGAGGTTTTGTAGAATCACTTGATATTTAAGAAAGATTAAGGGATAAAATTTTGATAACATTAACTCATCGGGAACCTGTGGTGTAATCCAGAAATATAATGAGGATGACAAGAAGATAAAGCCAAAGAGATTATTAGGTTTTTTTTAAAAGAAAAGACCTACATTGTCCTTATATTTATTTTGTATCCCTGCTCTGAGAAGGAGACAAATCGAATTTCCTAAAGCAAAGCAGAAGCCATTTTTTTTGGTCGATAACAAATATAGTTTTAATTCTATTTCTTGTACTGAATTTTATACCATCTTCTGATCTCATGTTTGCAATTAATATGAAAATGCTCTGTGAATGAAATGGTGATGCTTTTGAGAGAGAAGATATTACTAAATATTTACTCAGGTTACTGTTATTTCTTTTTGTAATTCTATAATTTGAGTTTGAGTTTGACTTATCAGTTTCTGGTGATTTAACAACAGATGGCTGCTAGATGCCCACCTAGCTTCTCTCTGACTCCTCTTCCGAACAGGACAGGAGGAGAAAATAAAATGAAAAAACTCATGGGTCACAATAAAGACAGGGAGATCACTTAACAATTACTGTTGTGGGGAAAACAGACTCAACCTAGGGAAAATTAATTTATTACAAAGTAGAGTAGTATGGTGAGAAACAAGAACAAAACCTAAAACACCTTTCCCCCACTCCTCTCTTTTACCAGGCTCAACTTCACTCCTTCGTTCTGACTCCCATCCTGAATGGCACTGGGGAGATTTGAGGAATGAGGATTGTGGTTAGAGGCAGTTGGAAGGCTCTGGCACCCTGCCTGACCTGTGATTTTGTTGTATGATGATTTGTTGTATTGTATGATTTTTGTTGTTTGATGGTGTAGTTGTGTTCTGTATTCCGCCACGAAGTAGGGTTTTTTAGTAGAAAAGTAGGTTCAGGAAATACATTAGAGTTCCTATGCATTCATGTGTCTGTCAGTAACCTTCAGTGAAGATTTTGCAGGCTATCCTCAGGCTTGCATGGATAAGCTGTGACATCTTGTTTTGAGGGTAAAAAGATTCACACAGGAGCAGGTTAAAAAGTCTTTTGGATTTTTTTTTACCTTTTTTCCCCTCCTGTTTTCCAATGTATAACTACTAAATATTCTTTTCTTGTTAGTTTTGTCTTGATGTTGAATAGCTAATAATGATCTTTTGTTGTAAGCTATTGTTCTTTGAAACTTGTGTGCACATGCAGATTCACTGTGTGTCATGCTGTGATCATCCCCAGTTAAACAGCTTTAGAGGCACCACCAGAAGCACTAGAGCAATAGCATTATCTTTATCTGCTGTGGAAACAAATGTGGGTGATACGTAAATTTTGTGTGATTCATAAATACCGTGGTTCACACCAAATGATGACTCTATACTGAAACTAACAAAGCATTGTCAGAACCCTCTATAATCAAAGGAAGAGAAATATAAGTTATCATACTTCAGCCTACTGTTATGAAATTCTGCCAAAAGATAAGTAATGTTTTGTGAGCAGCTGCAGAAATATTCAACACATGTGATAGTCATTAGGAGGATAACCAAGCAACCCGAATTGTCTCAATACCAGTCCACACCTAGTGCTGAGGTACATTTGAGAAAGCCTAGGATCAGTGATTAATAATATGAAAAAGAATTTATTTTAATTTTCTGCTTATTACAGGCTCTATAATTTTGACAAGTGATTCTAACAACACTTCCATGACTCTGGTAGAAAAAGACACAGACATTAAAACGGTAAATGAATATTATGAAAAATCCAGTATATCCTCAGCAAAACTGTTTAATTAGCTAACAGCATTGATATGGAAAACCTAAATCACATTGTACCACTTCTCATGAGCAATATTCTTTTTGGGGTTTTCCTTTTTTCTTTTTTTTTTCTTTCTTTTCTTTTCACCCTCTCTTCACCTTCCAGCTAATTTTTAGATCTTTTTCTGTTTCATCAGAATATTAGAGATCAATTTTTCCTTGTCATCCATAGTGTATCGACTCCAGCTGATAGCTAAGCCCCCATCCAATCTCTTGTTCACTTTGCTGCAGTTGAGATTAAATTGAGATAGGAATACATCAATAACTAAAGGCAAAGAAAAGAAATGAAAAAACTGCACAAATAATGAAAAGGCAATCACTCATCATCTTTAATTGGCAAACTAATGTCCAGTCAGTAACCAAGGAACAGCTACTTTGGGAAAAAAAATTAACCTAAATTTGACACAGATTTATTGTTTATCATTGTGTTATATATCATGGAATATCCCTCTAGTTAATTAGGGTCAGTGCCCCCTCACAGTATCTTGCACACCCCAAACCTACTCACTCTGGGGGCAGAGAGAGAAACAGGTTAGAAATCTAAAACCACACAGCCCCTTGTGGGATACTGTGAAGAAAATTAAATCCATCTGAGCCAGATATAATACACACCTTCTAAAATACATATTTGCTAAACGGATGGAACTGACCATGTAGGAGGTTATCATAAATACCAAGTTGGGCTGCTGAAGACAAAGGATATTGTAGTCCATCCTCCTGTTCCCACCCAGTTGCAGTTTTACTGAATAGCCCCACTGGACCAACCCTACAAACCTATCTTTGTGACTCTCTGTAATCTCATTAGGAAGAATCATACTGGGCAACCAGTGAATTGTCCCTTCAAGTTTTCTTGAAGGATGCTACACTGATCATTTTACTGAACATGAAGATGCCCCTTTATGACTCATTGTTTTAGTTTGTTGCTGCAGAAAGAAAAAAACCAACACCCCCAAACTTCTGCTTTTTCTATGTTGCTGTAACTTCACACTGAAGTTGCTCTGTAACTTGCTTAAATACAACTTATGAATATTAAATTTAAAAAATTATGCTTATATTTGCACGTGTTCTACCTGAAAGGTTGCTCTTTAAGTGTGCATATTGTCTTGCATGTGACTCCATGTTTGAATTTATATGTACATAAATATATATATTTATGTGTTTAGGCTTTCTATGTCATACAATTGACAAATGTCTGCAAATTAATAGTGGAAAAATCAAAACAAGAAAATGAAAGACATTTTAAAATCAATTTACTAATCAGATCATAAAAGCTAAAATATTTTATCAGTACTTGTGAACAGAAAAATAGTTATTCAAAACCTTTTCTATTAGAATTCAATATTTGCGGTGTATTACTCAGTCTTTAATATCTATTCTGACTGTTCTCTAATTTATTTCTGTTGTTTTCTGCCTAAGCTGCTCCAGGGTTGATAGACGGCCCTCTGATGAGCAATTTGAGAGCCTGCCAAATAAAGACTTGACTTAGCCAATGTTATCTTTCATAAAATTATTTACCATATCATGGCTTTAATAAGATTAAGAAATTTAATATAGCTGATTTACATTTCTATGTTCAGGTTTTATTTTTTTGAGAATGGTGTTTGAGAGAGAAGGAACAGATAAGAGAGAAAAGGGAAAATGGAGACTTATCAGTCTGCCGTTTACCATAGAAACTGGAGAGTCTTGTAAAAAATAAATATTAATAATCATACCTGCATGTCACTGTAGAAAATGGCTTATGCAAGTAAATTAACAATAGTTATGCCTTTAATTATGTGAAAAAATTCAAGCTCCAGTATACAAAAAATGTACCAGAGGTTTTCCAGTACTAATCAAATTAGAAAAAATAGAAAGAAAGAAGAAAATTGAACAAATGATAATTTATGCTTTATGGGTTTCTTAAAAGGAAGAAAAAACTGAAAAATGTGAACTTGACTTATTTCACATTGATGAGGAAGGCTTCTGGTAAATCAAAGTGGCTGATATCAACAATAAAATCAGAATCCTATTAGTAGTTTTGATTTTTTTTGGTCATTAATTTGGAAAAGGTTTCATCTAGATAGATATTACTGAATTTTTGTGTGCATGAATAGCTGAAAATAGCACTTTTCCTGAGTGCAAACAAGATCTTAGAAACAGTTCTGTACTGAAGGTAGACTATATCTTTTGTCTAGTCATTACAAAAGGAAAGACATTCATGAGGTTAACTAGCATCATAATATGCCGGCACCTTTGGGAGTTCACAAGGGTCTTGTGATTGAGGGATCACACTGAGGTGCAGAAATGGGTTTATCTGTAATCTCTGCCACAGTCTTTATGATCTTGAATGACTCACTCAAGGTACCTGTGAGTTAAGCAGCACCAAGTCATATTTCATATTTTATTTGCTTGAACAGCAAAATTGACATAGCTGTTAGGATAATGTTAGTAATTAGCTGTTACAAATGTTGCAGTGTATGGCTATATTAGCTAAGATCTCTGCACAGAAATACCGTTTGTTGTGTGAATGCATCCAGCAATGAATTTACCATGACTAAGGCCATTCTCCATATGCGCTCTCCTGCACCACTCTTAGAGCAGCAGCCACACCACTAGATACCTTTCTCCTCTACTCCTCATTTAAGTTTAAATAGCATCCTTTCTCATCAGCTAATTTACCACGAACTGTTAACTAACCCATCACTGACAGGGGACTGTGATTCGGGACGTGAACAGAATTAGTCACTCTGTTCCTTGACTGTAACAGTGGGAACACATCACCTTTCTTATCCTTCTCTCTTTCTGTCCTTTCTATCCTAATTGTAAATTGACTGAACTGTAATTTCTGCAAATTGATTTTTATTATACAGAAAGCTTTGGATCTAATCTGCAGTGTAGTTGGTCTACTGTGAGTGTGACAATGCATACTAGAAAAGATATGAAGACAGAAGTGGATATAAAATGTTCAGTTGGGAAAAAAGGTGGCAAGTTTTCTAGGTGTGAAATAGCGCTGGTATAATTTTGCTTCAAAGATTGAATGTGTACTCAGACAAAGAATTTCTTTTTTTTTCCCCGAAGGTTTTCATATTCTTTACAAATTAATTACGTCAACATTACAGGTATGATATCACAAATTTACGTACTGTCTAAGAATAGGAAATATTTATTTTTTGTTCATCACATATACACTAAGAATTAGAAAGTGTGTCTGAAATATCTGCATGGGGAATAAGAATAATCTTATCAAAGATTATCCGAACAAAACCAGGATAGATGACTCTCTGGAGTTCCCCACACCATCATGTAGGTAGTACTTGCTTAAACTAGATGTCTACATTTTAGATACGTAAGATTGGATGAGATTAATCTTGTCTTATTGTACTCTGTGTAAGACTGAAAATTAGTAGTATAAATTTAAAAAAAAAAAAATTAATCCTAGATTAGTTAAACAGGATGATATAAATTTTTTCATTCTTCATCTCCAGAAAACCCATTTCTGTATGGGCAATTTCTATCAATCTCTTATCTCCTGCTCATTCTGTTTTACAAGAATTTTCCTTTCAGTCACTTTTTACTATAATCCTTTCTCAGTTTGGGTCAGTTTCCCGCCAACTGTCCAAACCCAGAGGGAAAACCTCCCCCTCCCTTCTTCCCCCAGGGCAAAGGAAAAAAACTTATAGAAACTGAAGAACCCAAAACCAACTGAATTATATCAATATATATATTTTTGCATATATTACAGTTATATACAGTTAGAATACTATGTACAATATTAGGGACCCCAAACACACCCCCCTCCCCCAGAGGGAAAGGGAAAAGGAAAAGGGGAAAAGGGAAAAACACAATCAAAACCCAGGAGCAACCAATAAAGAACTAGTAAAAGAAAAGCTTACTACTTTCCTTGAGATAGCAGAATCCTGCCAAACGACTGCTGGCACCCGCTGCCTCGCAGGGCCTACAAGGCCTTACTAGGCCTCACTCCTCCACATGAATAGGACCAACGGCAGAGAACCTGCACGTTCAGACCACAGGAAGAGAAGAGAGCGAGAGCCTCCCCTCCCTTCTTATTCATACTCTTGCTTATGTAAAAATCATATGGAATGGGAACTGGGAACACGGCCTTCACTCCTTGGTTACAACCTGGTTACCAAGGAAGGCCTAGAATCAAAACCACTACACAATTATCATTTTTCTTTTTAAAAGAGGACCCTTCCTCTAGAGCATGCTGCATTCACTACAATTTTAAGTGTACCTGGTTTTTTTATCTGCAGTCTCATTCTAGTAAATGATGGAGGGTTTCTCGGACCACTTCTTTTTCTCCATCTCCCCTCATCTTTTTCTTCTATTTGATTCTTTCTTTGTTTTTCTGTTCTGACCAATATTCTAGCTTTTCTACAGAGAAAATTCATATCCCTGAGCTTTAAGAGCTAGGGTGGAACTTAGCTATGTACTTACAGCTGTAAGAGTAGTTTAAGTTAACAGGCTAAATAGTTAATAAAGATAAATAAAAATCTTCAGAAGGAGGGTTTTTTCCCAATATTAATTTTCACAGTCTATAGCAAATGGGTAAATTCTAGTCAGACGCATGTGTCTGTTAGTAATAGGTACCTAGACCCTTAACTTTAAATAGGTGCCTTGTTTTTAGACAGCTTATTCTCTCATGACTCCCTGTCAGGCTGACAGATGGGCACCTTAGTGTCGCTTAACAGAGTCACCCAATACCAGCATTCATCATTTCCTTTAACGGTATCTGCTGTGTGCTGCTGTTCTCCTTGCACAGCCTGATCCTGGGTGCCTATAGCTATTAAAGCTTCATATCTGACTTTGGTTGTGGTGCCAGAGGGTGACCCTCCTGCTCTTGAGGGTCACCAAGGTGCCTCATTTTCTATGGTGTCCCCTACAGAAGTGTGGTTCAGAAACCACCCATCTATCTCCATCTTGGGTTCCCGAGTACTTCACAGCCTTTTGACTGTTTCATACAACTCAGCCCTCTGACATAACAGGTCATCAACCTGTGCACATCTTATGCAGTTGTTCACCTTTTCCCCAGAAAAAGGGGCTGTGCACTCACTGCAATTTACTGCCTGGACTGAGGTCCTTCCTTAGCGGTTCCATCTGTGTGGAATGACGCATAAGGCATCTCAGGAATGTAGAAACACTGATTACTCTGAGGTGGGATTCAATCTGACATCTTCGTTCCTGTCAATGACCAGGCTGTGTCAGCATTCCACGAGAGCTGCTGGCTCCTGGCAAGGTTCTCAGCTCTTGTTCAGGTTTCCCTGGCTCTGAAAATCCCCCTGTCCACCTGGATCTGGTGCTCAGCCACAGAATTTACCTCTGCTGCGACTGTCTGCCTCACTGAGTGCAGTTTTTTTGATTTTAAGTGCTGTTTTATGTGTGCGTGTGCATATACGTACATTGAAATGTTATGTCAATAGTATTCAAATAGTATGTAAACATTCCATATTTTCATTTCTAAGTACATTTATAGATATATATATCTATATAAATATTTGAATTATCTATAGTTAAACTAGTCCAAATTTCACTTCTTTATAACCCAACTGATATTTCAAATTCCTTGAGTATATGGAAAATTAATCTTAATAATAATT
Source organism: Oxyruncus cristatus (assembly GCA_013399855.1). Lineage (NCBI taxonomy): Eukaryota > Metazoa > Chordata > Aves > Passeriformes > Cotingidae > Oxyruncus > Oxyruncus cristatus. Next base: position 709,078 of record VXAY01007237.1, on the reverse strand, counting down.
ACTGATAGGAGCATCAATTTAGTCATTCAGAACATCCATTCCAATTATTTTATTACTATATTTTTATATTAATTTACTGTATTATTGTCAATTACTGCAATTATATTACTGAGCAGAGTTGATGTTGCTCGGATGAATTTAAAAGAATTTAATGTGTAAACATTTATCATTAGCACCTTATTAGGAAGTTTTATGTCAGAATTAAAACACACACACAACTTTATAAATAAAAGCCTCAAGAAAATAAATATTTAAGCTATTTCATATGTATGACATTGTTTTCAGAAATGGCTGGGTAGAGTGTTGCTGGAAGATTTATTGGAGGATTTGTTAATTATTCCAAAGAGTTCCTAATGCTTATGACTCGTAGCTACTAGTTACTGGTGAAATTTAAAGTTTTTGAGGGCTGGCTTGTGGATATCCTTGGCACCCACACTCCACATTTACCTAACAGTAAAAGCAGGTGCTTTTTTGTCAGCTCCTGTGAGCTCAGAGTGGATATTAACCTCTGAAGTTAGTATTACCTCTTTTGGTTTTTTTCATGCTTCAACTTTCTAGTTTGATCACTGTAAGTAGGTAGGAGACTGATCTGTCCTCTTTCTTTCATACCAATCAAAGATTAATTCAAGCTGGAGTACAGTGAAAGGATGGTTACTAGAATGGTCAGTTAAACAGACAATTTATTTTTTTGAAGAACATTAAAAGAAATTGATTAGCTTAGGAAAAGAAGATCGAGAGTGAGTACAGTTGAATTATTCCTTAGGAGTTCTCCAGGAATAAAAACAGAAAGAACAAAAAATCTCAAGAGATAAATATGTATAAAACAATCATGTTGAAATTTAAGATGGAACCCAGAAGATATTTCACCACCAAGGTGACACTCTAGGACAGCATTCTATGAGGAACAGAAGGAATGAAAATACTGCAGGATCAGGTTTGATATGCAAAAAAGATGATATGTAAATACTTGCTGTGATAGCAGAGAAATGAGCTTGGCATGGTCCACCATCTCTTGAATTAATTTTCTTCAGTTATGCTATTGAAATATTTTCAATTTCAGCAAATTTGTTTCTTATTCATGTCAGCAAAAGGTAAATTCACATGCAATATTCTTCTTGCGTTTGTACAAGCACAAGGTAAGAAGCTGATGCAAGCTTTCCTTCATCTTTCAGCTTGCCTACCCCACTGTCAGGATTCCTTCTCTGAAAGTTTTAGAAATTATATAGTTTTATGCCTTGACCTGAGCAATCATGTAGAATACCTAGACTGGCAAAATACTGATGTTTAAATGATGGCACTACAATAATTTCTGGAGAGTGAATAGGAAGTTTAAACACTTCCCTCCTTCTCACTTATGAATTAAAAAGAATTCTAGAAGTTATAAAAAAAATACAATCCAAATATTTTCATAATTTTATAAAATATAATTATTTTATAGTATAAAAATAACTCTGTGGCTTAACTTTTTCCTCTCACTATGCTGACTTCTGCTCTGAAGTGGGTCTGCAGTGGAAGAATTCTCTTAAGAATAAAAATAACTGCTCAGACTAGTGTGTTGGTAGGTGCTTCTTTATCTTTTGCCAATGAGATTCCTAGGTTTTGAAATGCTAAGATATGAATGTGAATTGACAAGAATACAACATTTTGAAGACAGAAAAGCCAAAAGTTCATTTTCACATATTTAATTAAAATTGAGTATAAGTAGATAAGAAGAAATACAGTAGTAAAAAAAAAAAAAAAAAAAAANCAAAACACAACCAAAACAACAAAAAAACCCACCAAAATAAACAAACAAAAAGACCTTAAAACCTAACAGATGAACAAAGGGAAAAAGAGGAAGCAGGGGAAGACTCCAAAACCTTAGATCTTTAAAATGTTCCATACAATCTAAATTTTTCGCGGCTTGAGTTAAAGGACAGTCTTCACAGCACCTCTTAATTTTCTTCAATTACAATCACATTTTTATCTAGCCACTAAGCGTAGATGCATGCACTGATCTGCAGCGCATGATCCTAACATACAGCCTCCAGCGACTATCCTGAGTGAACATATAGACAATACGTGAGCTCCCAGATAACACAACTGCTGTTGAGTTTGGTTACTAAAATAGAATGATAAAAAAAGGAAAGGAAGGGAAATCTTTCAGTTGCTGTGTTACACTAATGTGGAATGTCAGGGAGGAATGAATTTGTATAAGTTGATACAGTAAACTTAGCGCCCAGGGATATGACATGGAGCAGACTCTGTTGGCCTGGTCAAACACATAATTTAACCGGCTTTATCTACATTCCTACTGGGGGCATAAATGCCTACTTTTTAAACTATGCACATTAGATGCAATACATTTATTATAGCCACATTTATCCACAGACCCACAGACTGAATAAATATGCCATTTATTTGATTTGGCTAAACATAGTTCTCAGTCAATGAAAAAAGACTGGATTAATAATTATTTCCTAAATTTTTATTTCATTTTTCCTTAAGCTACAAATCTTGATAAGCTTCCCTAAAACTTCACAAAGAAACCAGATCCTCCTCTTTGAAGTCATCTTATTCTGTTCTCCACTGTCAATGTTTAGTCTTCTAGCAAAACCATAGAATCACAGAATCATTTAGGTTGGAAAAGACCTTTAAGAACATGATTCACTCCTGGCAAGATTTCTCTGGGAAGGCTAGTTCGTGACCTGTATTTAAGAACAGTAGTTCTCTGGCAATCAGCACAGATTGCTCAGTGCTTCTCTGCTTCCAGATTCAGGTCTTGAAATCTCTGAGGTTTCCAAGATATAATTTGCCGTGTTTGCAGGGTCAAGCAGTGAGGTACTAATATGCTACAACACTGAAAAACAGGCTGGAGCACAAAACAAATTAAGCATCTGCAATTTTCAAGGAGCTATTGATTTTCCACTGAGCAGTTGATTTGTCACTACATTTTGTTGTATGGTTTCCTTTAGCTAGTATATGTGGGTCATATTCACTGGTGGGTGAAACTTCAGAACAGATTTTATTTTATCCAAACTGCTAATATGTCTTTCTGCTTACAATTATCAAAACAGATGCTGGATATCATGCAATATGAAAATCTGGTAGAAATGCAGCATTTACAGACCTCTTAACACGTATATTTAACAACAACATGATAATATTTTCCTTTTAAAAATAAAATTTTAAAACTGAAATAATTTTTTTAAGTTTTGAACATGTATCAATCAGGAGGTAAATAACTAAATAAAAGCTTTTAAATCCAAAAGCATTTAAGTAAACATTTGAGGTACATTTCAGGTTTCAGTAATATCTGTGTCCTTCTATTAGAACTATTTTAGCCACTTGAAAAGATATTACAGGAACAATGAATTTTTCAATTAAGAAAATAAAACCACAAACTGCTTTTCTTTGTTTACTGAGCTAGGGCATGCTGGGTGTGGAACGTAACTCAAGAACAGTGCTTAAAGAATATGTTCTGCCTTATGAATATGAATTACATGTTATCAGGCTTCTTATTCTTTATAAATATAATGATCCAACCCAAAGAAGCCTATAAAAAGATTATTTTTCTTTTTACAGGGTAAAAAAACCCTTAAAACTCAGATGGGCTTGGCTCAAAATATACAAGTAAATCAGAGCTGCTGATAATTCATATGATGAAATTCTTGATTCCATTGATCATAGAACATGCACACAGCAACAACCTCTAATAACTAAACATCAGATTTAAAGAAACAGACATTAGGAAAGCAATTATGTTTGACATACAACCTAAATTACAGGCTACATTAACTGTTTGATATTTTCCCATAATTACTTCCTTCTTATTTTTAAACACGTTTTTGCTCTGGCCCCATCAATATTCAAGCCAATACAGCATGTCCTTATTCCTAGTTCTGAGATAATCTGGGTGTACAACTCGTACAGGAAAAACAAATTAAATTTTCTTTTTTGATGAACAAGCTGTCCATCAAGTAAAGCTGTTTTATCTAAAACTTACTTTTTTGAGAGAAAATATCAAATTTTGACTACATGATTTACGAGAAAAAAATTACATGATATATAGCTGTGGTGGTTTTGATTTTAGGCCTTCCTTGGTAACTAGGTTGTAACCAAGGAACCAAGGCCATGTTCCCAGTATTCCACACAATTTTTACATAAGCAAGGGTATAAACAAGAAGGGAGTGGAAGCTCTCCCTCTCTTCTCTTCCGGTGAGGTTCAGGAGCAGCGGGTCTCTGCGTTGGTCTTGCTTATCTATCAGCTGAGGCCTGCAGTGACTATTGGTCTGCCACGTGGGAGATTGGAGAGTGCTGGTTGTGTCAGGCCATCCTGTTTTTCTAAGGGATGTGGTGAGATCGATTTTTGCCAGTTCTTTTTTTGCTGGTTCTTAGTTTTTGATTGTATATATCTGTTTTGCCCTTTACCCTTTTTCCTTTTCCCTTTCCCTCCTGGGTAGGGGGGTGTATTCGGGATCCCTGATATTGTACATAGTATTCTAGCTGTATATAACTGTAAATATATGCAAAAATATATATTTTGATATAACTTTGCTTCCAGGCTCTTAAGTTTCTATAGTTTTTTTCCTTTGCCCTGGGGGAAGAAGGGAGGGGGAGGCTTTCCCTTTGGGCTCGGACAGTTGGCGTGAAGCCAACACAGCTATTTATGGATTATATGGACAAAATCAAAATATTTTACTCCATTGTTATTAGAACTTTTCACTGCAATTTGTTTTCCAGTTCCACTGATTTATACTACATTATATTTAACAAAATAAAGACATTTGAGATTTTGAAACAACATTAGCATATATTGTGATCTCTCCTGAAATATCTAAAGTTTTTTTACCCTTTGTGTTTTGTTTATTCCCTACCTTCCCACAATGAAAAATTGCACCGCTCCTCAAAAATAGAATATAGACACACCACCAAAATCCAACCAGACAAAAAACATACCCATCATTTTTACTCATGTGTTGCTTTTCCACTATTTGGTAACCTTTCTTCAGTCCTCCTGTTACTGAAATTGTTAGTTTAGACAGGTTAATCATACACTGATTATCCCACTTCAGTGGAGACTTGTTAGTATTTAGTCTTGATAACTGTATGGGCTTTGTCAGGAGCTAATAGTACTCTTTTTGCTACAGGAAACATCTCAATTTATGTGCTTTGTGAAAGATAGCAGTGAGGATATTAGCTATCTGAGAGATTGTTGGAGCCCATGAGATTAGGCTGCAACTAAGTGGTAATTTTTAAAATGTACATGTCTCATAGATGCTGGATAATGAAACATGAAGGATTTCCATTCCAGGAATACAGTCCTCAGAACTCTATTCATATTGTAATTTCTTACTACTTAAAATCATAAAATAAACAAGCTAAAACAAAAACAATTCTAAGCCTAAAAAAAAAAAAATACAAAGTAATGATTTTTATTTCCATATCTATTTGAGGTTTTTTAAGGGAATAAATTCAGTGGAGAACTTTTCAGCTGTTATATATAAAATATATGTGAACATTTTAGATATTCAAGACTTAAAGAATAATTCTGTCTAGCTTAGAGATGGGAATATTCATGACAGGAAGAAATACCAACTATCTCATCAAAATTCAATTTAATAGATGACAAAACTCTATGAATCACAGAAAACTAACAAATACGAAAGGGCAGTCTCAGGTTATATTAACCTCTGTTCCTCAGCCTTTAAGAGGCAAACCTGGGACCACATTTGGGGATTCATTTCTAATAATATCTCTTCCAGTGAAGTGACTGTGCTCTCCAGACTTCTTCAGAGCACTTACTCTGAAGCAGGGATGTGACAGGGTTGAGCTGCCTTTTGTAGTTTATTTGTGAAAGTAAATAAGATATGTTAGGTGGAGATAAGCAGAACATGTAGAGACAGACAATCATCCGTCAGTCAGCTGCAGTCTGTGGAGGGAACAGGGACATCATTGTTCCCCTGAATGTGTGCGCTGTGATCTATAAAGATGTGGCCAGAGGTAGGAAGGAGAATGGATCTATAGTCAGTCCCTCTGCAGAGTACTCCCAGCTGAAGGTACCATCTGAAGGAGAGTGTCTCAGGCAACCTTTGGATGTAATAAATCAAAGACTCTGAAAATGCTGTCGCTGGCCTTAGGGAATGTAACACAAGATTTTTTTTTTTTTCTTTTTTCCCTGCAGCAAGAAGCAACCTATCTACCAAATAAAGTAAGAAGGATGTAATCAGTCTCCAGATGTCTCTGCTTCAACTAGATCTTCCCAGTTATGCCTGTGGTTTGTGGAGTCATTCCCCTGTGTTAGTACCTTATCTATTTATCATGTGATGAACTTTGAATTTTGAATTTGAATGGGATTTTTTCTTTCCTTTACTGTGTTTCCCGATGGAAAGATTTATACCTCTTCTTTGTTATAAATTAATTATATTAACAAATTCTATATGCATATAATAATAAGTACTTCCTTTGTTTTGAAAAAATATTAATATATTAATATTAATATATCCTGGTTTTTAGTTAAAAAACTAAATATCTGTTCTTTTTGCATATTACAATGTCATCAGTAAGATGTGAAAATCCTTAGTTATAATAGATTACTGAATTTACTTTAAATATTTACAACCATTGCATAATATTGAATTCTTGATAGTTTGCAAAATATTTCCACAGTTTCTATACATATGAAGACTTTAGATTGTTTTGTAGCAGACCTCGCTAGTTTACTCATAGTATAACAGAAAAAAAGAAAAACCTAAACAGTTCTACATCTTTATATAAAAGGTATGAAATAAAGTAATAAAATCAAGATATTATTAGTAATACTGTTATTTTTAATTTTATTAACCTCACAGTTTCACAGAGAGTACAATATACCCAGTGATAGCTGCAGAATATACAAATTAATTACTGTTAGACCTCTACCCTGTATTTCTTTTGACCTCTTTACTTAAGTCAAAATTAATAATTTTGGAAATTTCAACCTTGTATTTTGATGACTGTGAAATGAATTTGATCAAGACAATGTTATGTCGTTTCTCGGAAAGATATATGCATACATAACATAAAAAATATTGGGGTATTTTTGCATGGTACATTTATTGTAATTCAAAGACTAAAATATATCTTTAGTTCAGTTTGGTAGGTAGCATGTGAAGCTTTTCAGCTGCAAGAAAATTTACAGAGTATGAGAATAAGTAGATTTAAGAAATAGAGTAATTTGGACAGGAAAAATTCACTGTATCTGTGTGGACTAAACTAAGGGGATGTCTGTGGGGCTTTTATACTCATTAATGTGATCCTACAAAGTTCTGGAGGGTACAGTGGGCTTGAAATATCTGTGTACAAGCCAGATTCAGTCTGGAAGAAATACAGTTTCATTCATGCAACCTTGCACCAAAATAATAAATCTTTTCTCTCCAGACTGCAGTGGTTATGGAACCATACTGGCTCTCATCTCTGCAAGCCTTGGAAACTACACTGTGTTCCACTAAATTGGTCTAAATTTCCCCTAAACGTTTGACTGCAGGGTGACTGTAGGTATCATCATTTTCAGTACATTTCAAAGACAGAAGGTATGTATGTACTGCTTATTGTGAGAGGGGCATTTACTAAAAAATGACAAAATTAGGCAGCAATATTTTTTCTGACTGCATTTGTTTCCAGAAACCTGCATTTTAATGAACTGAACCTTAGTGGCACACCACAAGACATCACCTAGAAACTGTAATTCTAAATTAATGAAGCACCGGTATTTTTCATTTCCAGTTAATTTCCTCAAGGATTTTTGTTTGATTTAGCTTTTATTGAATTGAGGCATTTTTGTTGTAGGGGATCATAGCTGTTTATATGGTTAATGTTACTAGCTAGACTGAAGTTGAGATACAGCCATGGCTAGATTCTTAGACTCCTAAATACTTTCTCCTAACTTCAACACATGGGTACAGAAGACTTGGTTATGCTTATGGTAGAAATGAGCCAGCGATGGACCCTTGCTTTAAAGATGTCTGAGGGTTGCATCAGACCGAGTACTGCCAGCAGGTTTGAGGGAGGTGGTCCTTCCCCTCTACTTAGCACAGGTGAGTCCACACTAACTGTACTTTGTCCAGTTCTGGGACCTTCAGTACAGCAAGTACAGGGTCATATTGGAGACAATCCAGCAAAAGGCCGTGATAATGGCCTGGGTGATCACTAAGAGTGTGCAAGTTTAACAAAAACAAGTGATGGATTCTGCACCTGGACAGGGGCAACTCTGGATGTATGTTCAGATTGGGGAATGAGATGCTGGAAATGGGTCATTCACAACTCATGCGGAAAGCCAGCTGCTGGAAGTCCTTGGGTCTGCTTTGCCAGGGGGTGCTCTGGAGATGCACTACTGAGTGACTTTTGACCAGGATACTGCATGCCTTGCAAGTGTTCCTGAATGTGTACCACAGGACAGCCAAACAGAGACAAAAGGCAAATTCATGCCAAAAAAGGACCTGTTCCACTAATTTGTAACATGAAGCACCCTGGGAGCTTAATCTGGGTGGAAGTGGTTGCAATAAATTATGAATGTGAGTTAAGACAGATCTGTTTATTTTTTTTTCCATTTCTCCCTTCCTGAAAATCAAAACGTATTTGTCAATTTTCCCAGTTCTTTCTAATTTTATTTATTCGGATGACTCAGCATGTCAACATATTTAAAATAACACCAGTGTATGAGGAAGAGAGTTACTCTTTGCTGCATGACACCCTTTCTGTCCCATAATTTGTTAGAAACAGGAACATGTTACATGTAAGTGTAGCTCTTAGATACTGCAGTATTCCTCAAGACTTTCTTTTATGAGCTTAATCTAGCTGGGCTTCCTTCCTTAGCTGCAGCTGGACCTTCACAGGTAGGCCTAGGTCTTATTCTCTCAGTCCCTGTGTTGGTCCCCTACCCACAACCAGTTCCCCTACCCTGTATGAAACACACGACTCCGCTTTGCATTTGAACTTTAGACCTTCCAGGGTTCCAATTAGTCTTGACCTAGTCGCTGCCTTTTCAGAGACAAAGAGTTTCTCAGACCCAAATGGTAGCCCTCTATAAGCCCCTTGTTTGACTTCCAGAGTTTGGGAAAAGAAGAAAAGGCCCACATTCTTGGAGTCTCTAGAACCCATAAGGAAATTGAGCTTGTGTGACATGAAGGAAAAACAGTTTGGCTACTGTCAGGGAACACCTTTTTCTCCCACAAACCCCTATATTTAGGCTGATGCTTGCCTAAACTGTCTGAATCTTTTCTGCAGAGACATGTTAAAAATTTTGCCAATGGAAAAAATAATGACCAGAACACACCAAGATAACCGTCTTGTGGCAAGTATTTGTGGGTAGTCTGGTCAGTGACACGGACTGAATGAACAGCATCAATCACTGCTGACCTTCAGAAGCACCATATATCCAGAGCCATGTGTCAAATAATCTGGTGTAGATACTTAATTTTATCTTACTCATGAAATACATCAAATTTCAATCGAATCCAAATAAAAAAATCTTTATTACTACAGTAGAGAGCTCAGTAAGACTTTTAGCTCAATAAAATCATTCCAGAGAGATGATGATGCTCTGAAATACAGGTCTGAAAAATGTGACATCATCTGTACTATTTTGTGTGCTTCCTGCATACTCTGAGAACATATTTGCACCTGTCACACAGAGGTACAGGACTTAGGAGGCAGACAGAGAGGGAAGATTGAACCCCTAACATAGAAAAAATATTGAAAAAAAAGAAAACACAAACTCTTCCAGAGGGCATACATACCTTCCAATGTCTCTTGTCCTGCATTCTCCACTCTCATCTGTAGAAAGAAGCCTATTCTGGAAGAAGACTGAAGGAATTGCAGGAAAAATGCATCCCTTGAATTCTTGAAAAGGGCCAGGTTTTGTTTAAACTGCACACAGAGAAAACTACTGCATACCCCCTTAATGTACCTAATATTTTCAAATGTTAGGAGTTTTGATAATTAAAAATTATTTCTGCAAATCAGTCCCTCCCTGCACAGTGTAATCCATCTGATGTGTAAGACTAAATGTGCACACAGCAAGACCTGTGCCTTGCTTGTTCAAGGCTATAATTTTAAATTCCACTTTCCCAGAAAAACAGTGGTGCTATGCAAAAGCCACTGGGGATCTGATCTCAAACAGTATTAGCCTAAGATTTGAGGAAGAATCTATCAACCTCTAAAAAACTGCTTATTTTTCTCTGCCCAAATTCCTGTATTTCAGGAACCTTTTATCTAGACTTAATGTGCTGAATCTGTAAACTCTTAACTTTCAAAACAACCCAAATAAATGTATGGGATTTTGTGCATCAGACAACATTCACAATGAAAGTGCTGAGCCCTCGCTGTGGGAGACTGATATGCCACTGTCAGAGAGAGAGGGAGAGAAAGATCACCAATACAAATCTAGCAAGACTGAGGTTGTTGAAACGGCTGTAGGATGACCAGTACTAGATAAATATCATGACAGCTTATGCGCAAATGTACCGAGATGACCCAAATTTTCAGAGAAGACCTTTCAAGACTCCACTAGGTGGAGCTAAAAAACTAGCCCTTATGTCACAGGTGCGTGGGGCTCTCTCTGCTGCTGCTCATTACAGGTGTACAAGAGCTTTTTTTTCCTTTGAACCCATCTCAAGGACAACAAGGCAGCTTCTTGGCTAACCCAGCTCTGCTGCCTGAGTACACAACACATCCAGCCTGAAATTTTTTCAGAGGTCTAGGATCTGGTCAGAAAGTTTAATAGGTTTTTTTCTGTTCATTTTGAAGGAGTAGAAAACCCCACCTCATTTACTTACATAAATGACACAGAGTTAGTTTTTATGGGAAAATAAAGAATAATATCTAGAGAAAGTTCCCAGGCAAACTATACCTAAAAACTGATGAAGCTGAGGGCCATTTAGTTTGTCTATAGTCAATGTATTCTCTGTCATGAATATTGTAATAGCTGTAGAGATACTTGCTGGGATTGTGAACTTGCTGTAAGTATAAGCAGGAACTGGTCACTGGATAGAATGAATATACTTTGGAAAACAATCTTCTTTTTTTTTTTTTTTTTCGGGTTGCAAAGTGTCAGAAAATTCTAATAGAGTGATGTATTTAGGGGAGACAGCAGTGTTTTAAGAAATATTGTTGGCATGGAACACATCTCATCTGAGAACCCATTGGTGTTATTGTATCATCTACTGATTGTGCTGCTACTTCAGAAAACAATACATGAAGTCTGGCTAAATTGTTTTTGAAATATCATCTTGGAGGCAGTTTTCCTGTCTTAGGACCCCAAGTGGCAAAAGCAATTGAAGGGAATATAACACAATTGAATAGATGTAATATAAAGGCAAATAGGTAGGAGAACTGATAGTTTTCTCTCCAAAACAGTAGGAGATGGTAAAAGATTACAGCAAAAGAAGAAAAAGAAGTGAAATACAGGTGTAATAAAAGGTCATGGATCCAGTGATATAACTTGTAATTGCAAATTATAGACCAGGGGGACAAAATCAAGGACCAATTTTCCAGAAATCAAAGGATGAAACTGTTTTTTCTTTTACAAATATTTTGTCATTTTCCAATACTCTTAAATAAGTAGAACATGAAAAAAAATTTAATGGAGTGATATTTTTGAAGTTTATAACTCAATCAGGACCATAGTTTCTGCTGAAAATTACTATGATATATACTACCAAAATTAAAAATGTTGGACATTCAGTTATTTTTAATACTCAAGTGTGTGGGACATTTATTACATACTGTTACTTTCCCATCATATCTTGTTTTCCTGCACTCTTTTTAATTCCTTTTTTTCTTCTATTAATCTTCTCTTTAATGTTTTCTTTATTTTTTTTCCTTCATACACTTTCATTGAATGTATTCAGCAGAAGAAGAAAGAATATTTCTTTTGGGAGTTCTTTTTAAATTTTTCTGGTTTTATGTATAATGCTGATTTGGACATTCTGTGTGCCAGTTTCTTACATAATCATTGGCTACTATGGCTAATAGGTAATAAGTGGAAGTTACACCCTTTGGAAAGAATATAGGTTTTATGAGTAACATGTGGCACATAATTTTTTTTAAAAATAATGTAGCTGAATACAAACTAAAGTAAGAATGAGCAGTAAACTTAACAGCCAAAATGGGTCAATATTCTCTGCAATCCTTATTTCTGAAACATCATCATAAAAATTGTGAAATTTGATCATAAAAAGCAGTATTTTCCAAACAAATTTCCATCCACACTGGTTCTAGCTATTACATTGATGAATTAGAGACCTGATCTGTTTTCTTTGGAATTAGTGGAAAGCTGATTTTAATGGGCAACAAAATACTTCTCAGAATTCAGATACTCCTCCACTACTTGACTGAAAACTTTGTTTATTGTGTAAACATCTGTCAGAATTAACAAAAATTAAATCAGAAGAAAATTCACGTTACCCTTAATGAATACAAAAAAATCTTTTGTATTGTAGGTACCAGCTGCTCTTACTCATTTACCTCAGGGCTAAAAGGAAGAATATACTTGCATTAACAAGTGTTTTTCATCATACTGATGATCCTTTCCATTTGTAGAGGAAGCAATTATTTGGGAGTTATTTATTCCACTTTTACCCATATTTCTATAGCATGACAAGGTATCAGCTCATAAGCAATGAAAATGCTACCTAATTACATTCCAGATTTCTTTTTTTCTGCCTGCTCAATGCACATTCTGTTTTTTTGGGGATGGTGCACAGAGAAATAACGTTTTCTGCTTGAAGTGACAATGCTGCAGAGGGTTTAAGGGTGAAAAGTTTAAAAACAGCAACGTGAAAATCAGTCATTTTTTATCACTGCCCTACAATGTCTTTTCTTAATGACAAGAAGTTATTGTCAATTTGGCTAAAAGAAATCAAGGAAGAAGAGAAAGCAGGCTGTGAAGTTAAGAATGCTACAGACAAACTGTTCAGCTCTGGAGAATAATGTGACAAACACAAGGTCTGTGGAAAAATTACTTTGCCAGACACTGTGATCACGACACCTGCCCAAGGAAGCTTGAAAGTTACGATGCTAACTAGGCAAGAAATTGTACTGACCTTTTCACTGTATCACAAGCATACCATTATAACATAAGTGATTGCTGCTGAAATTGATTTTGGTAGCAGCACACAAGACTCATTTTGTTGTTCATTGTGCGTTTGTCTTTTTAACAGTTTAAACTCATCTCAGTGCTGTGTAACAACATACCTTTCCTAAAACTGATTAAACTATATTGATTAATCATGACCTTAAACCAAACAAAAATAATCCCTTCTGGAAAAATGACACAAGGTTCATATGCTCAGCGCTACTTGTGCTGTTTTCTCACTGCAAATGATCTTATCTTCCACCACATGCTCTTCACCAACAAAATAGCAAAATGCCTCAATGTAAACATCACTCTTTTAATATGACCATGGTGCAATTCTGAAAAAAAACAAGTAAATAAAAAATGCCTTTTGCAATCAGACTTGTCGATCTCGCATTGGCCTTTTTAGCCATCAAGGCGTTTGTAGCAAGCGTGGGTAGAGTCCTTCTCAAATCTACATTCGTGAAGCCTAGCCATGATGATGATGATGATACCTCTAAGTATAATATTAACTGAAAATTATGCAGAGTTAACTTAATACAAGCAACTATTGAAAGAAGCAATCTCCCTGTCCTGATGGGAACTGGGATTATGTTAAATGTAATTGTTGTATGCAGTTCTACTACAGTAAGTAGTGTGATAGCATGCTGATATACTACTTTACTTTGTATTTGTAAAGATAACTAAGCATTTTATAATGTGATTCTCTGACACCCCTTTATAATGTGATTGTTTGTTTTTCTAAAATAGCAATAAAGTAAAAATAGTGATGAAATTTAATTCAGCTGCATCCATGGACTTCATCCACGTTTTCATATTTTTTGTGTAACAGAATGAAATAAAAAATATGGTGGGGAAACCCCTTGAAAGCGTAACATTTAAAGCCTTTCTCATGAGACAATTTACATCTCCAAATGAAAAAGATCTCTCAGACTCATTCATAACCTCCCACTCCAGCCACCACTACCCGGATGTATCCTCAAAAACAGAAGAAATGTTTGATCTTTTTGTCTTAAAACCACCTACAGAAGCCTGAGGACTAAAACAAAGTGTTAACCTTTTTTGCTTTATTAAGAGATGAGGTGTAACATGATACTGATTAAGTATATCTGAGACTCCATTGCTATTGATCTTAAATTTTTTAGTGTAACTATACCAGATTATGATGTATTTACTGTGGATTCATCCATTATCATATATACTTAATTCATGGTGTTACAGTCAGGAGGAATAATTCAGCTTACAAACCTGAATACTGCAGCATAACAGTAGCTCAAGATAAAACCTACATATGGATTTTGCCATTAGCAGAAGAGATAAATTCTTATGCTATGAGACTGATGGTCTTGCTTCTAGTATTATACTGAATGAATAGCATTACATGAGAGCTAATAAATTTTACAAGGCATTAAACTGCCCTGGGCGTTAAGACATTCACATATCAGGAGATAACCTGGAGTAATTTCACAAAGAGAAATGTAACTGCCTATGCAAACACAGCTCTGTGGCAAAACAGAAAAAGGTATTGGGAGGAATGAAGAAAACATTTTGTGACCTTGCAAAAGTTATGCAATAGTATTAACTTTCATTGTTGCTTTTCACTCAGATCTTGTCTGTTACTGTCTCTATAACTATTTGATTTGACAAGGAAAGTTGTTATTGTCCCAAATTACAATAACAGAATGGGCAGATTGGGCATTCGTGACAGAATAATTTATGAATCAAATAAGAACTTATAAGCAAGTACTGCCAACGCTACTTCATTTGCAGTGATGGAAACCAAGAGCTGATGACAGCTGCTGCCTCAACTATGGGGTGAAATTCCCTACAGCATTCTTTTAGGAAGCATTAGGGGAAAAATGCATGTAAAAGAAAAATAACAAAAGATTTGATCCTCCTCTCCACTAGAAAATAAATCTTCTCATTAATTGCAACAGAAATCATAAATGTGCTCTTCAGATAGCTATTGTTGATGTTTTAGACTAGGATTAAAAAAATTCAAAATCACAATTCATAAATGTAACCTTATTAAGAAACAATTAATGGGAATAATGTTACCTATATTAAGAGAAATGACTCCATGGAACCTAAATTATATGGCATGTCATTTAAATATCTTATAGGTGACAAACATTTGGTTTACATTAAGAAGTTTAATATAATTGACATATGACTCTCTACACACTAAGGAAAATATTTCAAAATTCATACTTTGGCGAAATATGCCCATGAAGAGGTATTTGCTTATTCTGAGCACATTAAGTTGAATATAGTAACTGTAACTCAATTTAACACTTTAACCATCACCCTACAGTAATGATTAATAAATTACTCTGGTTTATTTATTTTCAAATTCATGAAAGTTTTGAGCATACATAGGCCAACATTCAGCTCCAAAGATTCAGCAGAGAATAATAAAAGTTGAACTTGTTTCATAGCTTTGCTCTTCAGTTGATCATAATTCTGTCTGGCAGGAAAAAAAAAATCAAAACCCAGAATTCTCAACTCCGGATATTTTCTTTTTTTGTGTTCTCATCTTCTTTCCTGCTTAAGCCAATTCTGAATAGTTTTCTTTAGATTTAGAATCACAGTATTAAAATATTAATAATTTAAAAATTAAAATATTAATACAAGAAATCTCTGCCAATTTCAAAGAAATAGTTACCTTATTTATGATCAGGTAAAGATTTTTTTTTTTCTTTCTAGTAAATTCTTTCTAGGAAACAGGAAAGTAGTTTCATTAACGTAAGAAAAAACATAGTAAGAACACCATGGTTTCCTCTTGATTCATCAGCATAATGGTTTGTATCCATATCTAGGTTGTGGAAAACTTGCTTTTCTCTTTTGTCTGAAGGGCTTTGAAGGAATTCATGCCACTTCTTTGAAGGCTGTTGTGCATCTGCGTATTGCTCTTTTGAGAAGCGATTCTCTCAATTCCTCCTGATAAAGAGTTTAATTTAGTCTCTGATTTTTAAATATTCATGTAGTGAGCAAACATAAAGAAACCAAAGCCTGTACTTACTTTGGGGCAGTTATTTGCTCCAATGGGAACTTCAAATTGAAACCTAAAACAGATGATGGAAAAGTCTGTTTTCTACAGCTAGGATAATGGCCAACTCAGTGAAACGGATTTAATTTTGAGTGAAATAGAAGATTCAGTTCTGTCCTTTTTTGTTGTTTTTTTTTTTTTCTTTTTTCAAGAAAAAGAGCTAGGATAGATGTATAAAAAAATGCCCCAACAAGCTGCTTCTGAGTATGGACTAGGACTTCTAATATAGGAAGACACAGAAGTCAATCAGTTCCCAGTTTCCTCTTTTCTTTGCTTGTTTTGAATCATTAAAAGACATTATATCACTTTCAACACTTAAAAAAATACAATAATTGATTGAAAGTCCTCTCTGCCCAAGACATATTTCCAACAATTATTGATTATGATAATTTCATTATAGGAAGATAATTTCATATAAGAATGTTGTCTGTGAATCCAAGTTCAGCATAAAATTTACAGTCTCTATCAGTTCACAAAAAATTAAAAAGCAACAGAGTGGTTCAAGTACACAAGCACTTATCCACAAGACCTTTTCCTTGATGAGTATTGTCAAAGGTTTAGCCCCTGTGCTTTCTGCACAGTATTATCAACCTAAAAATTTTGCTACTAATTAGGAAGAGTTTGCACAGAAAAAACAGATCACTTTGAAATGGGGTAATACTAAGATTTATTGCTACACTACAGAAACTAAGGGAAAAATACTTATATATATATATATATATATATATATATACAACTCCAACTAGTTTTCTTATAATAACACACTTATATATGTACAAATGCCACTCCTCCTCTCTCCCTCAAAAACAGTCCAGAGGGAGAAAGAGAAGGGGGGGAAAAAAAAAGTCTTTAAGGTAACAGTTCCATATCTCTGTAGCTCGAACCTCTCTCTCTTCACTGGAATGCAGAGAAGTTTACTCCCACCTTGCTGCTTGCTTACAGCTGCTGAGGGTTTTTTATCATGTCGTCACTACAAGATTCAGGGCTCTATGGAGGTTTCTTCCACGAGGAGTTTCAGGGGGGTTTTCACGGACTCACCACCCCTCGCCGGGATCACAGGGGTTCTGGGTCTCTTTGGCTCAGTCCAGACCCAAGAACACTTTCTGATGCTGTGCTTTGCTGCTTGTAGCTTCTTCTCTTTTGCCCTCTGGAATTCTCCTGACTTTCTGCTTCTGGCCAGACGCCCAATCTTGGCTCTCGGCCGCGGCTGGTTACTCCAACTTCACCACCGCTCCCCACTCGCCATTACACCCGGTCCAGGGCTCGCACCAGGCCCCTCCTACGGGGGGGCTTCGTGTAAGGCTTATCTTTTGGACAAAGTCCCAAAGTCATCAGAGGCACACAGCCTCTCAAAGGAGAAATTTACTCAACTTCTTTCTCATTCTGTGGCTACAATTCCTCTGCAGCTTGCTGCAAACAGTTCAAGTGATCCAGTCTTGGCCTCCAGCCATCGCTGCCCTCCCCGGACTATCCAGGCCTCCGGGGGAAGAACTCACACGAAAGTCCCTTCTCTCCACATCATTTCCACAGGTGGCAGGGGTTTAGTTTTAAAGTCTTTTCCCCTGCTGGAGGGAGAGAGGCGAGGGAAGGACTCCCCCATACCTCTGCACTTTCTCCACCGACCTTGGCAGCTGCATTGTTATCTCTTGCTTTCTGCCGCTCCTCTCAGAGTTAGAACTCCTTCTGTCTCAGCTGAGCAGTTTTTCTTTGGAGTTTCTTCTCCACTCTGCTACCTGCTTCAGCCGGAGGCTTCGGTGCCATGCCTGCCCCTGGCCCAAGGCCAGGGGCGGAGGAGTCTGGCCCCCCACTTGGGGAGGCCTTGCTGCCTCCTCACTTACATCATGGCTCCGAATTTCTTTGTGCGCCACACACAACTACAACAACGACAACAACCCTTCTTTTCCGGTTTGTGTTAAATTATGTAATTCGTAGAGACGTCACAGAAGTCTCTAATTGGCTACCTAGCCGGAATTTCACCTGGAACTAACCATCTTCTACTCTAAAACTGAGGGGGATGGGCTAAACCATGACAAGTATCAAGGACAGTATTTCTTAAAGAAGATTTAGGATCATCTTAATGATTAATCAATTCAGGTGACTGTAAGAAAAGAAGGTAAAAGAGGAGATTTTTTTTCTAGTGTTGAAGGCAGGTATGGTTGGAACGCAGTAGTGGTAAAACCTTGGGAAAAATTAACATACTGAAAAACAAAGTATGTGAATAGCAGGACTTTGTTCTGAAGCTCTGACACAGCATTACACATTTCTTGTTCCTGTTTTGTGACTACCTCTAGTACGCAGGAGAAATCAAATTTCATTATATGGGCCCAAAAATACATTCCTAGCATACATTCCCCAGCACATGCTCCAATTACTTGACGACATTTCTCAGCACGAGAAGGTTACAGAAAAGTAATGGAGTAAAGAAACAAGACTTTTATTAAACTCATTCAAATATGCATCTACAGTCATTCATGTAAATGAGATTAATAAGCCCAGGTAGAAATAATCAGGCTAAGTGCAATGTTAAATATGACCACTAAAAATTTGTCTTTATTGACATCCATAATTTTCTAACTAGAGATGGCTTTTTTCTTTTTTACCCATCTTGGTCAGAAACACTTCATTAAGATAGAATTCATTGTAAATACATTTAAATTAATTCAAGGCAGAATTAGAAGGTCAAAAGTATACAAGTACCTGAAACTTAGGACTTTTGAAAATCCCCATCGCTTTCTGCTTCTGGTAGACTGCCACAGATGGTTAGAAGTAGTCTTATATTCAAAGGCTCTGGTCCCTATCTTATAAAACTGAGAAAAAGTAATATATTAAAATACGATTTATTTTACAAACCAGTTGAACCAAATAGACCTAATAGATCAATTAAAACTCCATCAACATTTGAATACAGATATGTAATCTCAAATGAAATTTGTACTAACTGACTGGCTTAAGAATTCTCCAGAATGCACAATCACTCACCCAATAAGGCAAGGTCTCTCAACCTCAAGATGTTCTGCTGGACCTTATACTCATGACACAATCCCATTGCTGCATCACTGTTGAAATGTGACCTCAATTTAAATCTGGACAAGCTATTGTTTAGTCAGAGCAAAACGAGCAGTTTCTTGTCTGCTTTTTCACGTGGCAATTACTGAAAGAAATGTTAAGAGCTTGTTTTCTCTACCTTAAGAAAGAATACAGAGAAGAGAATCAGTTCTACCTTTATCTTGCACCGTTTCTTGTGATAAGCATAGTCTGACTTTCACTCATGTTTATAATGCAGTTTTCAACAAAGCAGGACCTTGGAACCAGTTCTTTCCTCTCATACATGCAGTTTTGCTGCATCACAACATTCAGAAGAAAAACAAAAAAAAATCCACTTCTTAATTAAACCAGCAAACAAACAAATCTTTCTCCTTTTCCTTCCTGACCTTATGTTTCCTCCAACTCTTACTTCTTTTCCTTAATCAGGGAAGTAAAAAGTACTCTAATAAAACTATTTAGGAGACAGCAACATAATTAGAGTTTAAGGTCATTCATCAGTGTTAGTTTTGAACCTCACAGCAATTTTGTGCCTCTTTTAAAAGGTTCCTGAACTTCTATGTGTTAATCAATTAATGTGTGGAAGCTTATTAGCAGGCATATTTCAGATTTCTATACAAGACACAGACGGTGGAGCAGATGCTATGGACAACCCTTGAGATCTGAAAAATACAAAGGTAGATTAAGCAAAAGTGGTAGACAACATACACACAGAAGTTTAGTTGCATTCATTTAATTTTCAGTCCATTTTATCATGAGTCCACATATGCTTTGAAGTATAAACAATGACCCCAGTCCAGCAGAGAACTTTGCCATCTGCTATACTTCCCACACTCTTAGATTTTAAAGGAAATACAGAAGTGCTTAATGTTAAAGAGAGGTTTGAGTACCTTGTTGATGAGTTCTGTGGTGTTTTTAAGATCTCCTGTTGTCTATGTGGATGAGTATTGAACTGTCTTTCCCTTAGAAAATGGGGTTTGACATACATTGTGTTCAGCCAGAGGACTTTATTGGCTGACACTGACCATGGAAATATTTTGCCTTCTCGATACATTTTATGACAGAGGATAGATATACCTTTTTTTTCAGATTTTAGCAAATTATTGAGTTGCCAGTATTCAGCGTAAAGAAAGACATGCACCAAAATTGTGATTCAAGCACAAATTAAGATACTGAAAACAGGTGAGTACTTGTGCAGTGAATGTCTAAAACTTAGCTCTTGTCCATATGGACAGTTCAGTCCAAAGAGCATGGAGAGCAATTTTTCTCAACCCTAACAAGTGACTTAAACCTCCAAGTATTGTTGAATCCATTGTCTAAAACAAGGGTTTTGGAAATCTGACACACATAAATTTTAGGTTCTTCACATTCAACTGAGTCTCACTGTCAACTTGTTAACTCTAAAATCTGCCTGTATAAACATAAAACTCGGTAATATGCTCTGCCCACATAAATTTAAGAATTTACAGTGTCTAGAAATGGAAGCTAAGCAAATTCAGTGCAATAATAGGACATTTAAATTATGAGATACCACACTAGCTTATAAAGAGTTTTAAGTTTTCATCAAACACAATATTAAAAATTAGGTTGTTTCTCTAGTTCACATTAGCAGTTGAGAATACTAATCCTAGCTTTTACTGCAGGTCACATTTGGGATCCCTTCTGGCATTATAAACTATTATATTTGATTTATCACAGGACTCACAGATTTTCCTCAGCAAAATTTAAAGACCAGTCCTGGTTCTTAGTACCCAATCATAGCCCAGTTTGCAAAAGGGTGTTGTTTGTCTTGGTTTGGTTTTATTTTTAAAATACATTAGATTTACACTCTAAAGTTAAAAGTGCAGACATTGCCTTAGAAAGAACAACCCATGCAAACTACAAATGTCTATTTCAACCAATCCATCAGGTGCTCACTCACAGCATTCGGGACAACAGGACTTTCAGCATAAATCAGAGTCGTTAGTGTACTTCTGAATCAAGACTTAGTGTCACTAAATGAGCAATCAATTGTGCAAGCTTCTAGCAGTCGTGAAGGAACTATTATATGAAGAAATCTGAGCAGTCAAACCCAACTCTTTCCCTACATTTTTTGTTCATCTAGGTAGTAGCCTGTTTTGGTTTTCTTTCCCTTCTGCTTTTCAGAGGTGATTGATGCTCTGGAGAAGGAGAATTGAGAAAGGCTATCAGACTGACTGTCAGAACATCAGAAAGGTCAGAGTTGCTTTGTTTGTACCAATCACTTCCAGATTATAAGGAACATTATAACTGGGCTCTCTCTTCTTTTCCTAATGACTGTGTCAAGAGAAATAAATAGCTCAACCTAAATAGCACAGACTATGTTGAGGAAAATAAAACATACCTGTGTAACAGTTTTCATGAATCCCATTCAATAACTATAGATTTTTTTCACAAACTTTGTATGTTTTCCTTCTTTTTCAATTTTCACATCTATCTTTTTTTCTTATGCTAATAATGATCACTAAAGATCACTGTTTTTCTCTGATTTCGAGAAGCAGTCATATTCTTGACTCTGACATTTTTTGAGAAATAACTTGTATTTTTTCACTGACCGACAAATATTGCAACGTTGCCTGCAAATTAAGTGAGAATCATAGAAGAATGCAGACTGGAAGGGACTACTGGATCTCGTTTACTTCAAGCCCCCAGGTAGAGCAAGATCAACTTACATCAGGTTGCTCAGAGACTTTTACCATTTGGTTTTAAATACCTTGAAAGACTGAGATTCTGCATCCTCTCTATTGGATGACACGTGGATGACAGGTTCTGATACTTTATGATCCTCATGTAAATTTTTTACCCTACATTTGTTCCTACTCAGAACTTTCCTCGCTGCAAGTTGTTCCTGTCACTTACTATAATTTTACTTTATACCTTTAAAAAGTCCGTCAGTTCTCTACAGCCTCTCATTAACATAGTTGAAGATCATGGTAAATCTCCATTAGTATTCCCATCTTGAAAAAACACCAGTTATCTTACACTTTCCTTTGTGGCATGTGCTCCAGATACCTAAACACTTTGGTACCCCACTGAACAGATTCCAGTCTTTCAACATCTTCCTCCTCCAACTTCAAAGGTCCTAAGAGAGCAGACAAGAAAGCCTTCTTACCACATAACTACATCCAAGTGAGGAAACAAACTATTTTGGGGAAGTTCAGCCTGTGACGTTATCACTTAAACCTTGTTCTCCCATCCTCTCCTTTTAATATGCCAAAGACTGATTCTGTCAGACACCAGTGTATATTGTCATACTCTGAAGTGATCTACAGAAGCAAATCATATGAAAAGCTTACTAGGAGCCATCAGGTCAGCTATGGACAGTGGTTAACTACCAAATCTTATATCCAAACGTTTTGTTCCCTGGCTGAAAACTAAAAGAAATCAAATATGGAGCATTATAAAATGCATTAATAGTTTGATTCACGTGTGTACACCAGACTATGTTTTTCGATGCACACTCTCCCTTGCCTGGTAGATGAAAGTTGGTCCCATTTTAATGATGATGACTATTTTTGCAAGAGTAGTACAACTGGATATGGCTGAGGTAGAGTTAATTGTCTTCACAGTAGCTTGTATTTTTAGCTGTGTTTTGGATCTGTGCTGAAAACAGTGTTGATAACACAAGGATATTTTTGCTCTTGCTGAGCAGCGCTCACACAGGGTCAAAGCCTTTTCTCCACCCCACCAGCAAGGAGGCTGGGAGTGCATAAGAAGCTGGAAAGGGACACAGATGGGACAGCTGATCCCAACTGACCCAAGGGTTACTCTGTTACTTACAGTGTCATGCTCAGCATATAAAACCAGGAGATGAAGGGAGGGGTGACACTCAGAGTGACGGCGTTTGATCTTCCTGAGTCACTGTTATGTGCGATAGATCCCTGCTTTCCTTGGGATGGCTGAACACCTGCCTGCCCATGGGTAGAGGGGAATTAATTTGTTACTTTGCTTTGATTACATGCCTAGCTTTTGCTTTACTTCTTACGCTGTCTTTGCCTAGTCCATGAGTTTTCTCCTTTTTATCCTTCTGATTCTTTCCCCATCCTACTGGGGGAGAGTGAGTTGCTCTGTGGGGCGTAGTTGCTGGATGGGCTTAGACAATAACAGCTGTGTACAACACCTTCCCTACAAACTCAGAATTCACACTTTATGAACATAGATGTGTAGGCTTTGTTCATGATTTAGGGAAGGAGTCACAAAATACAGTTTGCTTTGTGTCTCCTTTTTACACTTGAAAACTCTTGGAGGAAAATATTGTCTAATACTGACTACTGTTTATATATTTAATGAACATGATACTTTCCTTCCTCAAGGTATCCTAAAAACTAAATGTCTGGGTGATTCTGTAATTTGGTTATGTTCAATAATTTTCCCAAAACAGAGAGGCAGGGAGGAAGGGAATTAATGAGGCAGAAAAGCATAAGAAATATATATATTATAGTAGAAAATACTTGTGTGGCAAATGCTTTGCCTATGTGCTGCCATTCATCTTTCTGTACTAAACATTGAAAAGTTTATCTGTAATGGAATAAAATTAATTTTAAAATTACTCTTAGTGGTGGGACTAATGTCAGTTTTAATGGCAATGAATGCTAGCATAGTGAAAATAGATGGTAAAATTTGCAGCTTGTTAGAGGTTCTCAGTTTAGTCTAAAATGTTATCACATTATTTATTGTACTGCTTATAGGACTTGGTTTGAATTCTCAAATCTATTGAAAAAACTTTGTTCGAATTTAATGAAATTTGTTCCAAAAATAAAATTAGTCCAAATGTTTATTCTTACCCCAAAATGGGTATTTTTTTTTTTATACATCCATCTAAAATTGTCAGTTCTACTTCAATGTTACCAGTGGTTTGAAGGGCATATATTTGGGGAAGGGGGGTGGTGAGAACCGAGAAATGTGGGGTTTATTACTATTTTAAGGTGTGGTATTTCCTATAAAATTATTAGGGACTGTGAAGAAAGACCAGATTCTAAAATTAATGTACATACTATGGGAAGAAAAACAGATTTTCATGGCAGTTAACAACAGCTTCAAATACAGGCAAATCCATGACTACCATCACAGTAACACCTGTGGAGCTAAAAAACATGAATACACTTGCCACCACAGTACCAGTAAAAACTACCAAAACCATTGCATTCTACACTTTAAAACTGATTTTCCCACAAATATGTGAAATTTCAAGAAAATAATAACATATAAATTTGACCTATGTCTTCTAATCTTTGCCATAGAGCTTTAGATATATGTGTGTATGACAGTGTTCACTGCACTCTGGTGGATCTAGGGACAATTCTATTCTGGTTCCTATATTTGGTACATTTTTGCTTACATGAAGATATTTCTAAAATAAACTCACAATGCAATGAGACACCAGATGAAGGAAGATATTATGGAACAGTATTTCTGCAGGACTTAGATTACAATAATGAAAGTAAACGAATAAATAAATTTCATAAAAACCTCAATATAACTGTTACTTCCTTTTAGAAGCATATTTTCTGATACAGAGCATCTACTCTGAAGAACTACTTTCTGAAAGGAAATTTGTTGTATTTAACTCTTCAGGGTTCATACTCTGCTGGTAAATATTTATCCTATTTTTTTATGTTACTGTACTTTATTTTTTTTTCCATCTTTTCCTTTTTTTTTTTTTTTCCATAGTATTATAGTCATATCTTAAGCCTAGAATATCTGCTCCAGCTAAGTAAAGTTGGATGCATGGAAAGTCAACCTAAACCTTTATAACTTTTTTCTGTTACTTCCACTGATTTGAGATGAGGAAGAGATGGTGGAGACAATCTGTCCCATAACACAGACACACATGTATGACCCAAAAGAAATTAAAAACTTATCTATTCCTTTATGTAACCATTTTCAGGTAGGGAATAAGGTAATAAAACACTGGAGTCAGAATGTCAAACTGTGGTACTATTTGTGTGTGATGACTGAGGCACAGACTACAGGATGTCTAGGAAAAACCCCAAACAGTAAAATAGTCGTGAACATAAAAAGTATTTCAGTATGGGTCCCTGAGACCATGAATAACAACTTTCCTGACATGCTACTTTGCCACTCATCCAGTATGGAAAGGGTTTTGAGCTTGGATTTCACTTTACCCTGAAGTGGTAGATAGAACATCTAGTTTGAATTTTGAAGAACGTACAGTAAATTACAGGAGGAAACTGCCTGGTGCAAATTACCTACCATTTTGATCTGTTCATTTTCTTTCACATTTCATTTCACATTCTCTTCCTGTATACAGAATTATTAGATTCTTTTTCTAACTCAGAGCTGCCTGGGACATTCTGACCTAAGGAATTTTATTTGGATTTTCTTCACTGAAGAACCCCATGTTTTAGAAATCTAGATATAATGAGAAGGAGTTGGCCTTTTGGCATTTTTGTTTGTTTGTTTGTTTTTCATTTATCACCCTCATAAACACTGTGGTCACAAAGCCTGATCTATCCTGTGCTGTTTCCTGTTCTTATTACAATCCTTGTCAGTGAAATGAAACATCAGAGAATTTTAATACCCAGTACAATCTCTGAAGACAGTAATATACTGTGTAACTCTGACCTTTTCAGTGTTCTATAATTTGATTGGCAGGAAGCCTTTCTTGTTCTCTGTTACATTTCTGGCAATCTAAATCTCAAAAGAGAGGCTGTACGGCCAACCGGTCAAAATGCAAAGTGTGTTGGATGCAATGAGGCTCGGTAATATAATTTACAGATTACATTAGACACCACTGAGAAATGAAATTCTTGTCACCAGTCAATTACTGTATGATAATAGTGTTGATAAACAGCCAAAAGCATTAAACAATTCACATTTCTAAAAAAGGGGTCAAAAATGCTTTTTTCCTTCATGCTGATGAAAAGGATGGTGTTGCCAGGATCAACAAAGAGAGTGCAGTAAAGACCATATGGACAAAAGAGATATACAACACAATATAGACCTTATAATTTATAAATACTTTTCCAAAGGCCTTTGACTGCCATTTTGATCCTTCTTTGTTCTGGTCTGAAAAGAAATAAGGGGAAAAAAAAAGAAAAAAAAAAAAAGAAAAAAAAGAAAAAAAAAAGAAAAAAAATTGTGTTAAAATTAATTGTAAAAGAAAGAAGAGCAACTATTCTCTTGCTAATGATTATTACAGGAAACAAAGCAAGTCTAAAGTCCAAAGACTTCATATTCTCTGACAGCAAATCAAAGTTGTTATCCGGAACTTAAAAGACAGAAACACAGATAGAAAAGAAGATGTCTAAAATCTTGGCATCTAAGACTGAGCTAGTCACTCCCAAGTCTCTGTCTAATCAAGGTAACACTCACTTCAGCTTACTCTTAGACAGGTCAGATGCATTTCCTTCTAAAGGTGCCAGCTTCCATCCACCGTTTACAAAGTGAAGTCCAGTGAGACAAGAAAGAGATTAGATATTTGGCTTTCAGCAAGGTGTGTTGACCTTGTCTGGATGCCAGATGTACACTCAGCTTCTTTTCTCAACAGCACAGGGCAAAAAAAGTAACAGGAAAGAGCTTGTGGTTCTAGATAAAGACAAGGAGATCACTCACCTATTACTGTCATGGGGAAAACAGACTTACTCGGTGCAAATTAATTTAATTAATTGTCAATTAAAATAGATTTGGATCTTGAGAAATAAAAATAAAACCCCAAATACATCCCACTAAACTTTTTTTTGCAGTCTCAATGCCGTTCCTTCATTCCTGATTTGTCCATGTCCCTGGACACTGAGCAGTGCATTGGGGGTGGGAAGCAGGAGACTGTAGTCTGTCTACAGAACTTCCTCCTCAAATTTTTCCCCAGCTCCAAAGTTATTCCTTCCCATGGGCTGCCTTCAAGAAGTGCCCCTGCCTGTGTTCTCTCCACAGGTTGCAGTCCTTTAAGATAAACCTGATCCAGAGTGAGCTTTCCACCCGTTGCAGTTCCTATTAGGAGAAGCTGCTCCAGCATGGGCTCTTCATGAGCTTCAGATTTCTTCAGGAAATATCCACCTACTCTGTCGTGGTTCTCTCCATTGTCTGCAGGGAGATACCTGCTCTATTGTCTCCTCCACAAACTGGAGGGCAATCCCTGCTTTGGCACCTGGAGCACCTCTGCTTCTCCTTCTATCTGATCTCGGCATCTGCAGGGCTGTTTTTCATTTTTTTTCCCTTCATTCCTCTGTCTCTCACCCTGCTGTACAGTGTTTTGCCCTGTGTTGGTTTGGGGTTTTTTTGCTGATGTGCTCAGCTTTGTCCTGTGGTGGATTTGTTGCAGAGATGGTTGGAACTGGCTGCATCCAGCGTGGTCAGCCCATGGTCCCTTCTCACACAGTCCACCCTCAAAGTCCCCCATGCCAAAATATTAGCATGGACACCCAATGAAAACCAGTGCAGATACACTACCTCAGACTCCAGAAAGAAACAACCCTGAGTTCTGGACACAGAATTTGTATCCATATCCTTGGTTTAAAACATAAACTGTGGGTTGTCCACTCATCTGCAGGGTAACACTTCAGACTGTGGACATACTACTATATGTTATCAAATTAAAATATTGCTTTTCAAATATGATAGGAACATCTGACAGCATATGTGATTTAAATATTGTTTACCACTGTTAATTGTGTTTTTCAACTGTGAAAGAATGACATTATTCTTTTATACAAATAGTTATACCTACAGTAAAGACAAAGATCCTTCTGTACTTCTTAGACACAAGGAGAGGGAAGGCAGATTTGCTTTGCTCGTGAAAAAGGACATTTTGCTCCTGTTAGAGGACACCAAATATTCCCTTTCTCCTTCTCCTCTTCCCCTGTTTCAATTATGTTTGTACCATGTTTCACTACAGGATAGTTCCCTGCGTACAACTATAAGACACCCACTCCAAATGGCAGTGACAAGGAAGGAGCCCAAGGTTCTGTCCTTCTGTCCTGACAAGCACACATGCTGTACCTCCTCGAACAGTATTAATCAGCATAGCCCCAGTGCCTGCATGTTACTTTTTATAGTAGTAGAAACTGACAGTGGTAATAGTGGAGAAAGCTGAAAGCTGCCTGTCCTCTTGCCTTTGGTAAATGAGCAATGACTTGTCTCACTGGTATCAGTAGATCTACTTATCAGCCTGGTTAAATGGAGGAAACATTTAGAACAAAATACAGGTGGAAAGTGGCTGAAAAAATTGAAGTCACTTTCCCAAAACAGAGTTCAATAAAACATCTGGGAAGAAGTTCAGAATGAGTTTCCTGGAGCTGTATAAAATATGTAGGAGCTGTATCACTTGTATTCTACCAGTGTAATAGTGTATGTTTTTAAGTGGAAGGATGCCAAAGGCAGCAGACAGTCAGAACAAAGGAAAGACTGACAGGGACCCAAACAACTGTGGACTACTGCTTGCACTAACTGAAAAGGCTGGTTAGAAAACTGAAAATGTGCAAATTGACTCCTCTGATTAGATAAGGCCATTTGACTTGCTTATGACAATAGACAGAACTGAACCCAAAATAACTAAGCTCCATCAGTAGTTTTTATTACCAATGGAAGCAACCTGCAAGTCCCAGACTATTGGCTACCTGCTCAAGGAAAAAAAAATTGAACCCCCCCCCCCCCAAAACCAAAAAAACCAAAACCCCCAAACCCCCAAAATTTTTTTTATTTTTTAAAAAAAAAAAAAAAAAAAAAAAAAAAAAAGAATAATATGCTATATCCTTCCCAAAAAATTATTTTGAGTATGTGTTGTAAAAAGAAGCTATATACTTTCCTCTGAATGCTGCTTTCTCCATTGATAAGAATTTCTGGCTGTTGAAGTCACTGTTATAAATTCCCTATTCACCCTTCCTTTCCCCAAAGCTGTCTGCCATAAGCTAGGAAAAAAAAAAATATCTCAAACATATCTTCAAGGAAAATTTGCCTTGGTGATAGTCTGGTAGGGGAAGAGGCTGTTTCTATTAAAAAGTATCTTGAAAATCTAAAATATTATAATTAATCTGACTTTGAAATTAACATTTTAATGGGACTGACATAATCCTCATTTGCTTAAATTTGTTTCAACATTTCAGTCAGCTAGAAAACATTTTATTGTTTTTTCCAGCATACTACAAAAAATCAAATATTTCTGAAGCACTGAGAATTGTTAGAGAATCTGCAAAAACCTCCTACTGAGTCATAACAACAGCATACCAGTTATATTCCTCATACAATAGAGATCTCCTTCATCTATTGGATTTATAAAATATTGTTAGATTGTGCATAATGAGAGTTGGATGAAAAATGACGGTGCTATAACTGTGTTTCCTTTACAACATTCAAACTGAAAATTACAAGTAATCAGGGAAATAACACAGCAGGAAAAAAACCATTGAAATGCAAAATTAACCAATCTAGAAATTGTAACTGTGGACTTCTCCTTTTGGCCTTTTTTTTGTTTTACTTTACCCTGCTGCATTAAGTTTAGTTTTTACATCTAGTGTGGAATGACCATGTAAAGAATCTCCTCAACATTGATGCTTACAAATTCTTGACCCACATAACTTTCCGTACATCACATGATAACTCTTACTCATTGCTCCTGAAACTTCCCTGTTAGTGAAATCATGGAGTACAATAGGAACATGACAGTGTGTTTGTGCCCAAAGGCTCTGTGGCCTCTCAAAGTGAGGTAAATGTCATCAAACACCAAAGCATATGATTATTTAATCAGGAATTAACAATCTGGATAATATAGACTTGCTCTTTCCTAGATGAAAAGTATTCAACCAGAGTAGACTTAAAGCAATAGCAAAGGAAACAGTCAACAGAAAATCTGAACTTGTTTAACAGAAGAAAGATTTAAAAGTCTGTCCCAGGATCTGGAATTTAACATTTTTCTTTTTTCCATGATTTCCACTTCTTTTTTCAAAATATGATGGCTCCTGTTAAAAGCTGTGTTGGGCTTGCAGAGCCAGGTTTTGGTAGCAGAGGAGCGACAGGGGTGGCTTCTTTGAGAAGCTGCTGGAAGCTTCCCCCATGTCCAGTAGAACCAATGCCAGCCATCCCCAGGATGGACTTGACACTGGCCAAGGCCAAGCTAATCAGGAATGATAGTAATGTCTCTGTGATAACATATTTAGGAATGAAAATAAAGTTACTGCTCAGATGTAATTGTGGCCAGAGAAGAACTGAGTGAGAATATGTGGGAGGAACAACTATGCAGATAACACAGTGTTATGCTATGCCATGGGAGTTTTAGGTTAGACGTTTGGAAGAAGTTCTGCACAGAAAGAGTGATTGAGCACTGAAATGGGTTCCCAGGGAGGTAGTGGAGTCACTGTCTCTGGAGGTGTTTAAGAAGAGACTGGATGTAGCACTTAGTGTCATGGTCTGGTTGACAAGGTGGTGTTCATAGGTTGCACTAGATGATCTCAGAGGTCTATTCCAACCTGGTTGATTCTAAGATTCTGTGATACCAACTTCAGTGGAGAAGTATGGGGAAGAGGTTCTCCAGGCATCAGAGCTGGGATTCCCCTGCAGCCCATGATGAAGATGATGGTGAAGCAGCTGTGCCCCTGCAGCCCATGCAGGGGATCCATGCCAGAACAGGTGGATGCCTGAAAGGAGGCTGTGATACTGTGGGAAGCCCATACTGGGGCAGGCTCCTGGCTGGGGCCTGATGACCTGTGGAGAGAGGAGCCCGCAGTGGAGCAGATTTACTGGTAGGACTAGTGAC
This sequence comes from Oxyruncus cristatus, assembly GCA_013399855.1. Classification (NCBI taxonomy): domain Eukaryota; kingdom Metazoa; phylum Chordata; class Aves; order Passeriformes; family Cotingidae; genus Oxyruncus; species Oxyruncus cristatus. Next base: position 678,169 of record VXAY01007237.1, on the reverse strand, counting down.
CCTGTGGGGAACTCACTCTGGAGCAGGCTGTTCCGAAAGAATTGCACCATGTGAAGAAGTGACCCACACTGGAGCCCAAGGGATGGAGTCACACTGGAGAAGTTCATGAAGGACTGTCTTCTGTGGGAAGACCCCATTTCTAGAGCAGGGGAAAGACTCTTTGCCCTGAATGTGATGAACTGACTTTAATGCCACTCCCCATCTGAGAGGGAAGGAGTTAGAGGGCTAGTGGGTTCAGTGATTTGGATGAAGGAACAGATGTTCACTGATGACACAAAGCTGGTAGAAGTGGCTGATATCCCAAGGTGCTGTGCAGTCCTTCAGAAGGGCTCAAGAGGTTTGAGAGATGGGCAGAGAAGAATTGTCTGAAATTCAGCAAAGGAAAGGGCAGGAAGAATAACGCCATGCACCAGCACAGGCTGAGGGGCCAGCCTGCTGGAAAGCAGCTCTGTGGAGATAGACCTGAGGGTCCTGTTGGATAACAAGCTGTCCATAAGCCAACAGTGTGCCCTTGAGGCCAAGAAGGTCAATGGTATCCTGGTGAGCATTACCAGCAGGTTGAGGGAGGTGATACTGCCCCTTTACTCAGCCCAAATGAGGCCACATCTGGAGTACTGTGTCCAGTTCTGGGCTGCTCAATACAAGGGAGACATGGAGACCCAGGACCAGGTCCAGTGGAGGGTGACAAAAGTGATTAGGGGGCTGGGGCATCTCTCTTATGAGGACAGATGAGGGAGCTGTACCTGTTCAGCCTTGAGAAGAGACTGCTGAGAAGGGACCTCATCAATGTCTGTGAGTAACTGAAGGGATGATGTCAAGAGGATGGATCCAGGCCCTTCTCAGTGGAGCAAAGTAATAGGACAAGAGGTAGCAGGTAGAAACTGATGCACAGGAAGGTCCACCTGAACATGAGGAAGAGCTTTACTGAGAGAGTGACTGTGCACTGGAACAGATAGCCCAGGGAGGTGTCGAGTCTCCTTCTCTGGAGGATTCAAAAGCAATCTGGACACAATCTTGAGTAGTGTGCTCTAGAATGACCCTGCCTGGTCAGGTAGGTTAAACTAGATGACCACCAGTAGTTCCTTCCAATCTTACCCATTCTGGTTCTGCGAGTCATAAAATTAGGGGGGAAAAAATTATCCTTTTTTAACTCTTTAGTAAGGGACAAGGTGTTTGAGCATGGGAAGTGTCATGTTACATGAGGTGTCCAGTAACTATTAGATAGCACTTTGCATTTACCTGTTGTTGTATAATTAAATATTTCAGACTATTTTATCTTCTTGGCTTCTGTCCCAATTACACAAGACATGTTATTAGGTTATCATTTAAACAAACTTGCTAATTTTTACTTAAAAATGGTGCAGTTATTTTTATGTAAAAGTTCACTATATTTCTCCTGTGTTATCTACGTATTTCAATACTGAGAGCAAGAAACCATGTTTTTTGTCAGCTTTTAGAGGGACATGCCTGAAAGATTACACTGCTGTAGAACGCAATACAAGAACCTGAGAAAATCTTTTATAATGGAGGTGTAGTGGTATGAATGGAGTCATCATACACACTCATGCGAGAACATCTGCACTTTTCCTGACACAAAGACCTTTCCATTAGCTGAGAGCCCTTTACCCGCTGAAGCCATTTGAATTGGTTCTTTGATCCTTGAAAAAACTTTGACATATTAATGCTATTCAGGCTCTAGGAGAGAATCACAAACAAAACATAAATTTTTTTTTAAAAAAAAAAAAAAAAAAAAAAAAAAAAAAAAAAAAAAAATCATGTCACTGGTCTAAAGTAAAAGGTCAAAACTAAAATGGCCTATCTTCTTTGATTTTCTAGAGTTATAATTGGCCAGCAAATATATCTCTTTTTTTAAGAGGAGTCATTAATAAAAATATAAAGGTTTACAAAAATACCTGTAGTCCAGCTATAACCTTCTTCTAAGAGGTTCAAATAACCGTTTAAGGTCTGAGTCAAATTGGAAGGCATTTTGTAGGCTAAAAAACTCCTTGATATTTGTAAATTCCTAATAGATTTCAAAAAATTTTAACCAAAAGTTGATTTGAAAAAGAAAAAGAGGATTCCAAATGTTTCCGGATATTTTCATAGTGATCAGTTACAGTATTTTGGAAAATTTATATCATGCATCTTATCTCTGAGTATTTTAAGTTTACAGTCTCAAGGGTTCATTTAGGAATAAGAAAGCCCATAAAAGTTATATTTTTATGTATCTTATCAAGGGTGTTACAGCACATATTAGTACTGAAATTTAATGCCGATATGAAGGTTGGCCAACCAAGCTACATTTAACTGAGGAAACCTGAAAAAAAGTCACAGAGAGAAACTGAATTTAGAAACAAGCCAAGCAGAGCACACTTTAAATCATTTGCATCTGTGAGGGAGAGCCTCTTCTTAAGATACTCTGACAAAAGCAGAAAATGCTTCAGGAAATCTGGTTTTTACCTGTAATGAAAGAGCTCAGCATAGCACAGGCTATTGGATCAAAATCTTTTGGAGACCTGAGTTATTTCATGCTTTTTCAAGGAGCTCTATTCTCTCTTTCCCATGCCTTTCTTTCTCCACAACATTTCTGCTTTGTCATTTTGCAATACAAGTTACAACTCAAATATACAGAGAAATCAAGTTAATTAAACAATAAGTAAGGCATCAAGCAAGACTAAGCATGAGACATGATGGATTCTCTGTGTGTTTTTTATCTTTCATAGAAACTGTGTTGGATTTGGAGGTCCTGTCAAATAGAATTAAGAAGTCATAATAGTATGTAGTCACATACTCTAGCACTTCACAGCTGTCAGGCTAACATATTCAGTTGTAAAATACGTGGCTTGTTTCATACAGTTTCCCATACTGTATTTTGATAACATTAAAATACTTTTAATTATATAACTGAATGGGAGACAGAAAAGAATACTTAAAACCAAACAAAATCAAACAAACAAAAAATAAAGAGAGAGAGGGGGGAAAAAGGATCAAAAGCAGATCTAAAACCTTAAAGGTAAGAAAATTAGAAAGAAGAACAATGATTAATACTTTTTAGGACTGATGATGTTACCTCAAGTCAGTCATAAACCTGAGAATGAATATAACAGGAATCAAGTCAGACCCTAAGTCAGGTAATTGACTGGTTTTGAGTTCACTTGAATGTTTTAGTTCTCTGTAGGCACTAACAGGCTGCCAGCCTTGGGCCATAAAATTGCTGTAACTCCACATCTTTCAAATAACTGTAGAACTACTTACTATCCTCTGAGGATATGACCCATTGTTTAGAAATTCCACAGTTACAGAATTAAAGATGATGGAAAAACAAACAGAAAAACTTTGGGTTTCCACTATGTCACTGAACTGTCTCTTTGAAAATCCCAGGCAGCGTGAGACAAACAAGCTTAGTGAGGAATCCCAGTGGAGCACTCTCCCTAGCAACAATAGTCATATAAAATGAGTTTCTGTATCCTCTTTTTGTTCATGTATGTTCCTGGTTTAGAAACATTCAAATGCTACAGTCAGAGTAATTTTTGAGTCAATTGGTAAAGATATAAATGAGAAAAAAAAGTTACACAATACCGTGTTTTCTTATAAAGTGTACATGAAAAAAGAGTTTGTGTCACTCTGTGGATTGGAATTGTCTGTATTTTTAATATTGCCATCATAGCAGTTTATATTTTTATATTTTGTTACAAGGATTAAAGACTAGAAAACTATATATTTTGTTATGCTTATTTAGGGGCAGTTTCAGGTCAAGTTTCTGTTGAGTTGAAGTCCCACCTAGCACGGGTGGGGGGGTGTTTCTGTTATAATACATGCCTATAGCATTTGTTTCAGTATAGTCAGCCCTAAAATATAAATAAATGCACTCTCTGTTCTACCAAATTCAGGCTATTATGAGGTACTTCGATCTTACAGTCAGTGTATGTATGGTAAGGAGAACCACTTGCATCCACAGTGGATGAATGGGATTAGTGGCAACAGCTGAATGTTCATCCTGGATTAAAAGTTTCCAGAATGAAGTAACTTGGAATTCACTCTCAATAAGAGGTTTTTTTTTATTATTTTATTCTATTTCTTGATCTATTTGCTTACCAAAACATACAGGAATAAGTTCTACAAAATTACATTGCATCATATGAAAAAAATCTGTTTGCTTTAAAATTAATATTTTTTTAATTAAATTTACTTCTTTTTTTTTTTTTTTCCTTCATTCATGATTTTAAATTGAGCACATTTTTCCAATTTTAAATCTTATTTGGTCTTGTATGCTTCTGATCTCTTGCCTACCCTAGAACATTTTCCAGTTCCACTCCTGCTTCATCTTCTTGAGACAGTTTAATATAAACTATGATCAATGTTTAAGCAAAACTATGGATTTCTGTATTGGACTAATCACATTTTCTGTTTTGTTTTCATTTCCATTCCTGGTATTTCTTGGCTTACCTTTTTGATTTTTTCACATATTGACAGACTTTACTCCCTTTTTGACAGTCATGTCATTTCTACTACATTCAGGAAAAAATGCATAACATACAGAATAGCTTTCCAGAGTAGCAGCTTATTCTCACATCCTAATACTTGAGTCCCCATACCATCTGCTGTACACACTTAAGTGCATTTGGCTGTGGATTCTTCATGGTGTTTTTTAATGACCTGAGATCTGCCTGCACGAATATCCTGTGCCCAAATGCCAGGAAAATTGAATTATTTCATATTGAAGAATGCAACCAGGAGCTACTTTCCTGAATGTTATCTATACTTGTTTGCATCTAGAAAATGCTATCATCTTCATTTTTCTAAATACTGCTTCTCAAAGTTGTTAAAAAACAGTTCAGTCTGATTACATTGTGGGCTACTGCACTGGATAATAGGACTGCACTAAGGATCAGTGACCCACATACACATTTAATTACTTCATTAAATATTGGTTCCAGTTATTCCTATGCCTCACTCTTTTTGTGTTATTTGAATATTACCAGGCTTTTGATCGATTTTTGTACAGTAAATTGCTGGCCTCCTCTCCTTGGGCCTGGATATATTTCTAATGGCCCTCAGTACCTTAAAGGAGTTTTTCAGAATCAAAAGATACCTGAAGAAGGCATAAGGAGGCCTTTTCAGGTTCATCTTGACCTAAAATGCTTTCTGAAAAGTTGCTTAATGCAGTTGCATCTCCACACCATCGTTAAGGTTTGCTTCTTCTCTAACTTCTTTGGTAAGAATATCATCTGTTAGAATCAAGATCCTTGTACTTCCCTTCAAAGCCTAGTTTATTTTATGTCAGTATTGACTTGCAGGCCCTTTCATACCCAAAGCCCTTTGTACCCAACAATACTTGTCAAGAGGCATGTGAAATATTGCCAATCTGTTCCAATGACACTGATACTTTGCATGTAAAAGTATACACAGTCAGCAATTTAATCTGGTAAATCATCTAGAGTGTCCTCAATAGCTGGCAAAAATTAGTCATTCTTTTTCATTGCTTTGTTGGGTGGCCTTGTATGAATTAATCTGAACATTTTCTCACGGTACAAAATTTGTGGTTTCATCTATGCTAGTTTGGGTTGGGATATTGAAGGTTTCTTGGTTTAGTATTATTTGGGTTTTTTATTTTTAGAGGTTTTTCAGTCCTTTTTCATGACAAAAATCTTTGTTTCGCATATGACATTTTGTGTGTTGATACTTTTTGTTTTGCCATAATTGCATCTATAATCCCTAATGAGTGTTTTCCTTCTTTTCTCATTCTGAGGATATCTTCAAATTATTCTCTGGTCATATCTATATATGGCACCGCTTAGTTGCCCAGCAACTATATCTCACAGTACAACATTCTTGTGTTTGCTTCTTACTGGACATTTGACATTTTTCAAAATTTGTCTTCACTATTAAAGTCATTATGAGACAACACAAAACTTTTTTCCTCTGTTTTGTTCAAATTAGTGTTGCTGGTTTTCAGCATTGCTTAGATTAGAGGTATTCATGAACAAGCCACCAATACGATAGCCTAACTACAGATACAGCATTTGAGTGGTCTTTGCAGTATGTGTTCACTAAGGATCTCTGGATAGACTCAATAGACTGTAATCTCTTCTCCACCAGAGTTGAGAAACTATTCAGGCAACACCCGGACTGCAGATGACCAAGTGACGGTGGACACAGATGAGACTGAGGTTACTAAATACCTTCTTTGTCTAAGTCTTCACCAATGGGGACTCCAAGGCCCCTGTGATCAGTGAAAGGGTTCAAGGTTGAGAACTACCAGCAGTGGATAATAGCTGAGTCAGGGTTACTTGAAAGGATTGAACCTATATAAGTATTCAGAAATAAAAATCTTCATGCACTTGTTCTGAGAGATCTGACTGGTCTTATCTTTAACAGGTTGTGGAGATTGTGGCGATATTCCCAGTAACTGGAGATATGCAAATATTGTACTCATCTTCCAAGAAATCCAAAAGAATAATATGGGGAATTATAAGCCAGTCACAGTTTGCTCCACATGGAAATCATAGAACAAGTCATGTTGGAACAATTTTATGGCCATACAAAAAAAAGGTGATTGGGAGTAGTCAGCATGGATTTCTAAATGCTGAATCATACTTGACCAACCTGATTGCCTCCTATGATAAAGAGAGCATTAGATCTCATCTACTTTGATTGGCAGAGCTTTCAGCATTGTTTCCCATACTATTCTTGAAACTTTGTAGCCTGGATAGGCGATAATCAGATGAGTAAATAACTGATTGCATGTTCAGGCTCAGAGTTAATGGTTACTGGGTCATACTCTTCCTCAAGGTAGGTAATATAGAATAACACAAGAGTCTATCCTGGATCATTTCTTGTTTGCCATCATTATCAATGACCAGGAGGAGGCACTTACATCAGTTTTGCATAGGACTGAAGTAGTTTTGCATAGGACTAAACTGAGGTGAACATTTAATACCACTCAAAGCAAAATATCATTCAGAAAGATGTCATCCTGGAGGAGTAAACCAACAGAAGTCTCATTAAACTTGTCAAAGACAAATGCAAAGTCCTGCACCTGAGGAAAAAAGGAAAAACAACAAAAAAACAAACAAAAGAAATCAGACAAAAAAACCCAACAAGACCTTGTAAGAAAATTTGGTCACTGATTGGCTGGAAAGCAGCTCTGCTGAAGTGACCCAGCAGCAGAAGGAGCATAAGTCAGGAGTGTACCTTGAAAGAAAAGGCTACCAGTGCATCCTGGGCTGTATTGGCAGAGGGATTTCTGGAGATGATGGCACTCACTCAACATTAGCCAAAATTTCTGATACTTCATCTGGTTCTGGATCCACAGTATGGTAAAGACTGTGGCAAATTCAACAGAGAGGCAGGGAGGTGGCAGGCAGGTACAGGTCTTGCCCTATGAGGAAAGATTGAACAATCTTTCGTTCGTGAGCTTGTTCAGCCTGGAGAGGACTAGGCTTCAGAGGAACCATCCCATATTACTCAGGAGGTCATCATGAAGACAGTCTTTTGAGGTCTTATTGAACCAGAATTTTCCCATGATCTTATGAAACTCATGGAGTAGCTGCCACTTTGAGATATGAGATAGTTTAGTTTCACCTTACCTGGTGATTGGATAATTGTTTTTTCTTACTTTGCTATATGTACTCTTACACTGGACAAGAAAGCTCAAAGTCTTTGTCCTTTCTCTGGTTTTCTTTTGCCTAAACCTACATTTAGTGCTGCAGTAGGAATAATTGTTTGAGTTCGAAAAACTATTTTAAGCAAATTAAAATAATTTACGTTCTTTTTATACAAATATATTTTTATAATACAATTATACAAATATAAAAAATTCTGCTGTCTTTACAACTTGAATGACTTTCTAGGTGACCCCTTCATATCATCTTCCTTTAGAGACTCTGTTCTACTTCAGTAATTGCCCACAATCATACCTTTAGGTTTAGTTCACTGTAGTGAACTGTAGTTTCCCACTACCTTCTAAAATTATTCTTTGCCTTTCTGTGGATCTTGGTAGTCTCAGTGCTATCACTACTTCTAATGAATCACGAGAGATTCCACGGGTGCATCCACAAGACATAAGTTAGCTACAAATACTCACTTATACCTACATGAAATAACATAGCAGCTGTGGAAGAGCTATTTCAGATTATCACTTATCTCAAGTCTGGTTTCTTAGCAAGATTACTGATTACTCAGTCAATGTAAAGCACTGCACTGACTCAGCTGTAGCAGATATCGTTATGCAACTATCTCATATACAACTAATTTAAACGTATCTGAATAGTTGCTATGCTACTTGGAGCAAATATTACCAACATTTCTAAAACTAAACAGGTTTTACATAAAACCAAACCAAACAGAACAGTCTTAAGGAGAGTGCAAATCATGCAAATAGCATCCAGATCACAGCAGATAATATAGATAGTTTTAAAAAAGTAAAGCAAGAAGTGAAATAACCATACACTTTCACACTTATTGTAAAGAAATATCAGCATAATACTTGGGGCCAAAAGAATGGTTCTCTTTGTCTTTCATTAGATGTATGGTTCAAATTTTTAAAAATAATATATCACTACTCAATGAGAGAAGCATTTAAAAATATACTCCATTCTGTTCCCTATTCTATGCCTTCATTCCTGCGTTAAACCCATTTTACTATTTTCTGGTGAATTCATAAATCTTGAATTGAAACAATAAGGAGAGTCATGTATACAAAAATATAGAAATTTCTGTATAAAGTAACTCAAAAAATCTAGCTCATAGAATGGGGTCTCTGTTTTTTGTTTCCTCATGACTACTACCACTTTTTACCACAATTCCTCAAGGAATTGTGTAAGAAAAATGTAACAGAATAGCAAGAAAGGTTCCAAAATGTACAGTAATTAATTGAAAGCAGGCAAGTCCTTCAATATTTAGGCTGGGATTCAAGATGATTCCATGTTCCAGTTTCAGCTATGGCAGTGACTGACTTTGGACAACTTTGCTGACTTTTTCTCCGCGTTCCTTATTCAACTCAGCTGCACAGCTGAGTAAAAAGCAAGTCACAGTGACAGCCAGCTGCTGAGCTTAACCCGTACTCTCTGGGGAAATAAATTGAAAAGAAATAGGGAGGGAAGAGAACACACTAAACCGCCCACCATTTCAAAACAGATAATTGCAGGTAGCAAAGAAGTGTCTAAATAATGTGCACATTCTGGAAGTCCTTAGCGAGCATCACCAAGATCCTTCTTGTTGAAGAGGTTTTTAGTCTCATGAAAAAAGCTGTTGCTGACATTTTATTGTGAGGTGACAAAGCACTGTTTAATACCTGGCACTTACATTCTACCTTCTCTAAACCGTGTTTTCTGCTTATGATAATAAACATGTTTTATTTAAAATTGTATCAGGGTAACATTAAACATTGCTAGTGCTTGTCAGCCTTATGTGCAGTCAGTAAGCTGGGAGCAGTAAAAGTTTGTAACAATGTAAAATCTTGCTAAAGTTCACACTGTCTCTCTAACCAGCATTGATTAAAACACAGAGAGTGAGAGCAGTTTCAGCGCTCCATCACTGAGCAATGTCAGGATTGAGACATACTGGCACAGCAGTGTGGAAAACACGCTAGTGCTGGTCTCCCTTTTATAGCAGACACCATTTCAAATTCGATAACATATCATCAGATTGGCCTCATGAACAGTGACAGCTTGTGTGTTTGGCAATGGGATTAATAACACCTATTTTGGGTTTTGTGCAGAATGAGGAGGAAGTGTAGCCTGCTGTTGGAAATTTTGTACATACATATGACTTCAAGCAAATAAATAAATTTAGAGTTACATGCCTAAAATTAGATATCTGAATTACTAGTTGATAAATGATTACATAGTGTGATTGCTCCAAGACAAGGTAAAACCCCTAAATCTGTTACAAAAAGCGAGAAATCAATTTTTTTGTGTTTTTCCTAGTACAGTTTATTTCCCAGTCCACGAGAATTCTGCTTGGTGAACAGGACAACCATAAGGTCCCCATGAATAAAGGGTAGTAGGCAGTTTTTCTCATAGTGTGCCCTGCAAATGTTCACAGATTTCACGCTCCTCTTAGTCTTTAGGTTAGTCACAAATGACAGGTCACAACCGTAAGGACATCTGTACTTCAGCTTGGTCCCTGGATCAATCCTTAATTTTTTTTTTCAGTACCAGCAGTGTAACTCTGGGATTGTGCCCAACCACAAAATGTTTGTGTACAAAGTAGTTTTTGGAGTATCCAAAGGTAAGTAACACACTTGCCCTTTATCTCAAGCTGCTTCATAGCACTAAACATAATTCTGAAGTTTATTGCAGAATTATTAGTCTTACACACTTAAGGCATCAGAAGACAACATATTGCTGTGAGGCATCTTGCCAGAGACTGGTGATATAAATGCTCTGATGCCAACAATTTTTAAAGCACACGGTTTAAGTGCCATTGTTATCTAACCCTTACGTATATCTTATACACTGAAGTACAGAACAGAACTCTGTACATCATACAGGTACTGCTGAAAATATAACACAGCCCAAGTATTGTCATTTCTGAATGAGCTGGAAACCTGATTTATTAAAGGTGCTCTATCAATTTTACCAGGAATGGAGTGATTACAGAACCTTTTTTCATTGTAAGAATGTATAATTATGATTCCTCCTTAAGAAGAAAGAGTTTTTTTTTACAAAATACTTAGTATTTTTCAACATGCTGGGCTGTGTAAAACTGATAATGAGTTGAAAATTAAGACTGTCAACAGAACCTTTTACAAAAGAGCACATAAGCCAGTCAAATCCATAAGCTATAATGAACTTTTTGTTTGGGTTCTTCTGGAGAGAAGGGCTGAGCTGGGTGGTTTGGGGTTGGGCGTTTGTTCCCTTGTTTGGGAGGAGAAGCAAGGAAAGGAAGCTCATGAGGAAAGGAAATTGATCAGTTCATTACAGCTTTAGAAAATATCCCTAGAATTACTGTGACAAATAAAAATATGCTTTGCCATTTTCTTGCAGTTTAAACTACTATCATAAACATCAATATTCAAAAGACAGAAATCTAAAGTCCTGCATAGCACCAATTCCCAATGAACTCAGTGGTAATCTTGCATTTGTAAGGCAAAGGGTGACATACACCTCTCTCTGAAGGAGGCCAACACAAATTTTATGCAGAGCTAAAATCTATCATATATGTTGTTTTGAGGCTCATGTCCAATTTAGAAGATGATGTTTGTTTTGGTTTTTTTAATATCAACTCAAAACCTGTAGGATTTTCTTAGAAATTATGCTTACCTCTCATATTATAGTAATCATCACCTTTTCATAGGATTTTAGTTTGTATTGCAACATTGCAACACATATGTCTTACTTTACTGGTGATAGTGGTCTCCTTAGACATAACTTGCTAATTTAGCATTTAAATCATTTGGGCTATGTCAATGTAAAACAGGTAGGAGAGCACTAATTTTGATAGGATAGTTATATGAATGATCAGTGAAAGATTTCACCCATTCATTAATTAATAAAATGCAAATCAGTTTTACAGAGACAACTGCAACAAGATAAATGTTCTTGGCATTAAACACAGATGTCCAAGTATTTTATGAGAAAAAAAGTCTTAAGATTTTTTTATATCCATCTGCAAGTGTAAATTATGTTAACACTCATTTTCATTATTTTCAGTTTTTAGCTACTCAAATATTTATCAAATATTTTCTTTGATATTGGCAGCATGTTTTACTGCGGCCGTATTCTGTTTTGCTTATTCACAGTTGCTGGATATATTCTCTTTGCATATTTATTTGCATTGAGCTGGACATCTTGAGGAGTAAAACGCTAATCAATTAAATGAATAAGTTGCCAGAACATGTCTCCAAATGCTCAGGTAATTTGGTCATGGTTTAGCAGACAATATTTTTAGGGGGATGATAAGAACCATGGGACTACATTTTACACTTTTATTTATCTCGGATGCAGAGCATTATTCTGAGAGAAGTTGGGGGATTAGTAGGCAATGAGAACTAAGTATCTAAGGTAAGGAAAAAAAAAAATCATCCACCTACAAAGGATAGGAATATTAGGCCTGGACTAATGAATAAAGAATACCTGCCCTTTGATTCAACCTGTAAATGATTAATATATACTATCAGGGAGATAAGTAGAAGCAATGTTGTAACATGGACGGGAAATCTGAACTGATCTGAACTGGACAGATGAATAAACTAAAAGCTTTTGGGAGTAGTTGCATGTGAATATTTATTGTTTTCAAAGATATAGAAAGAATCATGAAGGCTGCTGTGTAAGTGAAAAAATTAAATAAAACTGTACGAAGAACATTTCGAAAACTTGAAAGATTTGAGAATTGAATCAATATGGGAGAGTCACTGTGTGGAAAAATACATGGAAAAAGATTGTCAATAAGAAAGTACTTGCACCAAAAGGTCAGACAAAGTATGTAGCAAAGGTTTTCACTGCTGGACCACCCTATTACCAGGATATTCATATGAGATGGAAAAAAGCAAAATTCAGTGAGCAATTTATATGTGTAAGCATATGAAAGAAAAATGCTCACTCTTACCTACTTAATATTTCTAAATGCACAAATTAGAATGATCTCCAAATAGAGTATATAAGGGAACTATATGTGCATCTGGGATTCAATACATTATGTCCTCAGAATCATCATCTTACATCCCACAATAACTTTTTTTAGTCTGTTCTTATTCAGTGCTTCAGTTGCTGTCATATATGTTGTAATCATAGTGTGACAGACACCAGTGTAGTGAACAAAAATAAATAAGTTTATTAAACACACAGGGGAGTTTCTTATCTTTTATATCAGTGTGCATCTTTGTCAAAATGACAAGTTAAAAAATTACATTAGAAACAAAGACATTAGAATAAAGAAATCATCAAGAGGACAGGAAAAACAAACAATGGAGAGAAGTCTAATACATTCAAAATTAAAGACCAAAACAGATGAAAGTGACAGTTGGATGTTAGACATATGCAAGGCTTATATTGCTTAGGTGGAAATATTATCCCCCAGTCCCTTGAAGCTCTAACACTTTATAGATGAGAATGATGTTCATATTTTGGTTCTTAGCCCACTATAACTTTGGTAAACTCTGAACACTTAGTTTTGTCTGCAGTGGGATATATACAATAAGAGGCAAATGAAATAATACTGAACTGATTGACTAGATAAACACATATGACAAAGCATATGGTTGGTGTAATATTAGTGTATCACACCAAAATTATTACACCAGGGAAATATTAGACCCACTGCATTCAATAACCCAAATAATTTATGACGGAACTTTCTGTTGCTCATTCAGCCAGAACATATTTTTGCTTTGCTTATTTAACACTGTAGATTGTAAAGTGTAGAGAATTCATAGAATGGAGATCATTGGCACAAAAATGTTACCAACTTTCAAATGGAACGTGTAGAAATAAGCATTATGCTGGTGCTTATGAACAACTTGATACACTTTTTCTGAGGCAATCACCGCAACAGAGTTCACAATTGCACAGAGATCACAATTTGCACCTCTGACTCTGCCTCCAGAGCTCAAAGCTGTGAGCACTTCGTGTGGCTGTCTTTCTGAAGTCAAATGGAGTTTAGGAACCAGGTACATTTCCAGCTCTTATTTCAATGTACTTAAAGGTGAATTCTTTAAAGATTTTAATTCTGAGTCCTTTAAGTATGAATTTACAGCATATCATGATTTAGAGGAGCTAAAAAATATGAAATAAAGCTGCTTATGACATCAGTGTAAGTCAGCCTGCAAGCATAAAAGGTATTGGATCTGATAGCCTTTGAATCTTTTTTCAATTTAGTGATTTATTTATTTCTGTGCACACCTATTTTTGTAACCTCATATGAATAAATACACGCACATACTAGTATCCCTGAAGCTGGTTTGAAGCTTTTTGAAGCTTATTATTAATGGGATTTGTAGAAAAGCATCTCTGTTGCTTGGTGTTAAAGAATAGATTGATCAAAATATATATGTTCCAAGGAGAAGACACACACACAAATCCTTTTTTGTGGTAACCAAGACAGACACTGAACCAAGTTTGAAACCATTTACACTGAAAAAACAACCATCTCTTGGGACAGTCTGGTGACAAAACCTAGAGAATTTAAGCTACAGCTAGGGACTAGCAGGTCGTCTGGGTTGTGTCTGGGTATGCACTCACTGCACTTAGTAATTCATTTACTGTATGATCTAGGAGCTTCCCACTTTGTCTGCATAGAAGAGCCAAAAAACTGGCTTGCGACAAAGACTCACTTGCAACAATCTGAGACTCAGGCAGTCATGAAGATTCACCAGGCAGCTTCTGCTGCACGTGCACCCACCGACAGGCGCTATTTGCACGGTTGCTGTCTTGATTAACCCTCTGGATGGAGAATGTGGCAAGAGATAGCCATGAATGATTCCTGATATAAAACTAATGAAAGATTCTAAAAAAGATTCTTGTAAATAGCCAGTAGAAACTGTTCTTGCAGATGCAAAATGTTCGCATCAGACAATCCTTTGCCAAAAGATGAGACGGTTTAAAGATGTTTTGTACATAGTTTAATACAAATAACATAAGTGAACCATGCATGTGCTGAGGTCATGTGGGACCATGGCCCAGTGTGACATAAGAACTGAGCAGATCAGCAGTTTAAGGAGCTCCATTTATTCCAACTGGATGTCATCTCAAGGATTCTTGCAACAAAGACTCCCATCACCCTCTGGACTGCCACCAACCCTCCTGCCACAGAAATTCAATTCCCATTATAGTGTTCAAAAGATTGCAATAAATTAGCATTTGTTTGTGGGTTGGTTTTGGTTCTGCTTTGTTTTTTTTTTTTTAAATAGGCATTCTGACCATGAGTGCAACAATGTTCAATTCAAGTCTGTGAAAAATGTAAAAAGCAGAACACTTATGCAATACACACTCATACACATGTAAATTCCTTTACAACCTTTTTTCTGCCAACATATTTTCCACTTTACTTCCTACTGCGCTCAAAGTGTTAAAGTAAATGGCAAACAATGGACAGCAGGTAAAAAAAAAAGTATGAAATTAGGAACAACATTAAAAAGAGCTATACTTTTTTTTTTTCTTTTGTGAGGGAAAAAGTAGTGATCATTTGTGCATTGGAATTAGCAGATTTTTTGCAGTGAACTTTATGTAAATAGCTAGTGCTATCACAGGTCTTTGTGATGACTCCTTTAGAAAGAATACAGATGAAAAATTCAGCAGATAGAAAGGTAAGATAATTGGCAATTACAATTGTTATTAGTAAATTCCAACTGGATGAGGTTCAGTAAGGCCAAGTGCCGGGTCCTGCACTTTGGCCACAACAACCCCCTGCAGCGCTACAGGCTGGGCACAGAGTGGCTGGAGAGCAGCCAGGCAGAAAGGGATCTGGGGGTGCTGATTGACAGGAAGCTGAACATGAGCCAGCAGTGTGCCCAGGTGGCCAAGAAGGCCAGTGGTATCCTGGCCTGGATCAGGAACAGTGTGGCCAGCAGGAGCAGGGAAGTGATTCTACCCCTGTCCTCAGCACTGGTGAGGCCACACCTGGAGTGCTGTGTCCAGTTCTGGGCCCCTCAGTTCAGGAAGGATATTGAGGTGCTGGAGCAGGTCCAGAGAAGAGCAACCAGGCTGGTGAAGGGACTTGAGCACAAGTCCTATGAGGAGAGGCTGAAGGAGGTGGGATTGTTTAGCCTGGAGAAGAGAAGACTCAGGGGAGACCTCATCACTCTCTACAACTATCTGAGAGGAGGTTGTAGCCAGGTGGGGGTTGGTCTCTTCTCCCAGGCAACCAGCAGTAGAACAAGTGGGCACTGTCTTAAGTTCTGCCAGAGGAGTTTTAAGTTAGATACTGGGAAGAAATTCTTTACAGAGAGGGTAATCAGCCATTGGAATGGGCTGCCCAGGGAGGTGGTGGATTCTTTGTCCCCAGAGGTTTTTAAGGTGAGACTGGATGTGGCACTTAGTGCCATGGTTTAGTAACCATGGCAATACTGGATCAAGGGTTGGACTTGATGATCTCGTAGGTCTTTTCCAACCTGGTGGATTCTATGATTCTATTTCAAACTAAAGTTCAGTAAAATAACGACCAGTATTCCAGGAAAGTGATCCATACATTTTTGGAATAAGTTATGAAAGTTACTCAATATCTAGTCACACTTCAATGTGAAGTTGAAAAATCATAACACAGTCTTATGCAGCAAAAATATCTATCAGACTATAAGAAATAGACTAATAAAATCACCATGTCACAAAATTATCCACTGGTAAATTCATTGCATCTATTTTTCTTCTGTTTCTCATTTGTACAGTCTTAATAATATATAAAAATGAATGAAAAGCAGTATTTCACACTCATTGTTTTCCATTTATTATAGAACATTAGATTGTATTTTTTCCCACTGAGAAACTCCCAGTAAAACCAGGGATTTGATTGGATCCAGTAATTTTATAACATGGCCTTATATATCATAGGTTGAAGTTTTAGATATGCAGTTCAAGAGCTGCAAAATTTCTCTTGTAGAAAATTTTCAGTCTGAAGAGCAATCCAAAATAAAGCTTAGATTATTTTGGTTTTGCAGGATGGCTGGAATTTTTTGGTTGTGGTGCAGTATATCCAAGGGAAAAAGCTTACAGCTGTCAAGCCTTTTATCCTAAAATTTCTGCATTGAATTTGAAAAGCATTTTCCATTTTTTGACTGCAAGTGTGGGCAAAGAGGACCCAAAACTCTTGTAATTTTTATTGGTTTTATTGTTATATCAAGAGGAGAAAAAGAGAATGAAAGTTATTAAGACTCAAATTGATTTATTGATTTAAAAAAATGGGAAGGGGGGAGTGGGGGTGTTCCAGTTCAATATCCTGATCATAAAATGAATGTGAATGCTTCAGGGATGAAATATTCTTGAACATGCAGACAGGTTACAAGTGGAACTTACAGTCATATTTGGACTTAAATTTATTATTCACACCTGGAATCTCCATCCTCTATTTTGCTTTCTAAGCACCTCTGGAAGGTACAATATACTAATCAAAGGAGTTCATGGTTCCACATATACACAGGTTCTTGTCCAGCTGCTGTTGGCACCTGGGGGGTCATATCTGTAACAGCTTGATATGCAACACCTCGGTGTATTTCTTTATTACTTCATCAACAAGGTATCTTTAAGTTTTTGCTCTTTCTGTATGTCTATCATTTCATCACTTAATTGATTTAGGTTACTGACTAGGTGTCAGCGTTTGGTACAATTTGTGGATTTCACAATTTCTTTGCCATCTTCTGTCATTTAGTTATATTTAGTTACTCTCTATTTAGGTTTTTGTTAAACATTCCATTTATGCTAGTGTTGGTGTACTCCTTTCTTTCAAAATCTTATGTCCTTGTCTACAGCTTAGGCATTTATTTTTCTGAAGTATACAGGCAAACCTTTATTTGTGGTTCAGACTTGTAGAACTGAATCATTTTGTTTGCCCTCCATTGTACCTTTTCAATCTCAACAGTGTTCTTCTTATATTGAGAAGAATAAAATTGTATGTGATTAAAAAAAAAAATCAATTCAGTTTTTAAACCGCTATCTGGGGACCAACATAAAGTGCATTATTAGCAGTGTATTTTTTCTTTGAAATCAGAATCTGTTGTTTGATGAATTTAGGTCTCCCTGAATGCAGTAAAAATAAATGGAATATAATGGGCCAAGGTGTTATACAGTATAAGGTTTTTCAAGCTAAATTTTGTCTCACTGTCAAGTGAACTGATATGTTACTACAGGCAGATTTATATGACTATAAGGTTTATAGTCAATGCAAACTCTAGTAAGAGATAGGATGCCAAAAGAAAAGAATTGTGCAAACCTGAAGTAATTCATTAGATATCTACTATAGTCACCAGCTGCAGGTATGTGCCATCATTAAGAGTAGGTTTTAAAGGTTTCACAGAACAAATTAAGTAAGGAAAGTTTAAATTTTATGATTAGTCTTTGGCTTCAATTATATAGAACCTTGGAGTCGAAATTTATGTTGTGCATTATACTGAAGTAACATTCAGAAATGTAAAAAAGGATGGTGATTTAAAAGAGAAGAGAAAAGTATGATGAAGGAAAAGATAGTGACATTATCCTAACATTATTCTTATTTCATTTTTATATTGTAGTCTTATTGTTTCACTAAAGTAGCGGATGATTAATTAATCCAATGAGAAAACAATATGAAGATTGGATCACTTCATCTCTACCCTGCTCTACTAGCTGAACTAATTGATGGCTGCATTCCAACACTGTGATGTAATTCGTTTATATCTTGAAATCTTCAATATGACCCACACTGTTGTTTTTTCTTTTTTCATCTGAGACAACAGTACCATTAGATGGCACTCTGGGTAAAGTCGAAAAATTACTTTGTAAGGCTCAAGTATTTAATCAAAGCATAGTAAAAGAGAAAATAGCAAATATCTCAGCATATGAAAATATATTCCTATTAATTATACTTTTAACAGTCTATAATGAATGTCAAAAATTATTTAGATATTACATTTGAAATCAATATTTTTTACCCTTTTTTGTGTTTTTTTAGTTCAGAGATAGTGAATGTTTCCAATAAGGAAGATATACCAATTTGTTCCTTTTTAATATTATTTTTATCTTTCTATAGGAGATATTAAAGGCAAAGGAAAGACTGTCAATACCTAATGATGAAAGGCAAGTATCTCACAACATGAATGTTTCACAATATTTGAAAAAACAAGTTACCTTTTAGGTGTGTGTGATTATCTCATACATGTTTTATCCGAAAGGGAAAGCCTGAAAAATTTTTACTAATATTAAGTTTGGCTTTCCGTACTTTGTATATATAAGTATTAGAGTGCAATAAAAACACGTTTTTGAAGGACGTTCCAAGATGGGTTTTTTTGTTGACAGAGGAAGTTTCCATGTGAAAAAGAAGCAAGAAAAAAATCTGAAACTCAAAGCAGTCAAATATTTGAGGGGAAACTTCTGCTCCTAGAACTTCTAGACTAATCTATCTTTTTGTCTGTATCTACCTCTACAGACATCCTAAAACCCGGTGGAAACAAAGCCAATAAATGTTTAAGTAACGATGTACAAAATAAATATTTTAAAAAATGGCCTTTACTTCCAAAATTGCCCTGAGTTGAACTCAAGCAACTGTGAACCCCGTGGAACCTCACGCAGTTACAAAAGTACACTGGTGCAGAGTTGGGTGAAGGGCTTAGTAACTAAATTATTACCTGGTTTGTTTCCTATGCAAATTTAGGTTGCCACAGTTAGAAAAACTTACACTTCAGAGGTTCAATTCTATTTGCAAACTGTACTTAATAACTTGTTTTCACCCACTATTCCAAAATGTTCCAACAGCTGTAGATTTAATCCCTAGACACCTCTATCCCAAATAAAGCATCAAGCATATTTCAAGCAAGTACTGTGAATTCCAAATTAGACTTTTTATTATGAACACTAGCTAATGTTCTTTACTCTGCTCTATGTTGTGAAGAAGAGCAAATGAAAGTTAAAGGGCTGGAAATGTCCTCCAATATGCATCTGGGGAGCAAAACATTCTCAGTAGTCGTCTTCTGCTTTAGCCATGTGAAGCTAAGTTACTAGAAAATCACACTTTCAAATTTTTAGGTCAATTTGTCAAATAATTTATGTCCTATGGATTTCTTTGTACTGAGGAGTTCCTTAGAAAATTTTGAACAATTGATGATGAAAGAGTGACACTGTCTCCCTAACATGAGGAAAAATTTAACGTGTATTAGTATCCACTCACAGCATGACATGTAACAACCCATCTAATATTAAAGGAAGATTGATTAATCCCTGCATTTTATACCTTCTTTCTATCCCCACTTTTTGGTAAATGTTAATTTCTTCTCCTTCTCACCCACTGGTACATTGCCACGAGAAGTCCCATTCTCCAGGAATGTTGGTCTTACTTGATATTCAGACACAGGTGTGAAGCTGCATTTCTTTCCTTGGGCAATATTCACAAATTATGTTCCATTCAATTCCTTGTACAGGGGGAAATTTCATAATTCTGCCTCCACTAGGGCCCTATATGCTAGATCCAAGTCTTTAGTCATTCCCAGGGGATCCAGCTGAGCTCTGATAGTGTTGTTATTCACTTTGCAAGTCTGTATTAAAAATTTAGGTAATAGAGAAATTAAACTAAAAAAGGAAAACGTATTTCAGGGGAAAAGCTTTTAAAATTGGAGAATTTACATTCACCTCATGGAATTGTTTTCTGCATCTTGGTTATAACCTGGTAAAATACGTCTTCTCAGAGAATTTTTTATTCTTCTTCCTTTGCAATAATACTTTTGATTTTTTTGTGAGGACCTCTTCTTTCCTTGTCCTTGCACATACCTCCAGGTCTACCATCTTATTGGCGTCGTGGAGATGTGGGGAATGGCTCCTATGACTGGAATGAAGGAATGGAAGGATACAGGCTCGGTAGGAAGGACAAGCAGGGGGGATGAGGAGGGGATGTTGCTCAACGTAATGGAGAAACATGGCAGGAAGGTTGGAACTAGATGATCTTTAATGCCCCTTCCAACCCAAACTATTCTATGATAACAGAATGCTAGAATGCTACAAGCCAAATGTCTGCTATAGAAGATCCTCCAAGAAAGCGAGCAGTACAGCTGCACCACACACTTACATGAAAATAGAACAGAAAGCAACTGACTCTCATAGAGTGTAAAAAAAAGAAATTATCCTAATGTGTCAGACAAATCCTAGTTAACTCTGAAATTCTCCAAAGCCCTTTTACCTGGTGCCTACCTTTTTCATGCATCTCATACAATTGAAGATTCATCTGTCTTTGCCAAACAACGCTGTTGTGTTTTCATGTTCATATCTTTCCCTTACCCTTGTTCTTTCACCCACAGTAGACCAACATGGCTATGCAGGAAGACCCGGAAGGGATGTATCAAAAAGTCTTCTAGGGCCCTTAGCCTTTCTGCATCACCTCCAGCAACTCACTGAGCGGAGTAGCAAACATAAAGAAATGCTTTTCTACAAAACTCACAAAATCCTACATGCATATTGGTGTGAGGGTAAATTAGAAGCTTTTATTACATTGCATAAATGAAAATGCAGAGATATTAGCTTACTTAGACTAAGTAGAGTTTAAAATGACCAACAGCAACCAGATGGCACCCTGTCTTTGTTTTCAGGGTTTAGTTTGTCTATAGTTTACAATGCACAGCAGAGTAGTTTGCAACATATGCACTTCTAACTACTAACTGGTGCTTAAAAAAAAAAAAAAAAAAAAAAATCTTTTTTTTTTTCCCTTTTTTTAGTTCAAAAATTTTTGTCTTTTTTTTTTTTTTTTTTCCTGGGCTGATGCCCATATTAGAGGAAGCAATTAGTATTCTAAAAAATCCCCCCTAGTATCTTAAAAAAGGGCAACATTTTATTATGTCTAATCATATAGAGTGAACTGCAAACTGACAAACTATCTGGGGTTGTCACAAATCTTTACACCTACACTGCACAGGAATTCAAATACTGTAGCTTTTTACTGAGTACTTTTATAACCAGTGAATATAGCAATGAGTTACCAGCACTTGTTAAGGCAAATATATTTCATTATCTTTTTCAAAATCTTCAATGAAACTGCGTGTCAATTGTCAAGGCTTGACGGACATTTACTGTTTAATAATTTTTCTTAGGCAGGTGGTATAATCACCAACATTATTACATAGCCATTGGGATTTTTATATAACAAACTGTATTTCTGTTGTACCTATGACTAGACTTCCTCAAAAGCAAGAATTTTATTCCATAGAAAAAGTTAAGGTTTGGAACAAATTTTCATTTCACATCAGGAGAAAACAAACCAACCAAAAAAGCCCATATACAAACAAAACCAAAAAAAACAACAAAATCCCCACCAAAAATGAAAAAACCAACCAAGCAAAAAAACCTCTACAAAACAAAACATGAGAGAAATGCAAAAAGAGTCCAAAATGACGAAAAGACTAAGGAATTAATACACACCCAAACAAGCAGCTGGGGTAGTATTGATGTTGCTTACCATGTAAGACAGCTTTCCATCTAACTCCTGCAATACATCTTGTCCATTTCATTTTTCTACATTGCCATAACCAGGAAAAAGTTGTAAAAACAGTAACAGTGACGTGACTTTATGATCGGAAAAAAGGACAGATATTGTTTTCTATCACTGCTATCACCTCTTGAAGTAGCTTCAATATGTTGATTATTCAGCCAGCTGGAAGAAAGATTGATTGTGTTTGGTTAGTCAAAGACTTATGCAAATCCTGGTTGAACGACCAGAAGGAATACATGGGGGGATGGACCAGCCAACTTAGAGGTCTGAGCTGTGTCTAAGCTGCTAAACAGTCCCAACAGCACATAAAATCTCTTTGTCATCAGTGGATCCAGAAATAACTAGTAAACTGTATCCATGCATAGAGTTATGAGAGACTATTCCTCTATCTAATAACTGGAATGATGGAAACAGATGTTAAGGGACTGGGTGAGAAGAACAGAGGGAGAAGAAAACAAAAACCTTAGGATATGTCTATACTAGAATTTAGTTTAGCCCTTGAGCAAAAGATCTATACAGTAAAACAGATGGTGCTGAAGATCCAATATTAAACATCTGCTTTTCAGGGGGCTTCTTCAGATTAGCTGTTGTCTGATCCTAAGAGATGAATGTTCATTAATGACACAAATGCATTAGGTGTGCTCCTGGGGTGCATTATCATGTTTAGTTTCGTCTGAGAGGAATCTGTTCTGTGAGCTCCAATCCTGCACTGTGATGCAATCTGAAATCCAAGGTCTGGGAACAATAAGCAGAGTTAGTTTTCACTCTCAACCTAAAAAAATTTTTAACCACACTCCTAGGCATTAGAAATTACTTATTCCTTATTCCTTTCTCTGTCTTTTGCCTGGTGCTTGTAGACTGTATAAATAGTGCATTGATTGTCAATGAGTATTTAGGATAACAGTAGTGACTAATGGAAATATTTTAATTCAAACTAAAGTTATTAAGAATTAGCTTAGTAATTAATTTTCCATCCTATGACTAAAAAACTGGTCGCTGATAACACTCTAATTCTTGCTTCAAAGATTCAGGTTGTGAAAGAGCAACTGAAATGTTCTTGTAGCATCATTACCATTTATTTCCTTGTGATACATGGAAAAATGTGAAGGATGTGTTCATATCTTTGTAGTTCACTGTATTTTTTCAGTGTGGGCATTCCCTCCCACATGGACTAAGTTTTGCTAACTAGGTCTGAAATTCACAAAATGTGATCAGCTTGTTGAAGTTATATGAAATGATCTGAAAGGTGTTCAATGCTAAATTTCTTGAACAGTTCAGAACTAAGCAAGTGAATACGGTGAGAACTGGTGACCAATCGTATTTTATAGTGGCAGAAACATGATTTTATTTTATCTTATTGAAGAAAACAAATCTATGTCAACATGTTTGAAATTTTCACTGAATTACCCCTGACATGAGTGTCAGAGGCCATTGCTTTGTTGTGAGACTGTGACTCCTTGCGGTATTTTGCAAGAGGAGCGATCGAAAGTTCCAAGAGGATCTTTAAGTTCACAAGCACAGGATTCATAAACAACTTTAGAGATTTCAAAGATGAACAGTGAGTGCTTCTCAAGTATTTGCAGTGAAAAAGATTTTCCTTTTAACAGCAACAAGAGTATGCAGCTTCATAAATTTTTACTAGGCATTACTGTAAACTTTTTAAAGTTGGTTAACAAAGATTTAAAAATAAGGAATGTGATTTTTTAATGTTCAAAAAATCTTTTTACATTAATAAGATGAAGATCATCACCAATACACAATATACTCCCATGAGCATTTTACTGTATAAAAAAAGTGAGTATTATCCCCACATTAACAGTGCAGGAATATGTACAGAGTAGCTAAGTGACTTCTCTATGTGCAAAATAGAGGATAGAAGAAGATAGATCATACTTAAATGTATTCTTACTCTGTTAATTACACTATATCTTTTGGAATTAAAATGTCAGATTGAGTTGTACAAAATTAACAAAATCACCAAAACATCACCTAAGATTTGAGCCTTAACAAATGCAATATATTGAGACTTGGAATGGCTCATTGCTGGAAAATTATCTTTTCTCAAACAAATAAACAAACAAATTAGAAAAGGACAGAAATTGTCAAACTTACAGTCTGAAGTATTCTGTATTTATCCATTCTTGGGTATTAAACTGGTCTTGGAAGTGTAATTGATAAATATGTTTTCAAAATAAAATACTAGACAATTCTAATCAATTCATCCCCTCCAATGCTTAGGAAAGTCTTTTTCTTACAAAGATAGAAGGAATAACCAAATGAGAATTTTTTCTCAGAAACTTGTCAAAATGTGGAAGGGAAAGAATATAGTCTAAGAGAAGGGGGGAAAAAGTGAACAAGGAAAAGGCCAAGGAGAGGATTTGATTTCTTACCTGAAAATATTTATACTCTATATTCAATATTTTCATTTAAGAAATACAGTACCAGAGACATATATAAGAAAGTAAAAATTTCTAGGTAGCCATACAAAGAGAAGTGGTGCTAATACTCATTTAAATACTTTATTTTTTCCTAAAAAATTTTCATGGACAGTACAATACTCACATACGCAGTTACGACAGCTTCCCTCTTAACACATGGTGTTATAAATCAATTTTCATTCAATATTTGAAGTATCTTGAATAAACATTAACAGATACTCAAGAACTGTTTTGACTTCTGTGTATGAGATGATAGATGGAAAAGGAGAGATCCAGAAGGTATCTCCAGAAGGAGATATGCTGGAGATTTACTGGGATGGGGCAATCCTTGTTGTGTGTGTAGACTAAGGAATGAGAGACTGGAGAGCAGCAGAAAGGGACCTGGGAGTCTTGGTTGATGGCAAGTTGAATATGAGTGAGCAGTGCCCTGGCAGCCAGGAGGGCCAACTGTGTCCTGGGGGGTATCAGGCAAAGAATTGCTCTGCTCTGCACTGGGGCAGCCTCACCTTGAGTATAGTGTGCAGTTTTGGGCACCACAATATGAAAGAGACATTAATGTATTAGAGAGTGTCCAAAGGAGGGCAACAAAGATGGTGAAGGGCCTTGAGGGGAAGCGTATGAGGAGCGGCTGAGGGCGCTTGGTCTGTTCAGCCTGGAGAAGAGGAGACTGAGGGGAGACCTTGTTGCAGTTACAACTTCCTCATGAGGTGAAGAGGAGGGGCAGGCACTGATCTCTTCTCTGTGGTGACCAGTGACAGGACCCATAGGAATGGTGTAAAGCTGAGTCAAGGAAGGTTTAAGGTAGGTATCAGGAAAAGGTTTTCCACCCAGAGGGTGGTTGGGCACTGGAACAGGCTCCTCAGGGAAGTGGTTGCAGCACCAAGCCTGTCTGAGTTCAAGAAGTGTTTGGACAGTGCTCTCAGGCACATGGTGTGATTCTTGAGGTGTCCTGCGCAAGGTCAAGAATTGGACTAGATGAACCTTGTGGGTCCCTTCCAACTCAGCATATTCTATGATTCTATGATTCTATGTGGAATATTTCCTAAGCTCCTATTGTTAGCTTTATCCTACAAAAAGTCATGAGTCAGCTCCCATTTAAGACCTTTTCAGAACTCCCAGTGAGTTCATCAAGGAAAAACCTAGAGGTACAGCAAGACCTTCATTACCAAAATTCTGTATTAACTGCTTTTCCTTTACATTTCTTAGATAACAACATCTAGGAGTGATATAATATGTCTTGTTCTACGTAGTAGATAACTAATAAAATTAAAATTCATGGAGGAAGAAAAGTAAAGTTTAATTAAGATTATTTTTATCAATAAGTTTACTGCTTTATATGGTTAATAATTTCTTCAGTACTGTTTGGGAAAGGTTTTCATCTAGGATACAATATCTATATTCTTAATAATATTAGAA
The DNA here is from genome assembly GCA_013399855.1 of Oxyruncus cristatus. Classification (NCBI taxonomy): domain Eukaryota; kingdom Metazoa; phylum Chordata; class Aves; order Passeriformes; family Cotingidae; genus Oxyruncus; species Oxyruncus cristatus. The sequence goes on along the minus strand of VXAY01007237.1, from coordinate 652,220 downwards.
GCCTATATTTAAAATAATTAATTTATTTTTATTCAGGCTATTTTATATTCTATTTTTTTATATTTAGGTAATTTCTATTTTGTGCTAACTTTAATAAGAATAGAAAATTAATTGCATAAGAATGCATAAGGTTTTTTCCAAGGTCATTTATGTTCAACATATATGGATTTAGTGTAAACAAAAGACACTTGCATTGCCTTGAACTTTACTGGGAATGTAGAAAGCAGAAATTTTGCATCCAAAAGCCTCTTTCTCTGTTGTTTATATTTGTGTTATTTAATAGCAATAGTCATTGCAAAGGTTGCTGTCATGAACCAAGTGAGTTTGACTCAGCTGCTGCTAATCTTCTACAAACACAAACCTGCTAATTGAAAAGCTAATTATGATGATGGAGTGATGAAAAGCACGTTGGGCAGGATGACATAAAACCAATGAAACATCTATTATAAACCAGCTGGTATTCTTTGAAGATAGAAGTATCATATATTGCTTTCTTGTGTTAAAGCAGGGATATTAATGTTATTCTTTGTACAGCTGGCCATTTTTTTAGAATCCAGAACTCTCAATAACCACAAAGTGGGCTTTAAGAAGCCAGAATAGTCTGTAATAATAATAATGTATAGGTCAGTTTTATCAGTTTTGATTTTAATAGAAATGTTGAATAAACAGGAAAATGAGAGGCATATGGTGCTAATAAATACAAAAAATGAGAAGACATCAAGCAAGAACTCTGTATTTGCCTCAGTCATTGAATTTTTGGCAAGATGCTGATTTGTATTCGAACATTACTGTGTAGGAAGGTCAAATGAACAAGGATTTGAATTCCTTTCTATTCAGATGTTTGAGAAAGTTCTTCCTAGTTTACAGGGGAATTCTGCGCCAAAGAAGCCCCTAGCTGCAAATTTTCGGTCATGGCATGGTAGTTATTGGACGAGCCTTTTTCCCACAACATGCCACCTAATTGTCTAAGTACCCCCAGAGTACTATAAATCAGAGAAAGAGTAGAAATGGAGATCAAGTTATTTTTCTTTAAATATTCTATTGACAATAAAAAAGGCTTTATAATTTAGATGTTATAAATAAACCATTGTAAATTATATTTATTTAAAAAATACAAGCTTTTAACTGTGATAGAATTAATAGTAAAAAAAAAAAAATAAGCTGCATAAGTAGTCCTGTTAAAGACTAAATTTTAGATATATAATTTGAACTGAACAGTGAGTATTACTTCTTAGTATACCTCTGCTGAATTTTCACCCAAATGTTATTTGGACTGTCTTATCTGGGAAAAAAAACCACCATCTTTTAACATCATTAAGTCAAGTCTTTCTGTTTGAGGGGTCACTAAGTTTATTTACACATACTCTGCCATAAGAAGAAACCTTACTGTTGTGGATATTCTCATAAAGCCACAAATATTCTTCATTTTCAATATATTAAGCATTTTTATTGGAAAAAAAAACTTTGCCTGAAGAACTTGGTATGAAAATATTTGCCAGAAAATATTGCAATGTCATATGAAAAAATTGTGACTAATAAACATCTAGACAGAAATGAGAAAATGCAATTTAAACACCTGGAGAAAGATTTTAGGCTTTGAATACCAAAGCACATCATATTTTCCTATGCAAACCCAGACCTCACTTAAATCAGCATAAACTGGTTGTGATTTGGTAGCTACTGGTAGTAACATGCTTAATAGAATTAAGAAGTATGTAACAGAAAGCATAAGCTAAACCACAATCAAACCCAGGTGATGCAGTGTCTTCTTTAGTTTTATACCATTTGCTAATGCAATTAGCAATTATCTCAATTTATGTCGTGATGTAAGAGTTTCTCTGCAATGAGATACGTAATTATGAGAGGCATTCAGCTTTTCTGATAAAAGCTGTCCATCTTCACATAGTTTACATACAATATTTTGACACCCCTGTCTGGAGCGCTGTGTCCAGTTCTGGCCTCCTCAGTACAAGAAAGACATGGAGCTCTGGGATCAGGTTCAGTGAAGGGAAACATAGATAACCAGGGGACTGGAGCATTTCTCTTCTGAGGTCAGGCTGTTCAGCTTCAGGACTGAGAAGGGACCTTATCAATGTCTGTCAGTTTCTGAAGGGAGGGTGTCAAGAGGATGGACCCAGGCCCTTCTCAGTAGTGCCAAGTGATAGGACAAGAAGCATCAGCCAGAAAGCAATGCACAGGGTGTTCCACCTGAACATTAGGAAGAACTTCTGTACTGTGTGGATGACCATGCACTGGAACAAGTTGCCTGGAGGGGTCGTGTAGTCTCCCTTACTGGAGATGTTCAAGAACCATCCGGATGCAGTTCTGTGCAGTGTGATCTAAGATGACCCTGCTTGAGCGGGTGACTCACTGTGGTTCCTTCCAACCTCACCCATTCTGTGATTCTGTGACCCCATGGTTTAGTAATAACAAATATTAGTTTATCAGAACTATGAATTATGGAGTCAGAGAACATAAATCTGAGGCAATTTCTTCAATTCCATTGCTCTACTCTATGATTTTATATTTAAGGTTCAAAATGTGTGTTTCCAAATCACCATGAGAACCGTTCTGCACAAATATGAAATATATTCATATTTTATTCATGAAATATATTTTATAAAAACTTTTGTGCATATGCCCTCACTTCTATCCACAGATTTTTGCAAGAAGGACTGAACTTCAGATGTACAGCTTGAACTCGTCCAATCTGCGTGACATCATTTCAATTATTTTCCTGATACAGAGAAGATAACTTAGATCAAGTAGGTCAAAATCATTGAGAATTTTCTCCTTCACCCAGCTCCATAAGGATGGAAGGTTTCTAAGCATGAAGGGAACCTTCAGGGCTGAAAGATAATATCTGTTTTACTATATCTCTTTTACTCTCATACAGAAACATTTTTAGGAGATCAGTGGTAAAACTAATCAGACTTACAAGCTATCTCCTGATTCTCAAGGAACTAGACAGTCTGATGGACAGATTTTTGTTGGGAATAGTTCACTTAGTCCTTTTGAAAGAATCAGTCTTTTAATTTTGGGTACCAAAAAAATTTTTAAAATTTTGATTACATGTATCATATTTCACTTCTGTGAATTCCTTGTGAATGTTTGACAGCTGTACAGGGCTAAGAAAATTCATTGTGGATGTACAACTCTAAAAGAAATTGAATATTGAAACTTAATGGTAATAGATCATAACAATCCAGTTTTCTAAGAAAACCCTTGTTAACGTATCAAATTTCATGAAATTACATGTGCTATATTGATATATTTATATTTAGACCTCTTTATCAAACTTTTTCCGAATAAATCTGTTGTTCTGTCCTTGATGAAGGCACAGGAATGCCTGAGCTTAATGAAATTCAATTGAACTTTGATTAAATTAATTGCATTGGGCTCCAAAATGCTAGCCTTGATAAAAGGACTGGATCTATTATCTTCAGTAGTGTCTAGACTAGTAAATATTTGTTCAAAATAACTTCAAAACAAAAAGGAGAAAAGGAAAACTATAGCATCATTCTCTGGGGAACAAAAAAAAGTTAAATGCAGAGTTTTTTGCCCAGAAGCAGTTTCTAAATAAAATAACTTCAAAAACATTCATTTGGTAAGAGACAGATCTGTTGAACTCTGTTCAGTGACACCACAGGAGAAGTCAAGAAGATTGGTGAGAAAATGGAATTTATGCCTTATGTTTCATAGTGTTCCACAATTCCTGTAGAAATCACTGAATTATTAGTTCTATGTTAGTAGGGTCAGTTGGGTCATCTGACCAGTCAGGTCATGGGACCAGTCTACTTGCTACGTAATAAATCATTTAATAAATGAGTAAATTTCATTTATTTAGCTAGCCAGTAATTAACTGATATCTAGGCAAGTAATAAGGACTGTGCTGCACAGCCAAAAGTACATGCAAACTATCAATGTAAATTCTTGAGGTAGAAAATAAGGAAAAGAGATTTCTAATCACTGGCATACTGAAACAGTCCTTCAAAATAATAGGAAAAAAAAACCAAAACAAAACAAATAAAAATAATTTTAAAAACATACACACACACACAAAATAGATTTACCAATGTGTATAAAGAAATACTAAAATATCATCCAAAGTCCTCCTTGTTCTACAGTTTTCAGGTTTTTATTTAATATATTCTTAAAAATCAAAGAAGTCAATACATTCTCAGCAGTTACTGGATAGAATGCGACTGTACTCTGTTAGAGTCTGTTATCAAGTAGAAGAAAGTTATTCTTTAATAATGGCACCTCTACAAACATGTATTCTTCCTGAGATTGCAAAGAGATAAGGTACAAAAAAACATAAGGGGTGACCCACGATATTATAATATTCAGAAGAACTGTCAGTTTTCTATTGTTTTTGTACAAAATACCCATTTTTTTGCAGTTACCTGAAAAACACGTTTAAATTAGTATTTAAGTTTTGTGTTTAGACAATTGCTAGTAACCAATAGAACTATGGTACTCTACTGTAACTTCCAAGTTAAAGCTGGGTGGTGGATGCCACGTTAAATTTCCTTTGAAGGTTTTCTTCTAGAGAAAGGTTATTTATTTAATGTATGTAACATTCTAAAACGTTGTTTATGCTTCATTTCAGGAACTGGAGAGTTCCTGAAATACAGAGTTTTAGCCAAAGAGGACTTTCTGTCTTCTTCATCTCTGAAGTTGGTCAGTAATTGAGTAAGGCAGAAATTACACTGGAGGTTTCAAGTTGCCCTGCCACTTCTGAGGATACATTTGCTGTAAGCAATTACAGTCATCACAGATTACAATTTTCACTTTGCTTTTCACAGGTAGGTACAATATTGCTGTTTTGAGAAGGTGGTTTCTGAATATTGAATGAGAAATACTCCCCAAACAGTTTTTCTTTCATCAAGCCAAAAGTAAGCTGAAAGAAATACATATCACTGTCAATACCCAAAGCTTCGCTTTTACGGAAAGACAGGAGTGTACAATCCCTACAACAATTTTTCCAATGAATGAAGAACAGAAAAATATGGCTTATTTTTTGCTACCCTGAGTATACATTTTTCTGTTATCTGGCAACGACAATAGTAGTAATGTCAAAGAAAAAAAAGAGAAATAAGGTGAAAATTTAACTAGAAATAATGTTATGAAATAGTATCTTTTTTTCCTCTCATTTCTATTTTTCAGTATGAATATTTTCTAGCTGTCATTGTATTCGCACATTCCTATATGTATCATTTTGTAAGCCTTAAAAAGAGATAGTAGTATCATTATATGTTGGTATATTTGGTAAGAGTAGCAGAACTTGGGGGTAAAAAAGTTCTTTTACAGATAAAATGGTAATTACAGTGTGTAAGGAATAAGTAGAGAGATAATCAGTATTCCAGGTCAAGGTTTATTATGTAATTAGTCCAAAATGGAAATGATCACCATCTCACAAGAAAAATTTTGCTCATGCATTTGTGGTGAGAAACATGAACAATAACCAGCTGAAGTTACTTGAGCATTCTACCCCCCTAATATTGAAGTTTAATTCTTTTTTTTGGTAGCTCTGAAAACCCTCTGACTCATCATACCTCCCAGGAAAAAATCACAGAATTGCAAGTTCAGGTGGAACTTACTGAATAGCGCTCTGCTGATCTCAAGGGCCCGCCAGGAGTGTGGTTGGAGTGAAACAGTTTTTGCATCATGTATACTGTATTTTTGAATCTACATTAAAATTCGTATGACATTTGGAAAGGGCCGTGTGGATTAGCAGAGGGTTTTCTGAAGAATGCAACCTGTGTTGTAGTATAAAACTAGAATCTGGAGGGCACAAGAAAAAAGGAAAATGAAAATTTTTTTTTTTTTAATCTGGTTTAAAATATTACAGAATTTTAGTGCCTTTTTTTCCTGGTAATGACTTGTCACCATTGGGTTTTATCCTTTCCTGACACTTTCTATTTTGGGATAATAGAAGTCTTGCAATACATCAATCTTTGTACACTCGGAGGAAGTACATATATGTTCAAATTCTTTTGGTTTCCTTAACAACTGCAAGAGCTCTGTGTTAGAAAGGGATTTCTAGTGAATTGCTGCAACATGAAGTTCTATTGGAAGAAATGCGTGGATGAAAAAATAATATTATTTGCCATGTTTATTTTTTTTAATTTTAGTCTGCATTTCCTTTTTTGTGATATTGTCAGTGTTGATGATGATTAGTTTGCAAAGTGCACTTGAGAAACATCCAGTTCCAGTTAGATTTATGAGCATCAACTCACAAAGACAACCCACAAAGACAAATGAGAGAATGCTGTAGCTGCTTTCTTCTTTCACCACTGCCAAAAGTTGCCAAGGTAAGGTCCCACATCCTGTTTGAGATCCATTAGCTATGTCACCTTTGCTAACTATGGCACCTGCAATTAATTACCCTTTGTATTGTCCAAGACTTCTCCCTTCCGAAGTCTTAAATATGCATCTAGGCCAACTTGAACATGTCTTTCCACTGAAAATGCAGAGTGAGCAATTACTGCCTGTCGATGTTAAGAGGTTATTGCCCTCAGATCTGCCACAAGTGTTCAGTCCGGTTTCCCTTCTTTTCTTTCTAATCCTTACAAGTAGCTAATATCCTCTCAGACAATTTATTCAGTCTTCTGATGTTCACAAGAATGTGAGAAGGATGAGAGAAAGGGAGATTAATTTACTGCTCTGTGTTTGCAGTAGATTTAAAGATAGTTCTTCTTCCAAATTCAAATGCGCTTGTGTGTATATATATATATATATGCTTTCCAGTATTACTTTCTACTTGTGTATCATCACATCTACTTTGTTCTAACAAAACTTCTAATTAGTATTGGAAATGCATGAGTCATTTATTACCGACCGTGATTCACATTACTTGTAAGTATTTGCCCAGTTTTAACTGTACATATTTCTTTTGATTGAATCTCTACAAAAATAATAAGAAGCAATGGCTCAACAGAAATATTTCTGATTAATAAAATCCAGCTACAGGAAGGACAAACACTAGAGGTTAATAGGGTTTTTATTGTTTGGATTGATTGAAAATGTCTCCCAGGTTTTTTCAAATTCAGTCTGGGTGGTGGTAGCATGTTCATTGCACTAGACTTCTGTGTTGTCTTATGCTGATGAATTCATTTAATACTTAATAGAAAAAACAGCACTAGACTTACTAAGCCTGACATGTGCCCTCTTTCTTTGTTAAAAAATGTTTCAAAATAGCAGGCACACTGAAAGTCTAATGCAATAAACAAGTCTACAGACAAGAGCAAATTCACAGTACTGATGATGAATGCAAATAAAATGAGCAGAGACTGAAATGCAGCCAAAAATAGTGAAACAAAAATTGAAATTTTGTTTGAAAATTCTCTTGAGATCTATTTATGTTTATCATCATGTTTATCATATCATTGAAGAGAAGCATTTCCTATCTCAGACTTCACACCTATGGAAGAAAATTTTGCTTTTCTATTGTTAGTCCTGAAAAAAAAACCTAAAATGAGTAATCAGCTATAGGGAAAGTAGTTTAATTTCTAGATTATCAGTGAGAGAAACATAAGCAGCTTAAATCTCACCAAGTCAATCAAAGTCTAAATGAAATTTGATGCTATCATGGTTAGCTACAGGATTGATTTATAAAATATACAACATTAACTATTGTCACATTATCCACATAAATATATTTAAGAACAATCACCTTGAGATATTATAATTATCACTCTATAAGCAATCCTTGAAATACCAGTTAGTGTTTTTCAAATGTGCATATAAAGATAATGCACCATTCAAATTGTAAAAGGGTATATTTTTTCATTGGGTTCATTCTAATAGTCTGTAAGTAAAGATAGCACACAAGTTAAAATTCAAGGATTGTAAAATGACATAAACACTAGGAAGGTTGCAAAGTTTCAAATGTCCCACATGGCGTGCAACATTTTCAGCTATTATTGGCATTTTCAAAGGTGACTGATCATATTAGTTGAATTTGTAATGGGCACTACTATAGGATCAGATGTTACTAATTAGGAAAAAGTCAGGATGAATCAGACTCTGAAAGCATGCTTCAAGATCAGATCATAATTAGTATACAGCCATGATTATTATGATAAAGGGTGACAGATTCTGTTCTCTCACACTATGCAAATCTAGAATCATTGCATTTTTGGTTATGCAGACCTTTATTTTCTCATCAGCATGGTAGAAAAGAGGATACTGACCAAGAAAAATTAGCTGAAAGAAGGAACATAAAGTAAATATGCCTCAAATTGAGAATGTCCAGTGAAATATAAACTAAGCAAGGAAATAAAAAAAGGGTTCTTCGGATTCAATACCCAGAAAATAAAATAGACTGTAGGAACTGACAAAATGAAACGGCACAATTTAATAAGCAGGTGTTTTAAAGTACTCAACAGAACAAAGTGATCCCAGGTGGAAAAACTCAAAATGTTTCAAATATTAAATAAAAATAATATAGATCATACAGTGAATGCAAATTACAGAAAATACTATAGGTTTCAAATGATGGTCAGGGTGAAGTGATTCAGAGCATGCCCTGAGAGGATCTGGTCATTTATTTTCAAAAGAATGTCAAAGAGATAGGGAAGGCACAAAAAGGGACATACACTGGAAGTTTAATATCTTCAAGAAGGCTGGAGAAAGCAGGCTTTATTCTTAACTTTAAGAAGGCAGCTAAGTTGTGATCTAGCTGCAGACAGCTGTCTAATGCTGGGTATACTGTACTTATTATAGAATCGTAGAATGGTTTGGGTAGAAGGGACCTTTAAATATCACCTAGTCCAACTTCCCCTGCTGCGGACAGGTACAACTTCCACTAGATTATGTTGGTCAAGACCCCATCCAGCCCTTCAATGATTAAAGGTCATCTCTAAGTTCTCTGGGCAACTTGTTCCTGTGTCTCACCACTCTTATCATAAAAGATTTCTTCCCCACATTCAACTAAAATCCACCCTTTTTTAGTTTAAATCCATTGCTCCTTGTCCTGTCACTACAAGCCGTGGCAGATGTCTTCCTCCAAATTATTTATAAGACCCTTTTAAGTATTGAAAGTCCACAACAAGGTCTCCCTGGAACCTTCTCCTTTCCAGTCTGCACAACCCCAACTTCCTCAGTCTTTTCTTATAGCATAGGTGTTCCTCTGATAATTTTTGTGACCCTCCTCTGGACCCACTCTAATCAGTCCCTTCATGGATCTTTTCTATGAAAGGACAAAACCCAACAACAAAAGTTATCAAAACAGGTACTCAGGAAAATTATCCACTGTGATGTTGTCCAGTGAGGCTGTGGAATTGCCTTCTTTGAAGATACTCAAAATTGAGCTGAGATTTGGGCTAGATGATTTTCAGACAACCCTTTCAACCTGTCTTTTTCTAGGACTGAATGGAACTGAGAAAAAGGTTTGTCGAAAGAACTGGTCAGTTCCTTGTTTTCGAGAATATTTACTTGTTTAGTGACCATCCAAAAGTGAGAAGAAAGTTGGTAGAGTCCAAAGTTTTACGGCTAAGCTCTGAAATCCAAAGCTGCTCCTCAAGCTAGAAACCATGAATAAAGATCTTACTGCACATGTGGGAAATTGGCAATATTCAGTGTTTCTCATGACGACTTGAAGATGTCCGGGTTAATCTTTCAAATCTTTTCTTAAGGATATTCATAAAATGAGCCAAGTTCAAGTTTCTTACTGCAATAATATTTCAGTTTTCTGAATGCAATTTTCTAAAGTAAAAGAAAGTATTTTTGATGTCAGAGTAACTTAAAAATTATTACTGTTTTACTAAAACTTTTCAGAAAGAGAATCCATTTTTATCATCGCTAGTTTGAACTTAATAAAAATTTACAGTAGCATACTTAAGATTAACAGTTCTTGGCCTGTAAACAAAAATAGAAAATGAGATGGAATATATTCTGGTGGGTAGAGCTTTATTTCTGGCTGTCACATCATCCTGACATGTAAATTTTCTTGCTTAGATTTTTCTCTACTCACTTGGTTTTTCACCTTTTGTTCATCTTAGACAACTATACACTGAACAAAGACACCACACTCTTGCTTGTTTGTTTTGTTCCTAGTATAAAAGAGCTTCTGTGGTTGGAACATCTAAAAAATGCTGTAACAAAAATTTGCAAACAATAGTAACATCACAATCTCAGATATTTTTCAAGCACTTTCACAGACTCAGTCTATCAGGTAAATGTAGTACAATAAAATTGTCCTGTGAAAAGAGTTTTTGATTTATGTCACTAGATTACCTGAACTCTTCAGCCAAATAAAAGAACTTTTTAAAATTTTCTGTTGCAACTGTTATTAGAGTTCTCAATTTGTTGTTTAGGCACTATACAGACACATAGCAAGACTATATGCCTTAATAACAAGATCTCTAAACAGCCTGATGTCTAAGTGAAGTAGGCAGATAATTTTTAAGAGGAGTCAAATGGAAAATTAATAGATGAGAAGCAGAAGAACAAAAAAAAAAAAAAAAAGAAAAGGGTCAGATCTAAAAGACACTGAAGTCAATGATCCATCCCATGCAAAATAGAATTTGGATCAGATTTTTAATCAGCAGAGAATAAAATCTGGCTCTCCCACATCCCTTTCACTAATGAATACGTCTCCCTTGGAAACTCTAAAATAATTTTATGGGATACAGCTATAGTGAAATAAACCTGGTTGATCCATAAATTGAAAATACAAGGAAAATACATATTTCTTAGGAGACTGAGGAATGAATGAATTTATGAGCAGGCAGTCATGAGTTAGCAGAAGGATAGAAAGTCCTCCATGACGTCTGCTCCCACATTCCCAATATCCTCTACCCACTACTGAAATAAGCTGTCAGTCAAAGACTTTAAGGTTTCAGTGAATTGGTCACCAGTTTTTCGTTATAATATCTCTGCCATGATCTATATCTGCCAGCAAACACAAGAAACAACACTAGACCTCTCCATCTAAGTGTTTTGAAATACTTACATGTCAGCACCAGTCTCTTTCTTTAGCAGTACCGATTTTCTTAAAAAGATTTCTACAGCTTACAAATTCTCTTGAAACCTCTTGTTACTGTGTATGGTATTTTTCCCCCCCCACAGTGTTTAGGTGAATTTATGTGATCACTTTGAAAAGCAGGATATCGGCTTAAGATGTAACCTCTTTCTCACACCTACATTTCTGTTGTGGTAACTGATTTTAAGACCACCCTTAATCCCTTGGTACAAAGCAGATTTTTACAGCTTTAGGGTACAGTAGTTGTATATTTTCTTGGATGGTTAAGCTCATATGTGAATTCCTGGACCTCTCTTTTCCTAGCTGTCCTTTCTAGTTTCATTCTGCAGTTCCTTATTTCTTTAGACAGTCTGATTAAATTTGTGAAGTGCCTCTGAAAAGCTTGGTGTTGATATATTTTGGGTAAAACCTTCATAGCGATTGTGTGATGACACATTTAGATTATTATAATTTTTATGATGTGATTTTTTTTTTTTAAATTTATAGCTAAAATTGCTTGGTAACTTTCCTAAGCACTAACTTATATTGTGTTTTTGCCCTGAAAACATATCTGCAAAAAGATGCATTGGGAGTTGAAAACAGGCAATTTGATCAGGTAACAAAAATGCTCTATAAAACTCTTAAAGCATGATTTTCAGTAATAATATGGCCAACTAATTTACTTGATCACTTCAAAGGGACATCTGAGTGGGTGGAAGGGGCTTTCTGAAAACTCTTTCTTTAGAGGAGCTCTCATGTTACTATGAGGATGCTCTAAGAGGTTGTCTCTTAGGGTATATAGTAAATTAAGGAGGTCTCTAATTCATGTGTCTCTTTAAAAACTCAGTCTCCTTCTTCTGCCCCAGAGACTTACCCAGTTAGGAATTTTTATTTGAATGATTGTGATCTGTGTTGACTTTATTTTTTAATATTTTATTTTATCCCTGTTACAGAAAAGGCTTATGTGGTTTGTATGGAACATATGAAAGGTTTAGGTGTGGAAACAGATATGGCAAAGCTGGAAAGCAGATAGTGGGAGTCCGACAGCCGCCAGTGTGAAAGGAGCAGAGAAGATGACAAGAGCTACATTAAGCAGTGGAGATCTCCAGGGTCCACGAACCTTAAGGACATTGAGGCCCTGAAAGAATGTGAGGGATTTTATATAGTAGGGTTGATGCGTTGGCAGACCTGGAATACAAAGGCATCCAAAAATTCTGGGGTAAGAAGAAGCAAGATGTCACCAGGACCCTTTGCCCTTCCTTTCCCAGAACATTTCTAATAGCTCAATCTGGGACACATACATAAGTCACTATTGCCACATTCTCTCTCACACTGATCCTCATTCAGGTATCAATATGATGATTAAAGATATTCGACTGTTGCAATTTTTTACAATTTTTTTTTTTATGATGCTTAAGTTTTGTCATATATTTCATTGGAGAGGCCAAGAGCATAGGTGCTTAAAATATTTACAGTGAACTAAACTTTATATGAAATTACAACAAATTGTATTATTACACTACATATGTACAAACACACAGTTACAGGGCAGGTCTCTGCATGCTAAAGTACAGCTTACTCATTGCTCCCTCTACAGAAGGGGAACCCAGACCTGAAATACCAGTAACCATAATTTTATATGCCGATGAAGACTTCACCCTACAATTTTTATGCTGTGTAAGATGTTAGAGGTTAGTCATTTGTGTGCTACCTTCGTCGGTTTTGTCTTAGCATTGTACAAAGAACTCTTCCCATTTAGAATCTACCAGGATGATAGTGAAACCTGTTCACTTATCTACCAGATAACTGAAATCTGCTGTATTCTATGATGGTTTCATTGACATAGTCCCATCTTAATAATGTGTTTGAACCTTGCACAGAAATTTTTATTTTTTACACAGACAGGAATTAAAGATTCAATATAAATGGTCTAAATGCATGTAGATACACTTTTATGAACACATGCATCCATGCAATATAATAGTAGCACTTATAATAAATTCATAATGCTTTAAGCACTTTCCCATTGCTGAAAAGGATTTCCACATTTCAATTGGGAAAAAAAAAAAGCAAAAAATTAAAAAAAAAATTAAAAACGGAATTCACTTCCTGTAAGACTAAACATTTTAAGCTTTGAAGAGGGGTAGGTACTGATCTGTTCTGTTTGGTGACAGTGACAGGACCAGAGGGAATGGCTGGAAGTTGTGCCAAGGGAGGTTTAGGTTGGATATTAGAAAGAGGTTCTTCACCCAGAGGGTGGCTGGGCATTGTAACAGGCTCCCCAGGGAAGTGGTCACAGCACCAAGCCTGACAGAGTTCAAGAAGCATTTGGACAATATTCTGGGCATGTGGTGTGACTATTGGGGATGGTTCTGTGCAGGGCCAGGAGACGGACTCAATGATCCTCATGGGTCCCTTCCAACTTGGTATTTTCTGATTCTGTGATTTTTATTTTTTTTCCCTGTAGAATGTAAGAGGAGATGACTCAAGCTGCCAAATTTCACATAAATCTCATCATTCGGTATATATTACATCTCCAAGTAGCCAATTATTTTTATTCTTCATAGTAACATTGGGATAATGATTCCCAGAAACTGTTACAGATTGTAAGCCTAGACCAAGAATCTCAAGAACCAGAAAATGCTACAGGGACAGTCCAGAGTACATATTCACAATTCCAGTGTCCTTGCAGTAGCAGAGTATGCCTTAGTTAAGAAGACCAAAAGGCATGGAAGAAAGATTTTCGGAAAAAGGGAATAAACTTACCAACAAAATAAAATCTCCCGGGAACCAAGTTTTATATTCTTATTCCAAATTAGAACATGTGAACAACAGTCAGTTAGGTATAGGAATGATTCCTCAACAGTGTTCATGGTACGTGACAGGTTTTTCTACTTCATCTCTTACCTGCAGCTATGGAACATAAAAGGTATATGGCCTTGAAAGTAATTTAATATATTTTCAACTCAGTTTTCTATTAGGAATTAATTAGGAATCAAAATAGTTCAGCAAAATCTCTCACATTCCCAAGACAGATAAAAGGAAATCCCCAAAGCTTTTTTTTTTCCTTTTTCCAATAAAAAACATCTTCCTGGGGACGGCATATAATCAAAACAAGTACAGAAGCATTGGCTCAGAAACTGAACTTTTGTGTTGATAAAGAATTCAGAAATCTCATTAATAAACATTATAGATATAAGAATAATATCTATGATTTTCTTGATTTATTCTAAGTCATTGTTAAAGTTAAGTTTGTGTTTCTAGGAAAAACAGCAGGAAAATATTTGCCTATTAAATCTGTTAACTTATTGTGTATTTCATAGTATTTCTGATATGAGCAAAATGACAATTCATCATTCAGTTAAAATAAATAGATATTTGTTCAATGAAGGATATTCAGTAGTCTGACTGTCTAAATCTGCTGCTGTCTAAATTCAGTGAACCGAATATGAATATTAAACTTGATTTCGCATGTATGATTAATCCTAACAATACCCAATTGTACTCAGATCACAGAATCACAGAATGGGTAAGGTTAGAAGGGACCACAGTGGGTCATCTGATCCACCTTCCCACACAGGATTGTTCCCAGATGGTTCTTGAATATCTACGGTGACAGAGATGCCACAACCTCTTTGGACAAACAGCTTCAGTGCACGGTCACCTGCACAATAGAGGAGTTCTTCATGATGTTCAGGAGGAACGTCCTGTACAATAGTTTCAGCCTCTTGTCCTGTTGTTTGGCATCACCGAGAAGAGCCTGACTGTATCCTCCTGGCACCCTCCCTTCACATACTTGTATACATGGATGAGGTCCCTTCTTACTCAGCTCTTCTCAAGGCTGAACAGGCCAAACTCCCTCAGCCTGTCCTCGTAAAAGAGATGCTCCTGTCCCTCAATGATCTTTGTCTCTCTGCATTGTAACTGCTCCAGGTGCTCAGATACTCCAAGCTTTTCAGCATTTATTTGCTTTAAATTTAAAAATTTTCATCCACTAAGAAATCCACTAAATAAATAAAGTCACTTAAATAAATAAAATGCTCCTTTGCTTTTTAATGCTTACAATAAGTTTCTGATCAACAAAACTGTTGTCTTAATTAAGAATTGAAGAGTATGTACACCAAATTAACATAAGAAAGAAATTATTCAAAATAAAAGGAAAAAAAATCCTTACTGGTGTATTGGCAAGATATTTAGATAGTAAGATGGACACATACATAAATTTCTTTCCCTGTTACTCACAATCTTATATATTGGCTACTAGCATAATACCTAATTCTAATGATTTCAGTTGGAGGAAGAGTATTTTTAAAGATGTCAGGTACTAATCTATTAATATGCACAATTAAAAACCTTAAGATATACCTGTAAGTACATTTTAAAAGGTAGCATTAAATTTTTTTTTTTTTTTTTTTTTTAGTTCTTTGGCTTAGGAATTAAATATGATATAGTTTGGATTTTGACCAAAGAAAGTCAGAGACTAACTTTTTTTGGTTAATTTTCCATCCTTAGTCACTTTCAATCTACCAAGACAATGTTGGCAGTAGCTATTTTCTGGAAAGTGACTTTTTTTAGCTTACTCATCAGTCTCCATAAACAAGTTTCTGTAACTAACTTATTTTAGTGACAGACAATTACCACTTCAATTAGTAAGTCTCTGTAACACTTAAAAAAAAAAAAAAAGGAAAAAACAAAAACATTCTGTCTTTCACTTAGGTATGTATCTACCTCAAAGGGATGAGACCAAAAAAGATTCTATCATAGGCACAACATTTGGAAAATAAAAGTAATTTTGTTGTTAATCTTTCTTCCTACTCTTTTCTACTAAATATTTATGAACAGAGGTAATTTAGGAACTGAGATAATCTTCTTCTATAAAGTTTATAATTTAAAATAATAATTATGGCCCTACAATGACACATGCAGTTCTTGTTAAAACTTGGAACTGAAAACAAGCACTCTGCAGAATGAGATCTTTTAAAGTAAACAACTGAAACCAGGGAGCTTCATTACTTTTAAATCCTGTTTTCTCATTAGGACTACAAGTCCTTGCCAGCTGGAAGTGATAAGGGTCTAAGAAATGAATTTGTTCTTCTACTACTTTAATTTTTATTTGTCAGCTTGCCAAGACTTACCTCTGACTGCAGCCACAGACCTGAGAACAGATAGGACTTGGCCCTGGCTACCGTAGTAAAGAATGCCTCTTGTCAAGATGCTTTGAAAAAATGTAGTGCCAGAACAATTTGCCAGAGAGCAGTCCATGCCCTTTTCTTGATTTCTTTGTTTAAATTTCCTACTATTTTCATCCTAGGAGAATAATGAAGAAAATAAACCTTTCCAAAAATATGATGAGAGAAGCACGACCAAAAACAACAACCAACTTAGGAACCTACCCAGTTGATTAGAGGACAAGAGTCCTATTTCATAAAAAAATCTGAAGTATTGCAATTTGGTTTTATGTCACTTGGAATAAAGCAGAGGCATTTATCCTTTTTCCCCAGGAAAAAAACACAGAAAAATTAAGGAGCAAAGTGTACACATCAGAACAGCAGACCTTACACTGGTATACCAAGAAGACCAGTTTTTTGTGCAACTACATTTTGATGTATGAATTAAACTGTGATAGAAATTGAAATTTGGATCTCTTACCTCTCAGTGAAGTGTTTTTTGTTGGCCTTTTGTGAGAAGGAACATTGAGCAAGGAAAGCACTGCCATAAGTTACCTATGTCTCTCCCTGCAGAAGGAGAATTAAGCCACAATCCCTGTGCTAGGTTCAGGTTTGCAATACATATGATTTGCCTCCTTCAGCTATAAAATGAAACACTGGATCTGCTTTACTTTTAACTGCTTTAACAGCTCCTTCTGCCAAGACATAGGATGCATGAAAACAGATGTATATGCATGGCTAGCACACTATCAAATGAAGTCACACCCTACTGCCAGAATAAGCAATTGGTTTGGGAACACCTAAACATAGGATAATACACCAGGAAGCCAGTACCCATCTCTAAGCCAGGCAACTCAGGGGCATAAAAAAACTAAACCTGTTTTTGTGAACTGTTTGTCTGGCACATAGACTAGCTGGCCCTGAGAAACTGTTTTTTCTCACTGTAGGAAATACATTTGTCCCAGCTTTGCTGGCATTTTTTTCTATTTCCATGGTACCAGCTTTCTGTTCACAATTTTATTGAGATCTTAATCAGGAACACATGATTGTTGTTGTTGTTGGTTAACATGCCATGACAGATAATATCAAGTAGCTATAGTGAATAACAGCCTGAAATCTTACAATCTTTTAGGATACCCCTACAGTTAGGTGATTTTCTCTCACATTCTTTACCTTATCCACTTAGGGTTTGCTGCTACTATGACTGTGTTCATTGTTGATCCAGAAAAATGCACTACGCAAGTCTGAGCTAACCAAAATGATGTTAACATTAAATGCAGATTTATTCGTAACACATTTGTCACCTATACATATCACTTAATTAATAATTAGTGGCTAATAATAATGATATCAATAATAATAATTTTAACCCTCCCACCTTAACAGATAATGTATATATAAATTAATATCATTTGTTAGACCATCTGACTTAGTTAAAATATATAAAATTTAAAATGAAAAGACCTTTCATTTTTAATACATTTGTAGAATTGTAACGTTGTTAGCACTTATGACAGTGATTATACTGGAATTAGACCAAGGATAAGCTATCCAAAATATAAAACTTTCCAATTTTCCTGCCTCACTATCTAGGCATTTCAGTCTTTAGTTGGCATGCCCTGTATATTACAGATCCATACATCTTGGGGATGAGTTCTGACAACTTTGATGGAAATATAACATACATCTTATTCCAAATATCTAATGTCATATATCAAATTTCCCTAAAAAAGGCAGTCAGCCAAACTACTGTACAATGTCCAGCTTTGTGAGTTCTAAACTCGAAGGCAGAAGTCATTGAAGGCAGAGGCTGATGAAGAGAGTAAAAATTTTACCAAAGTATATACTGGGAAGAGAATGGACTGTCCAGCAAGGTCTGGGAATGCACTTTTGAAAATTTGATCTTCACTATGGTTAGGACAATTAGGTGTAAACTGCTTCTACAAAGCATATGTACCAATTGGGACAACATATATGAGAATTTCAGAGTGAATGGTTACTTGGATGATGGTGAAAATAAAATGGAACTTTCATGGAATTTAATACAGAAAGTAGAATTTTATCAAAATAATAATAATTTTTAAAAGTCTGATTATATACATAATAAACATAGTGAATTTATTTGAAAATTGTTATAATAGATTAGTCTAAAACAAATCTGGAATAAATTTTAAAAGTATAGTAAAAGAACATTCAGCCAAAAGATGAGTTCAGTATACTGAACTCAGTCACAAAGTATTCAGTATTCAGTGTTCAGTCACAAAGATTAAAAATATGATTACAAATGTTTACTACAAGCTCTGAGAGAAAAAAAATCAAGTGAGGCACAAAGATCCAATGATAACCAGAAGCCGATTAGTAGCAGTGGAGGAAAGCTAGAACTGGTTCATGTGCCACTCAGTGGAGAAGGAAAGCTATTGATAGCCGATGCCAAAGATATGAACTAGTTTTCCCATTATTTTTATTTAAAAGGTAACTGAACTCAGTAATGACAATTATTCTCAGTTGCAGAAGAAGACCAGAAAAAAAAAAAATAAAAGCAGAACAGGTTAGAGATGTTCGTTACATAAATTCAGTGTACTCCAGCTAACTAACCATTTCCTTGTAGGATGTTTAAGCATCTGACAGATGAGATTGAGAAAGGCATGGCCAGACTAAAGAAAGTCCAGAAGAGGACCACAGAGATGGTTCAAAATCTGGAGAACATGACCTGTGAGAAATAACTGAAAGGGTTAGGTCTTTTCTTCCTAAAGAAGAGAAGACAGAAGGGACAGACCTAGTTACAGCATTCCAGATCTTAAAGAGCAGCTACAAAGAGGGTGGAGGCTCCCGCTTCCCCAGGAATCACATGGAGAAGAGTAGGGGCAACAGGGAGAAGTTGCACTGGGAGACATTTCATCCCTACATAAAAAATTACTTTTTATGATAAGAACAATAATTCGGTGAAATGGCAGAGTCCCCATCACTGCAGGTTTTCAAGACGTGACTGAACAAGGTGCTAGATCATCTCATCCTTTCCCATGAAAAGCTTGATCAAGTAACACCATGTTACTTCCAACCTGGTCTGTTCCATGATACTATAATACTTTGATTCTATGGTACTATGAATCTCAATTTACCAGTGATTTTCTTTACAAAATTATGAAGGATAGGTGAATTTCCAGAGCATTTGGAAAAAAAGTAATAAATAAAGGAACTAAGGAAAAGAAAATAGAGATTTTTTAAGAACAAGGTTGGACAAATCCTAATTGGTTTACATAAGAGAGTAACAGCATTACAAGGGAGGAGGAGTGCAGGGCGGGAGACCAAACACAACAATGCATGTACTAGATTATGTTATTCAATAGAAAGAAAAATTCGAGATACCATACGTAGGAGGGAAGACTCTGAGCAAACACAAGATGGTGAAAAATTAGCTAGGTATAATCCAATGGCTAGAGTAGATTGTATCTGTAAACAAGCTGACAAATGAAATTATGTTGCTGAAAAGCTATGCTGGGCTTTGTAAACAACCGTACAGCATGCAGGAACATAAAGTTATATTTCTGCTTTGTTCAACATTGTTAAGATTCAAATAAAGTAGTATAGAAAGATATGGACTTACTAATCAAATTTCACAAGAGATTGATGAAAATTATCAAAACATACTGTCTGAAAATTGTTATCCTAAAGAAGATCGAGGAGGGAAACATAACTGTTCTTAAGCATGTAAAAAGTGCCTCTGAAAGGTTCTTTTTTATATATATTTACTGTGGAAAAGACAAAAAATAGAGATTTAAACTACAGAAAAAATTCCCTATAAATTAAACATTAGGGAATAAATCTTTAGTGGAATTGCTGGTGAGACTTAGAAAAGGATTGCCTGGGAGGTTGTAGAGTCCTCATTATGGGAGATCTTTAAGAAACATTAAACAAACATCAGTTAGAAACAGCAGACATATTTGATCCTTTTCTGTGTTGGAGGCAAAGCCTTTTCTGATGTCTTGAATGACACTGAAACTCAAAAAGTCATCCAAATCCTTCAAAGTACACCTATGGATGCCTCTGAAATTGGAAAAGAACTTCTTGTTAATGTAAAATTCTGATAGCTTCAAAGGATGAAGTTCTTTGCCACACTACATGTACTTTGTTGCTATCTTGATAGATCTTTATAGGGACTGAAAAGTATTAACGTGAAACTGTAGAGTAAGACTGAACTGTTAATTTGGGAGTGAAAAAGTTCCTTCTTTAATTCCTTTGAGTATTTGCATTCAGTTTTCATAGAGCTAATGGAAGTCGTGATCACATGTTATATTAGTACGATTGTCCTGATGCTGTTCCTAAAAATGTAAAGATAGAAAGAGTAAGGGAAATTTATTAGGTGATATAGGAATTCTGATATAACTCCCTGCTCCAGAGAAAACCCAGTTGCTTATGCATCGTTCAACAGATCTAAGAAGAGTAAAGGAAGTCTTCATATCAGTAAAATAGTCAGTCATTTTGGAAAGACCATGATTCTTATCTCAGAAATGAGAAATAACAAAAATGAATTAGAAAGGACTTAGGTATGAAACTGGGTCTTTTGGTGAATATTTCCTCATCTGAGTGCCTTAGTATTTCTTTTTATTCTTAGTGGTACTCATAATTTATTTTCCTTTTTTTTATCTTTTTCTTCCCTTATCCCCCAAAACAAACTACAATCCCCAAATATCACAAATCCTAATTGTAGGAATGAAGATAAGAGTGACACATGTTAACTCTAATATCTATCTCTAGAAGTATATTGGGGCAATAACTCCCACATATTAGTAAAACACTGATTTGAAATTCTCATCACATATCAAAACAGAGAGCAACGCAAGAAGTTTAAAGTTCTGTCTTAAACTTCTCTCAAAGTTCTAACTAAACAGCACCCCCTCCAAAGTAATTATGTGGAAGAAAAATACTTCTGAACATTTCTTTCAGTACTGAGTCATTTGAAGTCTAAACTATTCAGAAATACTGTACTTTATCAGATAAGTTAAATGGTTGTGATTTTTCCGTGTGTTTTAGTTGTATGTTTTATCTTTTTGGTACTGCTTTCCAATGCCTTCTACCAGTTCTACTCTTTCCACTACCCAAAGTCCAAATTTTACCTTCACTTCCCTTTCCTACCTGAAATACTGTTATTAAAAGAAAACAAACAAACAAACAAAACCAAAACACACCCAAAACCCAAACCCACAGACATATTAGTTTTTGGACAAACAATTCGGTCCATTCTTAGTAGAATCTCAGGAAAGGTGGAAAATCCTTGAATTTCCCTATGTGATACTTTTTAAAATTGATTTTATGAGTGTCATGGTTTAGGAATAGTATCCTCCAATTTAGTACTCCCACTAAAAAGACCACATGCTGCTCCTCTCCCCGCTCTAATGAGAGGTGTAAAAGGTGGAGATCATGGGTTGAGATAAGAAAAAATGTACTGGAAACAGCAATGAGATTAGAAAATGAACAGTAATAGCAACAATAGTAATGACAACAGGCATAAGACCAAGAAACTATTTACGTGGAAAAAAACCTGACAAGGTAGCCTGAGATTAGCTCAGTTGGTTCAAGCAAGGTGCAAAAGGAGTTAGAGCATGGTGCCAAGGATGTGGGTTCAGTTCCTGTATGGGTCATTCATTTAAGAGCTGGGCTTGATGATCCTTGTGGGTCCCTTGCAACTGAGAATATTCTGTGATTCAACAAAAATAAATACTGGAGTGGTCTGCCTGCCATCTTTCTCCACCGGAAGGAACACCGTTCTCCCTGGAGGGAGGAAGAATACCTTTCCCCCGCCCCTGGCAATGACAGGAGGTGGTATCAAATAACATTAGGGTTCTCACCATGCCCCCTTCTGGCTGTTGCAAAAAATTAACCTGTTTTGCCTGAAACCAAGACAACGAGATATCAGTTGTAGCTGCAGTAAATGTGGATTTTATGCAAAGGGAGCAACAAAATTCCATCAGTAAAATCTCATTAAGTTGTTCTCGATCTGTTTGTGATTAAATTTCTGTTGTAGTCTGGAGCTACTGTCACTGCTCTCTGCCTTCAGATATTTACAAAGGATAATGTGAGTAATTTGTTAATAAAGTCATACATTTAAGAAAAGCTTTCGCCCAATTTAAAAATTATTATCCATCTCAAATACGTAATATCCAGCTTTATGAAGCTGGATTAAAAGTGATAATCCCAAACACGCACATTATTTCAAACACTTGTGCCTCATATCTGAGTTATCTTTTATGTCAATTGAATAAGTGCTATAACACGTGAAATCGTACTTACTTCTTGCATTTATACAAAATTTCAAAGTTGTATTGAAAAATATGATAATTCAGTCCAAAATTGAGTTTCTTGCTGCAATGAAAATATATTTTGTAAGTGAACATTTAAATATGTATATTCCTTTGTTATCATTTTGTAAGACTTCTTTCTAGGAGATTCCAAACACTTTCCCCTTTAATCCAAGGAAACATGTGATGCACAATTCAATATTGTGCTAATCCTAACGTGTAAGCAATGCTGACTGAAAGACTTAAAATAAGGTTTATATTTACGCGATTTGTTGCACTAAACTAAACTTCTAATGCCTCAAAAGATAGCGTTCTCAGTAAATTATTTCTCAGAATGTCAAAGGTTGGAGAACTGGTATCGGAATATACTGATAATGATGGAAGTTTGATCAATAATTCATATTTTTGTTGATATTAGGAACATTCTCAGCTGAAAGAAATCAAAAACTAAATTTGGCTTAAGAAGATAAGTCTTCCAAGGCTTTCTATACTCCTTAGGGAGACATTCCCTTAGAGAAAAACTCGAAGCCCCCTACACCAGTTCTGCATTTTGAATCACTCTCTTAAATAACAGATTCTTTCTGTCTGTATTGTCTGGCAATTCAACTCTTTTAGGCTAAAAATAGTTTCTATGATAGTTTCAACGCCAGCTGTAGAAGAAAATTACTGAATATTGCAACTGCTGAAATAATTTTGCATATAATTTTTTCCTGTTGAATTTTTACAAGATGTTAGATCAAATCTATAAAACAATTTCCTTTCCCTTTTCATCTACAACTACCCAAAGTGCTGCAGAAAAAAAGATTGGACCAGTATCAGGCACTTCTGTAAACTAATTTCTCCTTTAAGCTCTTTGTTTCATTCCATGTCCAATGGTTTAAGTTTTGACACTAAGAGTCTGGACTGCATTATGTAAATACTTTGCAATACATTAAAATATTGCTAAACAGAAATGGCAGTGGTAAAACTCTTTATGCAGTGTGACTAAAGATGTTTTTTTGAGCAGTGTTTTTCACTTGCTTGTTTAGTTTCTCTCCCCTCGAAGTGGAGAAATGATCCAGTGAGAATACAGATAAAGATAAGACATTTTATTACCTAGAATTTTTTGAGCACTGGGATTGAGCCACATTTGGGGAACCTTTTGAAAACTAGGAGTTTTTTAAGAAATCACCATTCATGCAAAACTGAACTGTAGATTTTTCTTTCAGCAATATTAAAAATATTATAGTTTATTAGGTTAAAAAATTACTAATCCTTCAACATTTTTTATTTCTACCTTTGCTTCATTTTTGCTATAAAGTTCCTCAAAATATGAGGAATACTAATTTATATTTTTACTTGATAACAGAGATGTCTCCTCTTCTCTTCCTGTATTAAAAATGTCTCAGTGTTGGTTTCTTTATTCAGAGTTTCACTCAGAGTAGGAACAGTATTGAGATCCAACCATTCCTTCAGCATTTATGTACACCATAGCAAATTCCCATCTAAATACTGAAAATCAAAATAATCAATATCACTCATTTTTTAAAGATTTTCCCAATATAATTTAAGCCCACTCTGCCTGCACTAGTTAGCCTTTAAGTATGTCCAAACTATCAATAGGTCTGTAATTTACCATCTAATTTGCATAATATTTGTTCTCCTTTTAGTGTAATTTTTAAATTTATTTATTTTTAATTTTTATTCTATGTGTTAAACTGTTGATTTCCTCATTGTATCTTAAGATTCCTTTCTCTCACTTGTTCTTTTAACACTAAAATTAGTGGTAACTCTTTTTAACTATCATCCTGAGAATTTACTAGAAAATTTACAGGTCTTCTGACCTTCAGAGAAAGAGACTTGCTCAGCAGTTCCTGAAAAATAAGCCAGAAAAAACAAACTACAAAAAAAAAAGAAGGTGGTGTGTGGATTTACCACAGGTTCATCCAAAATAATTAGTCACTTTTTAAAATCTTGGTATAGGAATCTTATCTGAGTTATCCAGATGATTGAGTCTACTACTGTGTGAGAGATGTTAAACAAGATAAACATCTTTCATTCTAAGCACCTTGACTATCAGCAGAATCACCAGGAGTCACAAGTCAGTTGTTAGGCAATGATCATAGATATAAAAATTCTATGTTCATGAAATAATTGATGAACTCAGGGAAATTATGTATCTTTATTTTTTAATTCGCTACAACTGTAGTTTAGGTAAAAGGCCAGATGCATTACAAGTAATTTCAACTTCAAATGCTTGTCTTCAGAGGACTTGTCCTTGAAAAGACAACAGTTCAAAATTTTTTGATCACAGTACTATTTGGTAATTGTAGTGTGCAAATCACTTTGTTCCAGTCACTGATTTTCAGAAGCCATTTAGAATCATGCAGTATTTGATATAGAAATTTCTCTACCTTCTACCAACTTACCAACATAGTCAGAAACAAAACAAAAAAATCCTCTGAGAAGTGTTGAGATCAATTGTTGTGAGCAACAGTTCCACTTCAGTTAATTCAAGCTGTCATAAAGAACACTTCAGTTTGACCCCTGCGTAAATAAGGCATAAAAAAACACAGACCCTTTCATGAAATATGAAAAACTTCATCTGGAATTTTAGGAGGAAATTACTATTTTGCATAACAATACTTTTAAATTAGAAAAATAACAGTGAATTTTCACAAAACTCAACAAGAGACTCAGGAAGATCAGAAGAACATCATGTGACAGAGCACCCTGGATTGGTATATTAGTTTTACGTTAATGGTCAGTTCTTAAATTTTACAAACATATAGTCACTTGAATAAATTAATAATGAAATGCAGTGAGGAAGATACTATTTCTTATATTTTCAAATATTCTTATAAAACCATAAGGGTGACCTCACGTTTAAATAACACTTTTCATTCAAAAGATTCCTGAAGCTTTTATCCAGTATTTTCAGAAAATAGCTAAAAATTTATATTCTTGACTGAATACAGGTTGAAAGCTCAAAACATCTGAACTCATGGTAACATGAGTTAAGAAATCAGCAACACACACCATTTCATCATACAGAGCAATTTGCCAAGTAAATGCATAACAGAATTTGAAGGATAATAGTTTCTTAACAGTGTCTTTTACTGTAATCCACTGAAAAACTTAAGGGTTTTCTGAGCCATCCTATCAGTGATCAAAAATCTTGTCCTCTGGAAGTGAAAGGGTTGCAACTGCTATCTATGCCCCTGTTACAAAATAAACCAGTGGTTGGGGCAGCTGTCTGTCCCTGAGGCTGAATGGCATCCAGTGTTGTGGCAAAATCTACAACAGTGTTTTGCCCTGGGCCACCACTGTGTCATGAGTGACACAACTGTAACTCTAAGGCAAAAACCTCTTGGTTCAAAAAGTCTGAAGTAAAGGATATTTTCACAGAACGGAAATAATGCTGTTGCACGATCCAAAGACAAACAATTGAGCATTCATAAAGGGTACAAGGCTCATTAGGGTATCATTTGACACTGAATAGCCAAACTAAGGCCAGACCTGTCCCTGTAACATTATGGAAACAGTCTGTGATCGGATGCCCCAAATACTGCATTGGCACCATCCCCTAAATCCTCATATTTTTGTGAATTTTAGAATGCTAGTAAATTAATAAGTGAGATGTAAGGATAAGATTCAAGTTTATCCTATAATTACAGTGTCATTCAGTATGAGGGCATTGCGGATACCAGACTGTGCGCACACAGTGCACCTCACTCCCTAAGTGGTTTGTGAACTCCTCATCTTGTCTATGAATAGATGAGACAATGAACTGATTTGGGAAAAGGGACTCACCCAGGACAAGGCAATGACCTGAACTCCCAGCTACCCTCTCAGCAAAGCATTTGACTATTCTTGCAGGTAACAGGCCTTGTGTGTACATTTAATGTGTTGATTAATCTCCTGGGTGAAGAACTTACCAGTCCCAGGAATTTACTGTTTCTGCAGACTCTTGCACATGAAAATGTCCTTTATTTCTTCTTCTTTTGATGTCTCCCTTTTTTTTTGCCAAACTTTGAGTACAAGACTTACAAGACATAATATCTTGTAAAGTATACAGACTTTTTAAAATACCTGTAAATATCTATCATTATCAACAACACTTCATAGTAATATTGATATTCATCAACAGAAACACTTGTGCCATAATATTAATATTAATCAACACCATATTTATAAAATTAGTACCCTACAGGAATAATTATATATAACAGCATAATATTTATAATAACTGAGAGTCAAAAGTAATATCAATAAACATAAACATGGTGATCTAGAGAATCCATTTGGTGTTGGACACATGATGTTTAATTTTACTGTCCATTCTCTAGTGCAGTTGTGACTAGAATTAATTTGCATTTTAGGAGATATTAAATTTGGAATATCAACCACAAAAAATTATCTTTTACTAACATTCTAAAATTTTCAAGAGCATGAGGATTAAGAATCTTTTATTTCTATGAAATGTATAAGATGTTTGTTATATGTTCCTTTCAGGTAATAGCTATGTTTTTTTAATTAATCTGATGAGTTCTATCTGAATGTTTTTGGTAAACTGTTTTTAAACTTAGTTTTATGGATTCCTTTATTTTGGAGCAGGTTCCTTACACTGTCTGGAACTCACTTTTGATAGCCAAATTAATTTTCCTGTACCAGATTACAGACTATAATAGCCATCACAAAAGACTATTACAAGAGTATTTTCCTTTTCTGGCTATTCAAAGGAAATGTTGAAGCCATAATGTATAATTAGATTTGATATATGTAATATACATCAATTTTGCTGCTCTTTTAGCAAATTACATCCCCAGGACTGATCAAGCATTTGGCCTTCTCTGATGAGACAACTGCCACAATGGAAGAGAGAAGTACTCGGTATGTTATTCATCTTGATAATAGAAAGTGTTTCCACTTAGTATCTTGGAGTGCCCTTGCAATCGAACTATAGAAATGTGATTTTGACAGTAAAACTAGGAACGGTACGTGGAAAACTGACTGTACATCTTAAGTGAGAAGATTGTGATGAGCAGGAGGAAGATCAGCTGATGTCCAGTTATCATTAGTATTGCTTAGAGTGCTGATGCTGTTAAACTCCTTCAAGAGTGGCCAATGTGACGTGACAGAAGATACCTTTTGAAAGCTCATAGCTGATACAAAACTGGGTAACATTTGAGATGCTGGAGGGTAAGGCTGTGATCTTAACAGGTTGGAAAAGTTTCTGGCAAAATATTAATTAATTCCTTCAAAGACAAACGCTAAGATCTGGGACAAAACAATCTCATGTGACAGTACCTGCTGGGAAACAACTGGTTAGGAAGGAGTTTTGCATAAAGCAGGCCTGAGGGTCCTGGTATACAACATGTTGAGAGTGAGTAGGTGGTAAGCCCTTGTGGCAATGGAAGAGGACAGTAAATATAAATATTTTGCATCGATGTGACACACAGGACAAATGTATAATCAGAAATATTGGTCCTCAAATATTTGTTGTGTTTTTTGTGTTTAACTGCAATTAAAGATACCTGGAAAATAGATTCTGTCCACAGTTATGGATAACTAGGTATCCTGGAACAAATGGAAAAAAAGGGAAGGGAAGGTTTGGGGGGGGGGGGGGGGGGGGGGGGGGTGTGGGGGGGGGGGTTCCGGGGGCCCCGGGGGGGTCACTGGGAGGGCGCTGCCCNGAAGGGCAGGGCAAGGCAGGGCAGGGAAGGGAAGGGCAGGGAAGGGCAGGGAAGGGAAGGGCAGGGAAGGGAAGGGAAAAAAGATTGTTTGTTTTTGCTGGTCTTTATGCAATGGTAATCTTTTAGCATCATCAAGGTGTTTCTTTGATACTTCACTTCAAAAATTCCTAAGTAAAATAGTGTTTACTAATGGTGGATAGGATGACCTGAATGGTGAATGCTTCCAATTCAGAACTGGGAGACAAGTAATCGGAATTGCCTCTTTTGAGTGTGTATGGGCAAAGCAATATATTTTTTGCTAGCCCTTTTTGGAAACAGCTGAACTATTTTATCTGAAACATCTCCAAAAATAGTTAACCTGAGGGGAACATACACCATGTAAAAAAATCAGTCAAATGGTTAAAGATTGGTAAAGATACAAGCAGTTGTATGAATTGTCTGGGTTTTAAAACAGACTATTAAGAGTAATTGAGTGGGGAAAAATATCTAACAGTTTTTGAGAAGAACTTGATAAATGTGGTATTGTTGAGTTATGATATAGCTTCTTGCAAAAGCTAAGCCCTGATTTTGAAAAGTCACTAAAGCACTGACTAGAATGGTAGTAAAACAAGTTTCTTTTAGGTACTTCTGCACCAGCTGTTATCTACAGGATTCAATGAAAATAAAAGTATTTTGTTCATTTTTTGAAATCCCTCTCTTTAGCCTGGACCTGAAGGAAATAAATACAAAAATATAAATTGCAGCATATTTCTAGAAAGATATACTTTATCATAGACTCAAGCTTGAA
This sequence comes from Oxyruncus cristatus, assembly GCA_013399855.1. Taxonomy (NCBI): domain Eukaryota; kingdom Metazoa; phylum Chordata; class Aves; order Passeriformes; family Cotingidae; genus Oxyruncus; species Oxyruncus cristatus. Next base: position 623,325 of record VXAY01007237.1, on the reverse strand, counting down.
TATATATTCAAAGTACATTCTAAACCAAAAGTGATGATTTTTTTTTTCCCCCCATTGGAAACAATGAAGCCTTTTAAATTAATGCTTAGGAACTACTAGTAAATAATATTGTCTGCTTTCATTATTTCTTTTGGTTCAGTGTGAGTATGGCCCATATTAACCTGAGACATAATTAAAGAGAGTAGCTGAAAAGTTGGCACCACTGATCTTGTAAGGAACACATCAGCAATATTACTTCTTTTTTACAATTAGAACAATTGCCACTGTATGTTGTCACAGAGATTTAAATGTATTTCCTTCCATTCTTAAAAAATACTTAGGAAGAATTTATTATGTGTTGTTGTATAATAGTTTTTCATTTTTACTTTTGTCAACAGGTGGTATTCTTGTAAGACTAAGACTAAGGATCCAACTACAAGGGCTTAGTACACTCCAGCTACATTGAGACAAAGCTGGTTTACCTGAAACCACTGCAACTGCTGATCTGTAAAATTCCTCCCCAATATCAGCAGCATCAATGTATAAGTGAATAAACTAGTTTTAAGAATCCAGTACAAATTATGATTTGCTATTCTAGACATATATAAATAAGAAATAAAATATTTCCTTGTAATTTTCAGCTAATAACCTCAGACATGTAATCTTGTAACAAATTATTTATGTTTGCTGCTGAGTATAATTTCCTTAATATCTGAAATGTGGTACCTTTTTATGTGCACTGGGACAAGTTATTTGCAATACTAAACAAACAAATAAATTAGTAGACTAGCAAAAGCTGGGTGCACTCTTTTCAATGCAGACAATGTTTAAGGCACTCTGGTTTTCATTCCTTACCCCTTCCCTCCCCATAAAAAAAAAAGAAAAAGAAAAAAGAAAGACTGCCAAAAGTACTTGTCTAACATCAAATACAATTATCTCCCCTCACAGACTCTAAAAAAGGATCTAATATTTCTGTATTGATATTTTCCATTACCATTCTTCTTGTACCTTGCCACTATTGATCCCTGTAACAAATCATTCTTGCAGTTAGCATTCTCCAGTAGTATTCTTGCTTTCCTATTTAATGATATTTAGTTTTATATCATCAGCTATTAAACAAAGCATTCATTTGGCATAGTCAAATACATCTTAGTAGTTTGTGGTTTGATCAGCATTTTGAAAAGTAAAATTAAAGTTGGCATCTGGAACGTCTCTTTTATTTTAGAGAAAACTAGTAAGTTGATGTTCTGGAAAAGTATCTTAGAAAATTGTAAAACACTATCTACTCCAGGGTTTGGTTTTCACAATACTGAGCAGAATATGATGTTATCCTAGTTGTTCTTCTTGTATTACAGTGTATTACAGTGCTGTCAACATTGTAGTCAAAGTCCCAAAAAGTGAAAATTTCAGCTTTGAAACAAAGACCCTTTCACCAATAAAATACAACTCCTTGACAAGAATGCTGTACATTAAAAGACTGATAGCCTTCTTAGACTGAGTTCACATCAAAATGTAGATCTACTTAATTAAAAGAATGTTATTTTAAAAAGCCAGACTCAAACCATGGCATATTTGATGCTACAGGGTACCGACACCTTTCTATAGAACCTGAATGTCTCAAATTCAAATGAAAAAGATTACAAAGAGAGTTCAGAAAATTGGAATTGCAGATACTTATGAAAGAATCATCAGCTACCTTAGTGTTTAGTCAGAATCAGGTAGAAGTATACTCTGAATTCTGATCTATGGCATAAAGTGACAAAATAATTACGTTCATTAGTTCTTGCTCCATGACCCTAATTTCTGGTACAGTTATAGTATGGTACTTAAGAACACAACTAATCTTCAATCAATTTCAGTTTTAAAATTTCACTTAATGAAAAGTCCTCTAACTCTCTAGGTACACTTCCCAAAGGTTAATTATACTCTTTGTTAAAGTATACACTATATTTCTCAACTGAGTTAGTTTCTCTTCCATTTCTGCTCACTCACCCTCTTACGTTGTTGTACATATTCAAAAACACATTAATATTCAGTTTAGTTTCTGCATCGCTTTTATGTTTTGTTTGTATTATATGTATGTACTCATAACTACATTTGATGGGATCATCTGAAATACCAGGCTGAGAACATCTGTTGGTTACAGCATCCAAGATAGCTTGCACATTTTTAATTAAGAACTAGTAATCCAATTTTAAATACAAAGAATAATGTTTTCTTATCCTAACAATCAAAAAGTTAGAATATAAGATGACAAAAATATTTCTTCACTCATACTTTTTTGTACTTTTGTTGAAATAGGATATGGCTATGATAAAAAAACTTTTGCCCTTATGTCTTCATGAGCATATCAGAATGTATCATATGACCACTACATAACAATACCATGTTACAGGTCAGTGGATCCCCCTCAGTTCATAAGCTAAAACCATGGATCTGAACTCTGGAATTACTTTTGTAGTTTTTATTTTTTTAAAAAAAAGGCAAAAGATGGTAATTTTTATAAAATATCTTGATTTATAGGAAATTATTTTTTATTTAAATGATAAATTCTTACCTACTTTTACTGTCTATACTTATTTTTTTTTAAATGCTAATATTTCAATTTACATTTAGCTGAAATACTTTAGTCTTATTGTGCAATCTACTCATCAATCACACAGCGTTTGTAGCAGTGATGCTCTGAAGCATACATTTCTAAAGTAGTAAATGGAAGCCTCAACAACTAAAAACACCACAGAACTTGTAGTTTTATTTGACTAATAAAAACAATTTAAAAACACATCTTTCACATGTCTTAAATGAATTTCAATTTTCATGGTAATGAGGCTTGACATAAACAATGACTAAAGATGTAATTATTACCTACTGCAGAATAAACTCTTTCCATATATTAACTGTGTGTTGAGAGTTTGCACTGAAGTTCTCAAAAATTCATTAATTTAATTGGGTTTAGATCCTTTCCCTAGAGTATGATTATTAACAGCACACAAACCCTTTCCCTTGACACCACTGTCTAGGGCTCTGGAAGGTTCCCCCTCTACATCTCTGTGGCAGAAAGGAGCCATAAATATAGAGCATAACACACCTATTCAGGATCCTACTGCAAAATTGCATCTTCTTTCACATCTTACTTCCTGCTAATGTTTAAATTTCAAATAGTAAACACCTCGTTCCTTCACAGTTTCAGGTGAGAAAAAAGATGATTTTCAAAGGGGGTAGGCTGAATACCATTACAGAAAAATTGTTTCTAAAATATAAAGAATCTTTCCCAATATACATATTTTTGCATATTTCTTTTTTTCTTCCTTTTTTCTGGAAAATACTATGTCCTATTTTTTAGATTATTTAAAAAAATCTAGGTTTACTGAAAAGGATGCATTTGGTTTAATATTTATGAAAATAATGAGACTGAAACTATCTTTGGGAAGAAAATAAAGGAAACTTACAATTAAAATTAATGATCTTAATCATAACTAAAGCAAGATGTTTGGATCATGATTAAAATAGTATATTCAAATGACTCTTCACAGAAGAAAACTAAATTCTAGACTGGCACACGACAGTTTTGTTTTACGTAGAAGTCTCACACATAGCTAAGCTCAAATTTAAGTTAAAATTATTAGAGCTAGAAAACTCATCCTCAAAGAACTGTAAGTCTCAAAATTATGATAACCAGAACAACAAAAAGAAGTAAATATTCTGGTGGGAGATGGAAGAAGACCTTAGTTTATGTTCTCTCCACTAACGTTTTCTTCAGTCCTACAGCAAAAGAAGCTATCTTCGGATTTTACACACAGAGGTGGAATTTGGAGTGCGAAGATTTATTGCATTGAAGTCATAACTGAGACAAATTTCACTGTCTTTTTCAGATATTTCAAACATAGTAGGCTAGCTTAAAGACTAATTCACTTAAGGACTATAAACCTGGACCTATTCCTGTATAACCCGCTCTAGGTGGTCCTGCCTTGGCAGGGGTGTTGGACTAGATGGTCTCCTGAGGTCCCTGTGATGACCCACTCTTGAGGGGAAGGAAGAACTTCCCTTCCAATCCCAACTATTCTGTAATCCCATGATTCTGTGAGCTTGATGACATTTTACCTTCACGTTGATTTTGTCTTTGAAATGCAGAATATCTTTGAGTTTTTGTTACAATAGACAACCTAAAAGAATGTGAGCATCTTTTAATGAGTTCATGTTGTCCAGTCTCATGTTTTGAATAGTTCCAAGCTTAAAACTTTTATCATTGGTGAAGAATACCCAAAATCAGTGCTCAGACTGGTAACATTTTGGCTCCATCTGCCCAGCGCCAACTCATTCATATGTTCAGGTATTTGCTGGAAAACTAAAGTACAGAAAATAGTTATGGGGAAGTTTTGTCCAAAGTTCTGTAGGGTACATCTGCTTTATTTCAGTGTTTTAGCTTTTCACCAGAAAAAGCCAAAGATGCATTCTAAACTGTTCACATACTTGTAACACATTTATAGCAGGAAAACAGAAACTAGTTATAATCCAGGTAACGATTAGCTGGCCTGGGGTTAATGTGAGCAGCAAGGCCTTTGGCAAGTTTTGTAACCATCCAAACTAAAAACAAAGAGTGAAAAAACATAGCCTCTTTTGTTCCCCTCCACCTTGGGGGGACACATTCAAAACGATGCTGAAAGCTGAGTCCAGTGTAGAACTGCTGTGTATAAAACCAGGTAGACCCTATTGCACTTTCCGGGGGGTGGGTCTAGTACAGGGCTGAAGAGAGACTGTTTCCAAGGGCATGCAGTGAAAGGACTGGTAATGGTTTTAAACTGGAAGATTTTAGGTTTAGATTAGATGATAGGAAAAATTTTTTACTGTAGAGGTGGTGAGGCACTAGAACAGGTTGCCCAGGGAAGTTGTGGATGCCCCGTGCTTGGACGTGTTCAAGGCCGGGTTAGATGGGGTCCTGAGCAACCTGATCTAGTGGAAGGTATCTGAGCACATGGCAGGAGATTTGAAACTAGATGGTGCCTTCCAACCCAAATCATTCTTTTATTCCATGTACTCTTGGGTACCTTGCCAGCTGCAGCAAGTGTGTTATTCCCTTGAATTGACAATATCGCTCACAGTTGGACCAGAAGCCTTGACTCATGTGAGTTTGCTCTGTACAGTGAGTGTGACTGTGTGTGCCTGTGTAGCACACATGCATGTGTTTAACAGAACAGAAATCGAAACTCAGCTAGTACGTCTCCTATTCAGAAAGCAAATTTTGAGAATTGTTTTGTTAATGACTAGTGTGCTCCTGTTCTTGAGGTTTCCTCACTCCTAAACTCCCCCACGGGAAACATAAACGATGAGTTTTTTGCACTATTTCTCAACAAACCAGAGCAAAGTTTCTGAAGTAGTCTCAGAAGTGTCTTTCTACATGCACACATTTTGGTTTCCCTTGATGGCACAAGAGAATTCACATAGCTTCCTTCAATGAAACTGCCCCCCTCACTGCCCAGTTCAAGTCTGTGATAACAGTTATAAGCTCATATGCTACTTTAAACACATAATAATTAGTTTAGGGTTTTTATCTAGATACTTTTAAGAAATTTATGAGTTGAATTAGAATTTGTTGTCTGTGTCAAATGTAAGGTAGCAGGAACACAGCAGGGTTCTTCAAGAACACAGGAAAAAGAATTAAATTAAAGGCTTGAGACACAATCAGATGCTAAAATCTCCTCATCCAGTGGCAATAAAAGAGAGAGATTGCTTTTCATTTTAAAGGTCAGCCTGTTTATCAGGGAAATAAAAACATTACTTTTCACTGGCATGTGATTTTCTAAATTATTAAATACTTGGTTAAATTGGGACAGTTTATGTTTACTGTGAAATTAAAACAATCAGTGTGTCTATAAATAGATCCTACATTAATACATAACAATGTGACTCTTCTATGGATTCTCTAGCACTTGAATGATTAATGTGCCTTTTACATATTAAAAATGTAGTTATGCTTTGTGTAAATTATAAGCTTTCATTTCAGTGCAAGTGTGCCAAGGAAATTTTTTATAGTTTAATCTTCAGTTTCCAATTATTTATTTTCAGTATACAGCTAACAAGGTTCAAATATCTCTTCAGAATTTATGTAGATATTTCTGAACTAGCAAAGTTGTGTCCTAAACCAAACAAGCTTTTTGCAGTGTTATACATTTGCTACTACAATTCTCTTCACACATTATTCATTTGAATTTTAAAATTCTCATTACCTTCCAAATGATAAATCACATTGTGTTCTTGGCTTTTTAAACAGATCTACATTGGCATATATTGTTTCTCTTGTTCTCTTTATTTAGACTTGATTAAATACAGTTTTGGATGAATAAGATCATAGAGAAAGTGTACTCCTGTGTATTTATGACTTTGAGGTATTGATCCTTCATATTAGAACTGATGAAACAAAATACAGAATTATGATTTACTATTTTTATATTTCAGTAGAAATCACACCAAAATTAAGACAAGATTGAGAGTTTCTTGGAAACAGACAAACATCTTAACAGCAGGAGCAAATAAGTGAAAGAAAAACAAACCAAAACCAAAAAGCTCACCAAAAAAAAATCAAAAACCCAAAACAAACAAAGCAAAAACCCAAACAAGTAAAACCCAAAACAAAATTCAGTAATCTCTGAAATATTTTTCTGTTTTATAGAATATTACCTATTCTATCTCTGGAACTGTGATCTGGGATAATCAAATTGTTGGCTCCCAAATCACTGATTTGGAAAAACAGGTAATTAGATATGATTAGGTTAAGTCTCATAATAATCACAAAAATATTTTGTTAGTAAATTTCTATTGAATGAATTTCAAACAAAAGGATGTCATCATATGTCTCCACACACCTGGACTTCTTTTCTTTTCCTTTTGTCTCTCACAAATCACAGGGAACTCTTCCATGCTCTAAGTTATGTTAAGATGCAGACTTTCTCAGTAGCAGTCCTGAAACTCCATTTAAAGGGAATTAGCCTGTATATGAAAAGCAAAATAGTGTATATGAAGATATATATATGTATATATATATAGTATGTTGAAAAGCATGAGGCAATTATCTTGGCATTTGAATCACGTAAGCAGCCAAAGTGTCAAAGAGTAAAGAAATACTTCTGACTCTGCATAATTTGTGCTCTTGTCCTGGATCTCGGACTTTTTATTTTGGGGTTAGGCAACAGACACAGATAACTCATCAAGCCAACAACAGAGAGTATTTTACAGAAACCACTCAACCTATCAACTCTGCTGGGTACAGACCATTTTGATTTAGAAAAGGAGATGTGAAACATTGATATGCAAGAGTTGCTTTCCATAGAATAAGCAAGGGTAACTTTTGTCTGCCTAGAGAATAGAGATACAGAGCACCTGTGGCTTCAAAGGATATCTCAATGAGTTGGCTCATTGCATAACGGTATCTCTGCTTGAAGGCTTTGCAAAGGGAGAAAGCACAGTCTTCCTCTCTTACCCCCCTCTCAAAACTAGCAGACATCAACAGGACAGGGACAGTTTGGATAAGTAAGAAGGCAGACCCAGAATCCACTCTACTGGGAAAGACAATCACTGTTCCTAACTCACCAGATATACAGAGCTACCAAAAGACAACCTAAATTTAGACAGTCCATAAACTTTCTTTCTTTCTTTCTTTCTTTGTGAGATCTTGCCTTTGCACAAGAAGTTTGGAGTGAGTGTTGTTAGTAACCCTCTCCTTGTTAGTCAAAAATGTAATTCTGGGATGACCTGAAATATGGTAAATATGTGAACATCTGTGATTTTTACAAAAATTCACAGCACTGTAACTCTTGATACACTAGCAGTCAGCCTAAGTGGTTCATATTGCTTTATTGTTTCTATCTCTCACCATCAGCTGTTTCATTCCTTACACCAAGGTTATCAGATCTTTAGAGCCAAGTTTGCAAATGTCATACCAATTTAATTGACTAATTCCTCAATTTTTGTAATGCAAAGTATTGCTGTTGCAGCTGCTGTTTAATGTTAAATATATATTTTATACTTACTGCTTGCCATACGAGTGCTTTTATCCCATTGACTTTCAGAAATAAAGCTGCATCTTTCATAGTTTTTAGAATACATGTACCTATCAGTAACACAGTAGGTTAGTCAGACAAAAATATCTTCATAGTCCATGGAGGACACGAAGAATTCTTCTCCTTTTAAAAGTGAGGCCAAAAATATGCCAGATAAGTGTACTCTATAAGTCTGTATATTTCTCTGTACTGATTTTGAGGTACTCTAGGAAGAATAACGTAGTCATTGTTGAGGTCTGAGGGTAGGCAGAATGAAGCCTACCTACATGATGGAGATTGTGATATTGAATTTCTCCTATGTTGTCATTAGCCTTTCTGTATGACACTGATAATATTTGTTTTTTTAAAGGAACATGATTTTGGGGTAGTCAATGATTATTGCTTTGAAAGCTAACTTAGTCATTAATTTATTTGCAATATTTTTCTGAGTAATGTCTTAGTAATTTTCCAACTTCTGTGCCATATAAATGAGCACTTGAAGAAAGACTGTCTTTTACCATCTAATTGCCTTAATAAAACAGATCAGGCACATTCTGCAGGTAACTTTCTACTTTGGATATCTCTCATATTGGGCATCTCTTCTAAATCAGCTTGAAAGATGGTATGTTTTCAGCACAGAGTTAATTTAGGCTGAGTCAGTCCCTTCTGTGTTCGAGACACATGTACTCAGATTCTTTGATGCTGTGGGATAATGGGAGTTAAAACAGAAACCAGATCCTACAATAGAAATTATGCTATTTTTTCGTCCTTTGTGTTACAAAAATAGTATCAAGCTACAAAGAATATTCATATCAAATTAATATACATGCTCTGTTACATGAGTATTTTTAGCAAAAAAATTCTACTGCACAAATGTTTATAATATAATACTGAAGAAAAGTATTTAAAACCATCAAAAATAATCCCGCATCTCCAATATAATATTTAGAAAATTTACCCTCAAGATATAGTAGAGATGTCAATAGAAATGTTTTATTTGAGGTTTCAGAGGGAGAAGGTTGCAAAAGACAAATGCAAAAAGCATTCCTTAACCACTGAAAGAACGTTTTAAAAATATTTAATGCATGACTGAGTACTCTAATATTAAAAAAATATTTGTATATTTAAAAGTACATATACATATGCTTCACCATATTAGCATTTACCAATTGAAGTAGGAGTTTTAATAAGTGTAGAATGTAAAAAGTATAAACCAGAAAGATATGCCATAAAAATTATTTGTTCAGCCCGTGGATGATGTATTAGTCATCAAAAGTGCTGTGGGGCAAGTGAAATCACTTAGCTAAAATATTAAGAACAGAAACTGGTGTAAATTGGCTTAGCTGTTTTGATTTCAATGTTTGAATTCAGAAAATAGTTACTGATGAACATGGATCAGTAAAGGAAAGTCTTGTGAAGTTCAGTAGAACATTTCAAAGATGTAATTTTTATGATTGAGGTGAATATGGTCATCATAAACACTTTGTTCTTTCCAAGCACTAGTCAGAAAAAACTCTTACAAATTTTTTTGAATATGATAAAGGAGTAGGCTGGTATCTGTACCGCACATTTTTCGCTATTGGTTTTAAGAAAAACTTTGCTGCAGAAATGTTTTTTATTACCAGTTGAGTCATGGAAGAGGGTAGGAAATTTCACAAGATTTTGCAGCAAGACCACTGAAAACAAGCATATTAATTCAGATTTTCTTGATTCCAGACAATTGTACTACTAAAATGACAAACGCGTACTGCAACTAGAGCAGTACGAGCAACTTAATTGGAGAATACCATCCATTTGTAAGATATCTTCCTGTAAAAATATTTCTTAAGCTAGACTAAATAAACCTATGTGACAATTCATTTCCTTTGACTCAGTCTTTAATATCAAAACCAGTTGTCCTCAGGATGTTCAGCCCCCAGAGCTAGAAGTTAGGAACAGGGAGATAAACGAAGCCCCCACTATCCTGGAGGAGATAGTGACCTGCTATGCCAATTAGACACCCACAAGTCTATGGGCCCTGGTGAGATCCACCCCAGAGTAACGAGAGAACTAGTGAAAGAACTTGCCAAACCACTGTCCATCATCTACCAGTAGTCTTGGTTAACTGGAGAAGTTCCAGCTGACTGGAAATGAGTGAATGTAAAACCCATCTACAAGAAGGGTTGGAAGGATAATCTGGAGAACTCCAGGCCTGTCAGCCTAACATCAGTTCTGGACAAGGTTATGGAAGAGATTATCCTCAGTGTGATCACATGGCACATGTAGGACAAGCGGGGCATCAAGCCCAGCCAACATGGATTTATGACAGGCAGGTTCTGCTTGACCAACCTGATCTCATACAACAAAGTGACCTGCTCAGGAGATGAGGGAAAGGCTGTGGATGTGGTCTATCTAGACTTCAGTAAAACATTTGACACTATCTTTACAGTATCTTCCTAGAAAAACTGTCTGCTTGTGGTTTGGATTGGTGGACTCTTCAATGGGTGAAAAACTGGCTGGATGGTCGGGCCCACAGAGTTGTGGTTAAAAGGGCTAAGTCCAGGTGGTGGCCAATCTCTAGTGGTGTTCCCCAGGGCTCACTATTGGGGCCAATCTCATTTAATGCCTTTGTTGATGATCTGGACCTGGGGATTGAGTGCACCTTCAGTAAATTTTGCAGATGACACTAAGCTGGGTGAGAAGGTCGAATCTGCTCTACAGAGAGACCTGGACAGATGCAATCACTGGACTAAGGACAACTGCATGGGGTTCAATGAGGCAAAGTGCCTTGGTGCACATGGGTTACAACAACTCCATGCAGTGCAAGAGGTTGGAGTGCACCGGCTTGAAAGTTGTTTGGCAGAAAGGGACTTTGGTGTGCTGGTTGACGGCCTGCTCAGTATGAGCCAGTAGTGTGCCCAGGTGGCCAAGAAGGCCCATGGCATCTTGGCCTGTATCAAGAATAGCTTAAGAGCAGGACTAAGGAAGTCCTGCTTTCTTAGATCACGCCCTCTGCACTCAGCATTAGAGAGGTTGCACAAGTACTGTGTTCAGTTCTGCGCCCTTCACTTGAAAAAGGACATTGAGGTGCTGGAGTGTGTTCAGAGATGGGCAAAAATGGCCATCATGAAGGGTCTAGAAAATATGTCTTATGAGGAATGGTTGATGGAGCTGTGTTTGTTAAGTCTAGAGAAGAGGAGGCTCAGGGGGGACCTCATCACTTTCTACAACTACCTGAAAGGAGGTTGCAGTGAGGTGGGGTCTCTTCTACCAGGCTTGTAGTGAGGGGACCAGACAAAATGGCCTTGAACTGAGACAGGTGAGGTTCAGATTAGATGTTATAAAAAAAAACTTTTCACTGTTAGGGTGGCCAGGCATTGGAATAGGTAGTCCAGGGAGATGGTGTAGTCCCCACCCCTGGAGGTTTCTGGATCTAGTGCTGGGTGATGTGGTTTAGAGGTTGCAGTAGTAGTGCCGGGTTTATGGTTGGACTGGATGATCTTGTAGGTCTATTCTAACCTTGATGATTCTATGATTCTATATCTGCATATTTGTGTAACCTTTCAAGTGTAATTTAGACTCATGTTTTCTTTGTTTCCCAGACAAATAAACATTATTTTTTAATGTATTTCTTCCTTATTACATTGTAATTTTACCTTTTCTGCCTCCTCATTCCTGTATATTTTTGGCAGTCTAATACAGAATAACATTAAGGGCAGGGTGCTGAAGATCAAAGTTTTTTCTGTGCAACTGATGGAAGTCCATTAAGTTTTCTGTATTACAGTGGGACATTGAAAAGGAGCTACAGGAAAGAGTTTCAAACAAAAAGCAAACTTGAATTTTGCTACTGAGAAAAGTGTCAGTTTTCACAGGCATGTTGGTGCATGTGTTGGTAGACTTGATTGCCACTCTCTTCTTTTTCCCATGTTCTTTGATCCTTCTACACTAGTTTTGGGAGTTGGACTTTTCTTTGAAAGATAATTTAGTCATTACCTTACTTATTTCCCATATTTTTTTCTGAGTAATGTCTTATTAATCTTCCTTCTACCTGAAGAAAAACTGTCCTTTACCACCTAATTTCCCTAACACAACAGGTTAGGCACATTCTGCAAGTAACTTTCTATTTTGGACATCGCTCATACTGGTATATTCTTTACTATGAACTAGTGAAGAACAAAAAGAATAAGCAATAAGTAGAGATGAGTTTACAGATATAGTTTGTCTCTCCTATCTCAAAAATGTTCTTTGGCTAGCTTTGTGTTAATAGCCACAAGAAGTGCAAATACTTCAAACAGTTAAAACATTTCTTTGTCCTCCAGTAAAGTTTTGTACTCAGAACAGACAACGATTTTAATTTTTCTTTATCTTAACATTTAATTGTTTCATTCACTGTAACAGTCAAGGAAGATATTTCTTATATGTGGCTGGAATTACCAGTGGAAAACAGCTGAGGACATAAATTACTAGAAACAAAGCCCACAATAAAATAGAATTCCTTCCCATTTCGGCAGCAGTTTCAGAATATACGTAATTTATTTTAATTTATGCCTTTATTTTACCAAGATGTTTGTGCTGGTTTTGTTACTTATGGTCTGAAGCTTACCAGCAGCTGATCTTGTGAATACGTTTAAGCCTGCTTTAGTACCATGATTGACCCCAAAACACAGAGATATTTGTTCACATGAAAAAGTCACTGATATTGGTGAGAAGAGTTAATTTGACAGCATAGCCTAAAAAAAACCCTCACAATCTGCACTTACATGTAGATATAGCTACAGAAGTTTCATTTTTTTCCTTTTTCTTTTTTTTTTAAGTTTAAAAAACTTGCATAAAATGCAAAAGGTATCAAGATGTTTTCTTTAGAAAGGTTTATAGAGAGAACGTAAGAATTAGCTATCCCTGTACATGGAATGCCACTAGGGTGAAGCCCTGTGTCAAAGACTTTTATTTGCCCAATGCAGCCTGATCAGGGATGAGAAGGTCTGCCCTAGATAAGACAGGAAAGATATTGAAATAGGAGGATACAATTCTGGATCAGGAAAAGTGTCCCCCAGCCTGAAGCTGAACACAGGCCACTTACATTTTCCAGAGCCAACAACTCACAGTTCAGTCAAAATTTTTCACAAAATTCTGTTTTTCTGAGAACGGTCTTTCCAAGAAGGTATTCTCATCGTTCTACCGTGGAAAAAAAAAACATTTCAAAACCTGAAAACTTGCTTCAGAATGGCGTTGATTCTCAAGTCAGTTCTAGTTGCAGCAGATATTCTGTAGCAGAAGGTTTGGGGGAACTTACAATTACTGTCACACCAAATACAAGGCTTTGAAAATCATAAGCCAAGTCTCTAAATTCGTTGAATGCTTACACGTCATCAGGTTTTTACTATATTATTTCCTGACTTGTGATTTTTATGGTTTTTTTGAATCATAATTACTCTAAACTTCAGGAAAGATTTTAACCTTTAAGGTGAGATTTCTTAGAGAGAAATGACATTATAATTTTGAAACTGTGCCTTACAGACTCACAGCATTTTGGTAAAATCCTAAGAAATCCAATTAAGGCAAAATACTTAAATAAAAATTTCCTTTACAGTATCATCGACACCTGTGAATATCATATATAGACTTTTTATCCTGGTCTCTCTTGCTGTACTTTAGGACTTGGCGGTGGTAAGGCACAGACAGGCTGTGTGGTCCATCCTGGGAGTGTGGCTGCAAAAAGGCATCTCCAGAACTGGGAATGACCTAAAGTAAATTGTTAGCTCCTGTGCACTGCTGACAAAAAAATAGCCCCAAAAGTTTGCTGCATCCTGTGTCTTTTTCTGTTGACTGAAGTTGAAGTTCATGGCACGGTTGTTCTCTACACATGTTTAATTCTGAACATGTAAGGTTGCGTTTGATTTCAGACTCTAAGAGAAGGCACTTACAAGAGGTCTCAAAACTCCTCACCCCTTTGGTTGTGTCAATAAACATAAGACACGATGTAAGTTAATTTGCACATATGTAACCTCATAATTTCCTTTGGAGAAATGTAATAAGTTTGGCTGTATAAATATAAATCAAGGCAATGAATGTGTAACTAAAACAACTACATTTTTAAGACTTCAAATGCTAATGAAAAAACTGGTTATGAAAATTTATCTTTCATTTTTGAATTGACTATGTCTTAGCATGTTTACATGGCAACATGATGGAATGACTGGCATGTAAAGTGGTTTCAATACAGTGATGAGCTTTTTAAGAGTTACTTTATCACGTGATTGATTTGCAAATTAACACAAGGTTTATTTTACAAAGGTTAAAAGAGTTAGAACCCCACTCCACATTTTAGGTTATCATGCGATTTTTATTTCAGTACTAAGAATATAAAGATGCACCCTTTAGTTAGTTTGAATTTATAAAAACAAAAATAAGAAGTATAGAGAGAGAATCAATTTCACAGACAGTGAAAGGCAGTAGAGATAAGATCCTTTGTTACAACTGATAAAACTACAATGATTCTATAAATTGTTCCTCTTCCCAGATGACAGGTATGTAAATTAAAATAAACACACGGAGCGTAATTATGGCTATAAACCAGCTGAGAGACTGTGGTATGATTCACGACTCTTGTTGCATAATCAAGTCAGGGCCAGATGCAGTTACAGCAACCATACAGAGACTATATAACCATCATGATATCATTGATCCAAGCATGTGGATGCACTGAAAGCTGATGCTAATTAATATTTAAACTATCACAGCCCCTGAGGACAGACAGGCGAATGATTATTCTACTCTGACCCTTCTGGTATGAAAAATGGTACAATACTTGATATCCATAGGTGCCAGCCCCAGCAGTAACTCTCCTACACACATGGAGGAAGCAGAAAACATTCACTGCTTCCTCATCAGTGATGAAGTCCAACATAGTTCCTGACTTTGTCACCCATCTGCACACTGGTACCCTGTACATGTATCCTTATTCCACTTGTATAGAAAATATCTCTCTTTCCCCACATACCTCTACATGTTGTATCATAGCTCCCATTTACCTTTGCTCACTAACACCACATCTATAATCTCAATTTGCCTTAGGTGTGTTGGTGCATCCTTAGCAGGGCAAGCACCCTGTAGGAGACACTGAATCAGTGGATCCACATGGGGAGGCTGCAGGAAAAGGATGTCCATAGCTTACTCCAGAAGGATAGAAGTCTTTCCTACAGCAATCATATGCATGTTATTAATTCTTAACATTCCAGTTTTAACACTGTTGATGCCTCAGCAATTCTCTTAGAATCTCTCATGTAACTTGGTCATTACACTACACAGATATGACACTCAGTCAGCCAAATTCATAGGCTGGTTCACAAAAAAACAGCCTCTGAAAAAAACCTGGATTCTTGCAGACAAAACACTAGTGAGAGAACTGAATGAAATTAAATTTGTGGTGCACCCACATGAGTATGAGAATGAGCTATGGCAGAGTTTGCAAGGTCCTTTGTGCTTCTCTCTCTTCCAGTACACAGCTGAAAAACGTTCTTTCTGTAGTAAATGTTTTGTAATGCAAAATTCAAACTTGTCAAACACAAGCTCCTGTGGAGCCACAAGCAATCCCCTTGAAATATTGAGCCCTAAATAACTGTTTTTATTTCCTGAGCAAGAGTTTTTGTTATTTTCTTATCTTTTATTTCCATCCAGCGGACAATGCAGTGTTCCCTCTAAAAGAGGTGGTGAGAATGGAGATAAATATGGAAATAAATATAATGGATACAGATATAACTTTTAGAATGCGGAAGATATTGCTGTATGTGTGAGCCCCAGGGTATTCTTCCACTTAAAAAGGAGGTGGAAAGTGAAAGAAAAGTGATTTAGTGTATTACAAATCATATTTAATAACAATTTAAAAAGAATAACTTCTAGTTTTAAGTTTTAGGTAATTTGAAAAAATACAAATTAGAAAATGGTAATATTAACCACATTTCACTTAGTGGATCTGCTTACCACGCTATTACTTCACATAGAAATCACTAATAAGTACTATCAATACAAAACAGAAGAGCTCATAAATTCAAGATGGATAACACCTGCACATGTTCTACACTACCATCTCTGAAAAACAGTCCAGTCATTCAAGGACTGTGACAGAAAGAAGTTATCTGAGTGAGTTTGCCTTTGTTAACATACCTACCCTGTCCTTAAACTAGGAGTTGGATTACCAAGCATGATGTAACCAGAGTAGGTTATTGCCAGCAAAGCCTGTGTTGGAAATTGAATAAACAGCTGGGACTGGACCTCCTGCTCCTACCATTATACTCTTCAGTTCTCCACATAAGCACTGAGTCACATATTCCTCTTGAACAAACTCATCCAAAGAGCTATGGTAAACCAGTCAGCTGAATGGGGGTTTGCTGTGACCTGCACCACAAAAAACTGGGGAGAATTCCATTGAAGGCCTCTTGAAAGGATTAGCTACCAAGGTGGAACCTGTGTATATTTGCCACAAGGGAAACAAATGTAAGGGGGAAGAGGTGGTGAGGAAGAGTGGGAGAGAAAGGAAGGAGAAAGAAACAAAGGGATGGTTAGAAGGGGGGAAAAAAGCAAGAAGGGGAGATGGAAAGAGAGCGAGATGAAAAATAAAAGTGTGGGGCTTTTACGTAAAATTGAAGAAGAGAAAAAGGGAATAGATACCAACACGATAGAGGGCATTGTCCAATATGTGGATATGACATGTGGGATATAACACTTAACAAGTTTTTTTTATGTCTAATTTATGCTCAGATTGTCACTTTAACACTTTAACTAACTAGTTAGGCCTGCTCAAAAGTATTAAAAATCTACACAGGACTGACTTATGTGAAAATTCTAAAGGATGAAGCCTTTTCCAAAATGAAGAAAAAAGGGCAGAAGCTAAGTAAGAATCTGGAGACAGAATCTGAGAGATCTTAAGCCTCAGTCTCAAGCAAGAGCAGACTTAACCTAATGGACATCAGAGAAAAGAAAACTGAACATTTCAGAACTGCAGTTTCTAGAGGGAAAAATGGCTGTTTGATCAATAGAGTCATACAGCAGGTTTTCCCACTCTCACTTTAAAGTCACTAGCAACGGAACTTCTCTATTTTAAAAAGGTGGAACTTAGCCATTTTTTACTTTTATTTTAGAAGTTAATAGAGAGACAAAAAATACTATATTCAAAGAATAATTACTGCAAAGGAAGCAAAAAAAATCTGTCTGCTTAGTAATTAACAACAAAGAATATTTTATGTCTCCTTCTTTTCAATATTTTTATTTGCTGATATGCTTTTTGAAAAGAAGCTGCAGTGATGAAGGCAAGAAAAGAGAAATGGGATACTTCAAAAGGATCTGCCATCAAGGTAAATTCCATGAGGATTGCTGCTCACAGCAAATGATATCTACTTGAAAAGACTGCACTATAGAATTATAGAATCATGGCTTGGAAGGACCTTAAAGATCATCTGATTCCGGCCCCTCCTGCCACGGGCAGAGATAAATGTCATGAGGTTGGATCACAGGAAGGAGCCTACATGCAGGAGTTCTGCAGGGATACTCAAAGCTTGTTTTTATTTGTGGAAAAAAAAAATCATAGAATCACAGAATCATTTAGGTTGAAAAAGACCTCTAAGACCATTGACTCCAACTGTTAACTCAACACTGCCAAGTCGACCTCTAAACCATGTCCTTAAGTGACACATCTACACAACTTTTAAATAGCTCCAGAGATGGTGACTCCAGCACTTCCCTGGGCAGCCTGTTCCCATGCTTGACAATCCCTTCAAAGAAGAAACTTTTCCTAATATCCAATGTAAACCTCCCCTGGCACAACTTGAGGCCATTTTTTCTTTTCCATCACTTGTTATTTGGGAGAAGATAACACCCCTCACCTTGCTACAGCCTCCTTTGAAGTAGTTGTAGAGAGCTCTAAGGTCACCCCTGAGCCTTTTCTCCAGGTTAAACAACTCCAGCTCCCTCAGCTGCTTCTCATTAGACCTGTGTTTCAGACCCTTCACAAGCTTCATAGCCCTTTTCTAGACACATTCCAGCCTCTCAATGACCTTCTTGTAGTAGAGGCCCAGAACTGAACACAAGATTCAAGGTGCAGCCTCACCAGTGCTGACAGGGGGGTGATCACTGCCCTAATCCTGCTAACCACACTAATCACTTTTGATGAACAATTAATAACTCCTTGACTGCACTTATCACCCACCTGAGAGCAAAATGCAAACGAAATCTGTGATTCTTTCATCCTTTCTTATATAGAAAATGGATTAGGTTGTTCAATGAACTTTCCAATAAAGAGAAGAAGAGTGAGTTTTCAAGGGAGTATTCAAAAGAATACCTTGTATTAGCAAAATAAAGTTAAGTTTCTCATTTGAGAGAAAATGATACTCGAGTCTTCTCCAAAATGTGATATTGATGGAAACAAGAAATAGTGTGATACTTTCCATTCTCTCCTCTTTTTAACTCCTTTCATAAATTGCTTTTCTCTGTATTTTTCTCCTCTTCATGTGCCAAGCAGACAAAGTTAATTTTTGCAAAATGAAACATCAAAAATTAGTAAATGATTACTAGATCACATCAATGTGCAAACTTCATGTAAAACTTTTCAATGAAAGGTAAAGGGCGACAAGACAATGAAATTTTAAAAGCAAAACAATTAGGTCTAGATACAGCGTAGGATTTCTGGGTTTGTGATCTCCATTTAAATATAATTCTGACTTCCTTTGCCACTCATCCATGAACATATGCTGTTGTTTGTGTTGCTCGCAGACAGATGGACTATGCATTTGGCTACAGAAATGGACATGTAATAAGAATAACAGCTCTTGAAACCTGTACAGATTCAGGATTTCTTTGCAGAACTTCTTATTTCAACACAACCCAGAAGCATTAATCAGGTCACTGGGCTGGGTTCTGTACAAAATGTGGACAGAATATATTCAATAAACAGCTCTATCCATGGATTTACAGTACAATAATGACTATATTTTTTATATACTTTTGAAAATCTATTTATATATAAATTTATGAGCTGAGGAGAGCTCAAGAAAAGTATCTCTAAAGCTAACTTCCTATATTATTATTATACTGTGTGAATAAGATACCTCATACCTTCATGAAAATACTGATGAATCACTGGACATGAAACTCAAACTTAGAGAATCAAATCCAAAACTCTCAAATGTTCTCCAAAACTTGATATTTATACTGTTGTCAGAGCAAAATAGAGTCAGATAAAGTAATCCAGCAGACCAATACATTAATTAAGTAAAAGTTTGAAAATTTGTTTTGATTGAAACAGTACAAACAAGATATGAAGTCCTGTTCAAGTGCCTTATTTTTCCAGATTATGTAAAACTGCATCTCTGGCAATGCCTCCTCCAGATACAAGTGCTGACAAGGCAGGAATCCATCACTGTGTCCAGCTAATTCAATAAGCCAGAATCACTAATGGTGGATGAATGCATATGTTATGCTCTTCTTAAAGCCAAGATTTACAAAGCTAGCTGCCTAAAGTTTTGCTTAGATCTGTTTTCAGCTGCTGTTTAACTCAACTCACATTAATACCAATAAGCAATTAGAAACTTAATTTATGCATGCTGTTTTTAAAAGCTTGGGTTTCTCATTTTTGCTTCTTTGTGTGGATGTTAATATAGAAAAAACATATGTTTTTCCTATGAAGAAATTGAAAATTTGTTTCCTGTGCAAAATATTTTGGAGATTTACAGTTTTGTTCTCTTCTGCACATTTTTAACATGAACTTAAACTGTCTTCACAGCTACATTAATATTTTTGTGTTTTATCTAACTAAAAATAATAAAGCACATAAAAGAAACAAACAAACAATGCATACATATGAAATGACCATAAAGACGAGATTAGGTAGGAAAATTGAGTGAACTCCAATTCCGCTTGCAGCGTTCTGTATCCAGACTGAACCTGACTAATTCCCTGGTTTTGGCCAGAGGCTCCAGATTTCCATCCCCACGTTCAGGCTTGCCAAGTCTCGTTCATCTGGCAGCTCTGCCATGCATCCTTCTGCTCAGCCGAGGTATCGCATGTCCTGCTGGCAAAACAGCAATTGCAGCCATTGATTGCCAAGGGCCTCGGTGGCACCTGCTCAGCCTGCAGCCATCTGACCTCCTTTCCCACCATCCCCAGTCCCCCCCTGCAAACCCCACAAATCCTCAGAGTCGGTTTAAGGCTATCCAAGATTCTGATTCCACTGGTGCAGCCTTGTTCCCAGGCAGCAGGTTATATATCAGTTAGCCAGCCTCGCAGCAGCCCTGTCAACCTCTTTTTTGTCTTACCAGAGCTCTGTTTTCCCCACAGCTTCCAATTCACCTGATACAAAGAGTGTGCCTGCTGAAATAGCATTGTGTGCCCAAGTTGCTCAGCCCTCTTGTCAGGTTCACATCAGTCACAAGTTTTATTCTCTGAAAATAGCCATACAACAGCTTCAGTTCCTAGTACATTGTCAACAGCAATTTGTAAGCCTGTTATTTTTCATTTGAATTGCAAATGAAACTTCTGAACACAAAGTTTTTTAATTTACTTTATTTCTGATTTCTAGAAGTCCAACCCCAATTTCTTTGCTTGTTCTTATTTTAATTGGGATTCTCAAATAAATTCCTATCCAAACTACTTCATATTTAATAGCAGGGGAAATCATTCTTTCACTTTATTGTATGACAATGGATACTATGTTTAAACTGGTAGCAATCACTTCGCTATGATGATACAGAATTAACAAGCAAAATTTGCCCCCAGATGAAAAAAATACCAAGTAACCTACCTAGAAATGAAAGTTTTTCTATTCCTTTGAAGGAAGAGGTTGATTATAGAGACATGGACAGCAGCCACATGCCTCCAGCTATGTCATATGATGCAGAAGGGCACTTATTACCCTTGCTGAAGGATGGGGACTCCCTCTGCAACTTGATAATCTGAGTCTGATTGATGGTACCTTGAAGCATTCTTCTGTATGTGATCTCATGCCAGTGTACTGATCACTGCTACAACTAGCTCTTATTATCGACCAGAGGCAGTGCTAAAATCCTTGATTCAGCAACAGCTTCATTTAGAGGTTTTCATTTGGCTTTATGGCAAATGAAGAATGGGAGAGGGTTAAGGACTGGTTTAAAATGTCTTAATATTTCACATGTAAATAATTGTTAATTAACCAAAACTCCATCAGGAAGCTAATAGTGGACAATTATTTTTAATGGAAATGTTCTCACTACTTCACAGTTTTGTCAAGGCGCAGTACAGGCAGCAGGTTAAATCACCATGTTTTTCCAACAAGCTATTTGAAATCTGTGGCAGCTGGATTTGATTGATGCAGCGTACCAGAGAGCATAAGTATTGCAGAAAATGCTATTTCAGAGTTCAAAGCAGTAGAAAAATTGCTGTTTAATAATTCAACAGTGAAATGAAAATAATGTAAAGAAGATTAGCCATGGTCTTTTATTGGGTGGTATTCATAGTAACATTCTCATTTCTAGACCTGTATTTTTTTTCAAGTTATATTTTTAATCAAATGCTTTGAATGAAAGCTTTGTTTCTTTTATTGTGAGAGTGAGGCCAGAGAACAGAACAAACTATCTTTTACTCAGCAATATGGCAGAACTAAAATTTGTTTTGTGTATCTTACTTTCCTTTTGTTTCTGTCACAATGATACACAAACAATTCAGTAGAAATCTCTGTCCCTCTGGAAGCTATTGTTTTCTTTGTGTGAACTCTTCAAAAGCGCTTGCAAACATTCAGCTGCATCCTGGTTTAATATAGCACAGATGAGAAGTGGAGTACCAGGATGACTATTCCATTTCAGTGTTTCTCCTGTGCCCAGGGCTTCCTTTACACTCAAGATGAGTTGCTTTGCCAGAGTACACAATGTCTCTTACACATGCCCGTTTCCACTCAGTTGCGCTTCTCTTCCCAGAAATCCCAAAGAACAGGAATCCCAGAATGTCACAGCCCGGGGAAATAAAGGGTCTGACCACGGACTATGAGAGATAAAAAGTGATCCTTTATTATAAGGGCAAATAGGCTTATAAAAGCTTCTAAGGGAACTTGCCAGGAGGGAAGGAGGAACTAGGGAAGGGCATGCTAAACAGGGGCTTACAAGGGAAAGAGGGGAAGGTCTGAACCACAAAGGGGGAGGAGTAACCATATAAAGAATGACCAACCAAGGGAAGCTGCACACCAGCTCGTGGGGACTGATCAGAAACAAGGGGTAAAACAGGGGTACAGAACACAGAGATTTTTTGTGAAATTGAGAAAATAGGGTGCATTAAAAGGTACAATGCCATGAAACACAAACTTTAACACAATGTCCACACAGCTTTGCCAGTCACTTGAGGGCGGCAAAAGTGGTCTTTTCAGAAATTCCATTTACATCCTCATCTGTCTTCTTTTCCTGCCTCCACATGGCATATCTCTCAAGTTCTCGATTCTCCTCACCAGAACATTTGATATATAGTAAATTCATGCTCTGCAGACCCTTATATTGGACACATAAACTAATAGACTCCTGTGGCAATAGCACCCACATCTCATATTTCCAGGAAGATCTAAAAATAATTTAAATGCATATTTTTGAAAAAGCAAAACATAGTGTTGTCTGTTTGCAGTTGTCTTCTCTACAGCTGCATCCAACAAAATTAATATTCAAAGCTATCTGAACATGGTTATCAGGCAACTGGACAATCTGGTGAAATCTCAGTTCTAAGAATTTCCACCATTGTTCAGCAAATTGTTCAGTTTCAAATGTTGATTAATCTGGTTGAATATCCTGGCTAATGGAGAACCATTTTTCAATAGAGGTTATTTGCTAAATCCTTTCTATGTTTTAGAATACAAACACAAGTTGCAAATGTATTTGGGTCATTGCCTAGTCCTACAATTTTTCTAGCATTCAGCTTACCTGGCCTGAGCCTTTTGCTTGCTATCTAAGCACAAAAGAATTTCCATAAGAGTAATAATTCATGTCAGGGTGGTTTTAAATTTCAACTGGTGAAAATATCCAGTAAATTAATTCAGACATTATTTTACTTGACAACAGGTTTATTAATGAAACTGATATAGATTGCTGGAATTCCAAACACAGCTGTAACAATGGAGATTTTTTACTGTACTGTATATCCCTTACTGTGCAAAAATATCCCCTAAGATGCTATGAGATTAAGCCAATCTAGAGCTGTTGTTTAAAGAAAATCACCAGCAGTCACTTCTCTGTTTACCGGTCTGGAACAGCATTATCTAGCAACTTCTAGTACTTTGACCCTGCTCAGAGTTTGGAAGGCCCCATTCATTACATCAGTCATCCCAGATTCATCTTTTGGCTCCTTGTGCTCTCTGATTCCAGAATCTTCCAATTTCTAAAAATCTTCCAGTTTCTAAATACATTTTCAGTAGGTTTTCAATACATTTTCAAAGAACTGTGCTTTTTTTTCCCTAGTTTCCATTTTTCTGTCTTCCTACGTTCTGCAGATTTACTTCTGTAAAATAAAATTAAGAATACAACTTTATATATATTGTTTACACATGGAAGGTTATATTTGAAGATATTTTGCTTTCTGTTTTATAATGCAATCAAAGAATAAACATTCTTTCCAGTCAAAATATGAGATATCCAACATATAAGTTACAAAGCTGCTTTTTTTTCCAGTTTTGTAAGCAGCAATGTAAAGGTAAAGCAGTTCATGTGCAACAGTCTGAAAATATCAAGCTGCGGGGTACCTTGTATGTTAATCTGACATAAAGTGGAGTCAAGCAGCAGCCAGCAAATACTTATTCTTGTCACAGATGCTATAGCATATCTTACAGTTGCTAACAAATAACTTACATTTTGTTGTAAAAGAAATAGGGAGAAAACATGCTGACCTTTCTAACAGACAACAGAATCACTTTCTGCTGGGAATATTCACATATTTAAATTTACCAAGGTGTTTAGTTGTTGTCCTGGAACCATGCCAGCATGTCCAGCTTCTTCCTGTATCAGTTTCATTGGAAACACAGCTACAGTAATTATTTAATTTTTCGACAGAGATGAAAAAAAAAGGTAAGAAATTCTAAATAGGGGTTGTCAAAGGGCATATACAACCTTGTGTTTCTTAGTCATGTATGACAAAACACTGAGAAAAAAGTTCAGGTAACAGAGATCACCAATTTAAAAGAATCACTGATTGAAATGAACAAGAAATACTGTCCACAGTATTATCCACCATATGAAATTATTCAGGATTTTAATTAGGAATAAGCCTTATAGGAAATGAATCAGAGAGTATGAAAGTAGTTGTGTATAAATCACAATTGTTTTCATTGAATTTCTTAAAAAATTATATATTGGATTTTTTAACACTAATTCTTGGAATCCCAAAGCTGTAATAAGTTCACTTTTGAAGAATTCTATTTATCATTTTCCCTTTATAAACTCTACAAAGAATTTCCATAATGTGAACTTCTTCCTATTTAATTAATGTCTGTTTAAATCAAAAGAAATTGCTACTTTGGGATTTGGAAAAAAAAATAAAAAATTGTTTATGTAGACAAGTAAAGATAACTGTACTGTGCAGAAGGCAGAGGCAAAGTATTTTATTCTGATTTTTATTAAGACAATACATCAAGATTTTGTAAACCTCTGCCTACTAAATGGGCCTTTTGAAGCTGAGACTAGGCAATGCCACTGAACTGTGAATCAGCATGGGAATTTAACCACTACTGTGGTATATGTGGGTGCACATTCTTCAGAAAGCTATTTAAAATGTCCCAGATTTTACATCTGCAGAAATAAGTGCTGATTTACTAAATTACTGATAGTTGTGAAGTATTCAGTTAATGGAAGGGGCAATAGAATTGCAAAATAACTTTGCAATTACAGTATAATTTATGTTGAAAACATCCTGCTGAGTTTACCTAGACAAACCAGCCTGCTCGAGCAGGGTCAGTTACAGCAAATTGCCTCAGGCCATGTTCAGGCTTTCAATATCTCCACAGATGGAGACTTCACAACCATTCTGGTCAACACGTGCCAGTGTTGTATCAATCTCACAGTAAAAAAATGGATTTTCTTGGATTCAGATTGAACTGCCTATTTTTTAATTTGTGGCCATTGTCTCTCCTGTCACTGTGTAGTACTGAGAGGAGTCTGCCTACTACATCTTCAGTTCTCCCATTAGGTGATTATACACACGGGTGATAACCAGGTCAAAGAGTCCCACCTCACTCAGCCTGTCAACCCCAGTATCCTCATACTTTCTGTGGCCCTTCACTGGGTGCACTCCATAAAAGACCACATCTTTCTTGTACTGGGAAGTCCAGAAGTGGCACAGCACTCCAGATGTGTTTCATCAGGGCTGAGCAGAGGAACAGGATGACCCTCCTCAGCTGCTGGTAACAGCCCAGAAGGCAGGTTGCTGGATTTTTTTTTTTTTGCTTCACAGGAACATTACTGGCTCAAGGTCACCCTATTGCCCACCAGGACCCCAAGTTTCATCTCTGCAAATCTGCTTTACAGGCAGCATAAAATGTGTATTGGTGCATGGGGTTATTCCTTCCCAAGTGCAGGATTTTACTTTTTCCTTTGTTGAACTTCATGAGTTTCCCATTGGTCCATTTCTCCAGACTGTCTAAACCTCTGAATGGCAACACAACCCTCTGGTCTCATCATACATAAAGCTTATCTCACTTTTTAAATCTCTGGGATTTAAGGGAGACATCTCTGAGACATTACTATTTACCTAACTTGGAAGATAGTCAAGTTTGTGGACTCCGAATCCAAGGCAATAATTTATGTTACAATTGTTAAAATTGTATTGTTTTCATCTTATTCACTGTCCCTGTCTGTATGCAGAAGCTCTGAACTCTCCCTAACTTAAATCAAGATTACTGAGCCTAATATAAAGCAGAGCTTCAGCTGTGTTCCAAGACATTGTGGGGGGCAAGAACAAGCCTGCCAAAAAAAAGAGCTGACTTTTGTATTAGTCTGGAAATTACAGTAATCACCTAGAAAATGGAGAGGTCTGGTCTCTTGACCTTTTCGACCCAAAATGATTTATACCAGCATTTCTCCTTCCTCAGACAGTCTCATGTTTTCCAATAAAACCTTGACCAAATAAAAAAAATACAAATCAAGAAAGAACTTAGCAGTAGAGGTCAGGTCTGTTCTTTTTTGTTGTTTGTGGGGTTTTTTGTTGGTTTTGTTTTTTTTTTTTTAACAGATTTCAGCCTCTACCTAGATATTTCTCTTCTCTTTCCATGATAAATGAATCTCAATGTTTAGTTGATAAGCTGTTATTTAGGGAACACTCTAGAAAAATGAATTGGTTCCTTTTAAAATGAGACAGACCTATAACTAGTCTTCATGAAATGACATTTGAGTACTACAGAAGTGATACCTCCTGAAAATCATACTTAAATCCTGGTCAATATATGCACTTGCAGAGAATTACTTCAGCAGTATGTTTCAAGGGGGTGAGCATATTCATCCTGAAAACACCATAAACTTTCAAGGAAGCCAACCTTTAAGTTCCAAAATTGGATTCAACAGTATTGATATAGATAGCCCTGCACTTGGCCTTTCCTATTGATTAATGCTGGGTCAGCCCTTTCACAGTATATTCATCTTTTTGGGTTGCACTTTGGAAGAGACGGATGTTTCTAAATGATTGTGTGGGGAGCACAGAGGTCTAACCCTGACTTTCTTGGAGCATTACTCAGATGAGAATGTCGAATTAGTCTCTGTGGATTTCATCTAAAGTTCACATTTATCAGATGCATCTCTTTACTTTCTTACCTTTGGATATAGGCCATTGTCAATATTTAACATCCCTTTTAAATGTAAGGAGGGAAAAAAATCATTATCTTCCCCAGTTGCAAAAGGTGGCAAACACAGCAGGTAAGTCAACAATTTGTAAGTGCAAGCTTTAGCCAGAAATTGTATTTTAGTCAATGCTTTTTGTTATCACCCGTTTCTGACGGTTTTTTTAATTTTCCCAAGCAGACTCTGATACAAGGGATGACCTGCCAGGACTAGGTTTGCCTATGCCAAGAATTCTCACATCTTTACCTGTGCTCCTTTCACTGCAATACTCACATAAAAACTATCAACATCTAATAATAAAACCAGCTGAGTTGGGCTTATAATTTTAATTATTTGTAAATGTGAAAAATGTTTTCAAATTATTCAAAATAATTTATTTTTGCACATAGCTAATCAGTGTAACTAAATACTAATACTACAGTCACTGTCATCTGTTGTTTTTCCTTCCTATCTGCTTGTTCAAAGGGCACATTTCAAATTAGAGGTAAATCCTCATGGAAGCTTTTCTTCATGTGCAAGTCTTCATCTTTAAAGGGTCTGTATAGGCAGAAGCTATTTTTTTAAACGTAGAAGCAAGTCTTTCAGAAACAGAGAATAAAGAAGAGATTTATTTTTTCCTGTAATGATAATTCAGTGATGATTCCAGAAGAATGTACTAAATACTTAGCCTTACAGTATCCACTCTGCCTATTAACAAAGATTTTGCTTTGGCTTTAAAATTTGAAGTTGTTGTAAATATTTTTTGGACTATTTATATTTATGGTGTGTCAGTGGAAAAACTATTCACATGGCAAAAATAATTTTCATAACAAGGGTTGATTAATAACTTTCATTAAAGTCTCAAAAGTATTTATATAAATCCTCAATTTATAGGAGCCTCACTTTCTGTTCCTTTTATCCTTCACAGAATGACTCCACATAAGACAATTTTCTGATGTCTTTGTGTGTACTCTCCTCAAAGAGGTCAACTGGGTTGTACCAGAGTCTGGGTTATGCCAAAATCCTACTCACATTTATCTGTCTACAAGTAATCATTCCCATGAGAGGAAAGTACTGTTTACTTCCATAGTAAAACAATGTATATGTAACTTATGGCACTCTCTACACTACATTTTCAGTAACTTAGTCAACCTATAAACTCTCTTTCTAAATCTTCCTGAATTTTTATGACTGTATCAATGTATTTCTACCCTAGCATCTATATACGGAAACTCTGCAGCCAGGGATAGATCTTAAATTCTGATTCTGTCTGCATCTTGGTGTCTCTACTTCAGCAGTTCTTGAAGGTATAGAACAGCCATTTACTCATCACTTCTGGAAATCAATAGTTTTTTACCTGAAAACAAAATAAAATAAAAAATAAAAAAAGCATGTCAGATTGCCAGCACAAGGAGAAATGTTCATGAATCTATCTCTGAAAATACAATAGGGGCAGCTACTTTCATCTTTACCCACCTCTCCATCCTTCTCCAATCTAGTAGGTCCAAACTCAGAGTAGGTAATTGGGTTGTAACATAGTTGGATCCTTTTTTGTGCCTAATGGAAATCAAAATAATTTCTTTCCTATAGAAATGTTTGAACTAGGTTTCATTCTAACTCATCAACAGAAAACCTAAATGATAATAGAAAATAGGCTACATGAGAGAAAACAGCCTGTAACATTCACAGTTTACTATGTGCACTTATGTTACAGAGAAGAGAAATATCTTGAAACATGGATATTAGTAAAGCTTTACGTAGTTTGTGATGTTCATGATAGCTGGAAGCCAAAAAACTTCCCCTATGTTATCCACTTCCTAGCATATGTATTTATTTATGCACACATACACGCACACACACATGCACACACACATACATGCACACACACATGCATATATGCAGATGCATTTGTGTTTTTCTAAGGTCTGAGCAGAGGTAGCACATTTAACTCTTTTAGACAAGATCTACTTTCCAGCAAATAAAGTTACAGAAATGTAGCAATTAAACAGATTTTAGTCTTATGTCCAAATTCTTTGATACCTAGTAAACTGATGCCTAACGCATTTGGGAGCACAAATCCCATTTGTTTAACCCAAAGTTTATAGGATTTCACAAAGAAACCACTATCAGGAATCAGGGATGCAACTCAAGTTGCATGTCAACAATACATGTCAACAGGAAAAAATAAGGGAGAGGAAAAGACTGGCCTCCTGGGGAAAAAAAAAAAAAGGTGTAGATAAGTTGAACAAAAAGTAAGTCAAATGAACAGCAAGGTTGTAGAGAACTCTCTCAAAAGTTCACCCAAGACAAAATGAACCTTCCAAACTAATTGTAATAATTCTTGTGATAATATCAATTGAAATTTTCAGAAAGGACAAATTTGAACATTGAACAGAGTTTGATTCTCTGAGTTGGCATGTATCAGTTAGTGATTGCCCCCCCCACCAAAAAAAAAGGTCTTGAGATATCTCAAAAACACACAAAAATCAAATAACTAAATATTCATGAAAATCTTTGTCATACTTTTGCATTTGTTAGGTGAGTTACAGTACTAGACCTCCAAAGAACATGTTTTAGATTGATTATTATTATAGTAACTTGTATGCTAACACAGATCAGACTAAAAAAACCCTCTCTTTTTTACCTCTCCAGTCTAAAGACTGGAATGTTTTTACATGGTGTACCTTGTATTCCAAAATCCATTCTGATTCATGGACTGTCCAAATGCTACTCTGTGAGTGACATAGCTATTTTCTGAAGTTTTTATCTACTATCACAGTAAAGTCTTAGAAATACATGTGAATAGATAGATGAAAGTAATTCACTGGAAATACAAAAGTTGCCTTTCTCTTTAAGGAAAGGTTACTGAAATCAATACATCTTTTGTCCCTGTGTTTCTCCACAGATAGCACTGGGAATTCAGCTCATTATAATACAGGACTTTGGCTCAGGTAAAGGGCAGATTGTGGTGTGTAACAGGTAACAACATGTGGCATTAGAGCACAGTGAACACAGGTCAACATCGTATCTGTGGAACACTTGCATTTGCAAATCAAAATATCTGATGGACTTCTTTTATAGAAGTGGATAATGGAAGTAAGATAGAAAAATATTTTAAATCAGACTTCCTGTCATGAATTCTAAATAAGCTTATTTTTAAAACTCTTCCTAGGATTGATGCTCTGAGCTTGAGATGCAGTGCTTGTAAGCATCTCCACCAATTCTATAAAACTGGTGTGGAAACTCTCCATTCCCACTTAATAATGCTTTTCATTTACTTGTGAAAAAATTTCAAAGTTTATTCACACCATAAAATCATAGAATCATAGAATCATAGAATCAGACGGGTTGGAAAGGACCTCAGAGATCATCAAGTCCAACCCTTGATCCAACACCACCACGGTTACTAGACTGTGGAACTAAGTGCCACGTCCAGCCTCATCTTGAAAACCTCCAGGGACGGAGAATCCACCACTTCCCTGGGCAGCCCATTCCAATGGCTGATTACTCTCCCTGTAAAGAATTTCTTTCTAATATCTAACCTAAACTTCCCTTGGCACAGCTTGAGGCCATGCCCTCTTTTCTTACGGCTGATTGCTTGGGAGAAGAGACCAACCCCCACCTGGCTACAACCTCCTTTCAGGTAGTTGTAGAGAGCGATGAGGTCTCCCCTGAGCCTTCTCTTCTCCAGGCTAAACAACCCCAGCTCCTTCAGCCTCTCCTCATAGGACTTGTGTTCAAGTCCCTTCACCAGCCTCGTTGCTCTCCTCTGCACCTGCTCCAGCACCTCAATATCCCTCCTGAACTGAGGGGCCCAGAACTGGACACAGCACTCCAGGTGTGGCCTCACCAGCGCCGAGTACAGGGGCAGAATCACCTCCCTGTTCCTGCTGGCCACACTGTTCCTGATCCAGGCCAGGATGCCATTGGCCTTCTTGGCCACCTGGGCACACTGCTGGCTCATGTTCAGCTTCCTGTCAATCCAAACTCCCAGGTCCCTTTCTGCCTGGCTGCTCTCCAGCCACTCTGTGCCCAGCCTGTAGCGCTGCAGGGGGTTGTTGTGGCCAAAGTGCAGGACCCGGCACTTGGCCTTGTTGAACCTCATCCCGTTGGAATCAGCCCAGCTCTCCAGTCTGTCCAGGTCCCTCTGCAGAGCTCTCCTGCCTTCCAGCAGATCAACACTCCCCCCCAGCTTGGTGTCATCTGCAAATTTACTAATGGTGCACTCTATCCCTTCATCTAAATCATCAATAAATATATTAAACAGAACTGGGCCCAACACTGATCCCTGGGGGACACCACTAGTGACCGGCCGCCAACTGGATGCAGCCCCGTTCACCACCACTCTCTGGGCCCGGCCCGCCAGTTCCTAACCCAGCACAGAGTGCCCCTGTCCAAGCCGTGGGCTGCCAGCTTTCCCAGGAGTGTGCTGTGGGACATGGTGCCAAAGGCTTTGCTGAAGTCCAGATAGACACATCCACAGCCTTCCCCTCATCCACCAGGCGCGTCACCCGATCGTAGAAGGAGATTGGGTTGGTCAGACAGGACCTGCCCTTCCTAAACCCGTGCTGGCTGGGTCTGATCCCTTGTCCATCCTGTAGGTGCTGTGTGATTGCACTTAGGATGATCTGCTCCATGACTTTACCAGGCACTGAGGTCAGGCTGACAGGCCTGTAGTTTCCTGGATGCTCCTTCTGTCCCTTTTTGTGAACTGGTGTGACACTTGTCAACTTGCAATAGTCTGGGACCTCCCCAGTGAGCCTTTGCACATCATCATTGTTTCTTTTTCAATTAAAGAAACATCATTCATAAAGTTGCAGAATAAATATTTGGACAATTTTTTGAATTGTCTCAGACCTGGGTATAAAGCAGATGTTTCTCTAAAATAAAATTATAAACTTCTTTTTCTCTGTTCTGTTGAAACCTTTGGAAGAAGTATTATCTCTAGTAACAACTGTATTGATCAGAAAAATATAATGAAGTTCTTTGATCTCCTCTTCTAGTTTTTGGTCCTAGTTGCCTTTATAAGCTTAGAGATATTCAGTCTTTCTCTCTCACTAGGCTTCAAAGTAGAAAGAAAAACTACAGTCAAAGACAGTATCTGGAAAAGTGTTTCCATTTCCAGCTAATGCAGATAAAAGAAGTACTTCCAAAAGTACATCTAAAACTATTTCTTTTTGAGCAATGGTTTATATTGGAATAAAAGATAAAGTCTCCAGTAGAACTTTACCGGTAAAGGTCACATCATGGCAGTTGGAACACTCTGCAGACCAAGATAATGTACATAGTGAAATACTCATAAATAAATATATGTATATATATATATACAATCATGTCAATAATAAAAACTTTTTTATTATCTATTTCAAGCTTAATAAAATTAAATTTAGCAAATTTACATTTCAGGATGACTTTTTTGTTTTAAAATGTATTTATCACAGATTCATAGAATCGGATAGGTGTTCTATTTAATGCATAAAAAGAATGACTGTCCAGACAAAAAAGAAAACAAAAAGAAAAAAAAAAACCACAAACCAAAAACAAACAATCAAACAAAAATCAAACCAAAAAACAACAACACAAAAATAAATCTCAAAACAAACAAAAAGAGCAGATCAAGGTAATCATTAGGAAAGGGGAAAATGGTGTAAAACCACCAACTGTTTGAAAGAAAGAGAATACAATGCTGCTTCAGTTCAGATTTTTCTCATTAGAGAGCTGCCACACATGACCACCTTGACTGGTGACTAAGAGCCACCAACGACTACAGTCATCAATTCTCAATGAATGTCATCAGTTGGGGGATGTTTCACTATCACAGCTAAAATAGGGTATGATTCCAGAAGAATAATGCTTTTGTACATATAGTGTTGGTGTTCAATAGAAGTAAAAACTATGAACTAACAAAGTGTGCTGCTAAGGAATTAATTCAATAACATCCAGTTATAAAATGGACTGATTTTTCAGTCATTCCTAATGATTTCTTCTTCTAATTTCTTTACTGCCATATAGATAAATATGGCAGTAATTTCTTCTAATTTACTGCAATATAGATAAATACATATGTATGTATACATACATTTACTTGCAATACTGGTGAAATACATATCAGTAGAGAGCAGTTTGGTGACAAATGGACTGATTTAATGTGTAAAATTTTTTTTTTTTTTTCCATTGTAATTTATATTCTTGGAGCAGGTTCCTAAAGTAATGCATGCCTTACTCCCTTCCTACATCTTATTCATATATTATTAAATAAAATAAGCTCAACTGACTTCTATAATACTCCATTCCTGGGCTCCAAAAGGTAATCAAAAGTGATACATGAAGAAAGACACAAAGAAACAACCAGAAAATAGATATTTTGGTGTAGATTCCCATTCATTGCAAATGACTAACTGATAAGCATTCATCTCTTGCTTCCTCACATTCTGTACTGAATGTCTTGCTTGCAAATCCTGTACAACTGTGTATAAACTGTGTGACTGTTGATTCTTGATCCTGCTACAGTGTTTATTCCACTAGGAGAAAATAAAAGTAACTTCTGAACTCTTTTCTGGCCCTTTTCACCTGAGTTAGGTTTTTGTGTTCTATTATATATAGCTGTGGTCCTTTTTTATTTATGCTTGTGTGCAGTAAAACTGTGAAAAATTCCCGAATCAAGGTGATTGTCCATCATTTGGTAGATTGATACAGTTGCCAGATTAGTACAGAACCATTCATTCTATAAAACGGTGAAGTTGAAAACTAAATTACTATATGCAAAGGTGGTTTTTTGTACAAGTCCTTTAGATCAATGCAGTCTATTTTACAGAAATTCAGAAAGTTTTTTTACAATAGATTAAAATGTTCAGTTATCACTTTAGACTATAACTTTCCATTTTCCTTTCTTCTGATATTTTTTTTGCTTCTTTCCTGATTAAAATTATATTTCTAGTAGAAATATTCTCATCCATAGCCAAAATCTCCAGTGTCCTATCGCCTTTGCAAGCTCATTAAACATGCCCCTGTAAAACTAAATCAAGCCCAGTTCAAATCGATTCTTTACTTTTTGATTCAATTATCAATTTATTCTACTTGGTGGGAAAAAAAAAAAAAGAAAGAAAGAAAAACCTCAACCATTTCACAATTTCATTGAAGGATTATATCAAAAGCTATCAAATTATGACAATGACTAACAATGACTGAAGTTAACATATATGTTGGGTATGCATGGCAAGGTTTAGGAAGCAGGGAGACTAAAGGGGTGACTTCCGTGAGAAGCTGCTGGAAGGCTTCCCTGTATCCAGCAGAGCCAACACCAGCTGGCTCCAAGAAACACTGGCCACTGACCAAGGCTCAGCCAATCAGCCACAGCGGTAGCGCCTCTGGGATAATGTATTTAAGAAGAGGGGGAAACAAACAAACAAACAAAAAACCCAAACTAAAACAAACCTGCACAAAGGCACTTGCAGCCAGAGAGAGGAGTGAGAATATCTGAGGGAAACAAGTCTGCAGACACCAATACCAGTGAAGAAGGGAAGGAGGTGCTCCAGGTGTCAGAGCAGAGATTCCCCTGCAGCCCATTGTCTTGGAGGTTAGTATTAGAGCAGATACCCATGGAAGACCTCACATTGGAGCAGATGGATGTGTCTGAAGGAGGCTGTGACCCTCTGAGACTTCTAGTAGGATGTGTCTACCCATGGAGAGAGGAGCTCACACTGCAGCAGGTTCCTGGCAGGACTTGTGGGGGAACCTGTGGGGGCTTGTTGGGGAATCTGTGGGGGACTTGTGGGGGAACCACACTGGAGCAGCTTGTTCCTGAAGGACTGCACCCCTTGGGGGACCCATGCTGGAGCAGTTTGTGAAGAATTGCAGCCCATGGCAAGGAATCACATTGGAGAAGTTTGTGGAAAACTGTTTCCCATAGGAGGCACCCTGCACTGGAGCAGGGGAAGAGTGTGAGGAGGCCTCCCCCGAGGAGAAAGGAGCAGCAGGAGACAACACGTGATTACCTGACTGCAACCCCATTCCCAGTCTCCATATGCCACTGGGCCAAAAGGATGTAGGGAATTTGAAGTTAAGCCCAGGAAGAAGGGAGAGGTCAGGGGAAGACCTCTAAGTTGTTCCTAGAAAATCTCTTTCCTTGTTCCCCCCAAAACCCCTTGTAATCCTAAATACAGTGTGATAGGAACTGTTCAACTTGATCTCATAGAACTGATTGGATCTTGTGGTTTTACTATGTTTTAAACTCACCACAATTAAAAAAAAATGTGTGTGTGGTTTTACGCATGTGTGTGAGAAATTCAATCTGAAGTGGGTGATGTAGTATTTTCTATTACTTCAGTTTTCTAACTTTTTTAATTGTGATTATTACATGTTATCACTTACTGAGCAATTGTAGCATATGGTCAGCTCTTTATGCAGATCTGCAGTAGTTTATGTTTATGTTTTACAATTTCTGAATCAATGAAAGTAAATAAAAAAAAGCAAAAACCACAATACCATAAAACATCTTCCCCTTCATTATTTTTACATTCATTCTCTGAAACTTTTCTAGAAAGTGAACTTTTTCAATCATTCAGTCCCAAGTGTAAAGTAAAACCAAAGAATATATTAACATCAAGTAGGCATTTAATCTCTCAGAAGCATGGTAGACTGGTTTGTAACTGTGAAGGCTTGGCAAGCTCACTTGGCAAATGTGTTCTTCTTTAAATAGTTAGAACACCTTAAGCTGTCCAAAATCAAAAGCCAATTGAGAGATTAACAATGTTTGTGTCTGTTTTCAAATATTCATTAAATATATTAAAAGCTTTTCATTAGTCACTGTAGGAGTGTTGTTTGTTTTCCTGTGGATGATACAAACAATGTTCTGATGTACTAATTGGAAAAAAAAATATATATGATGTGAGTCACCTACTGTAAAATTGCAAAGGCTCCTGTTATTATTTGACTGACAAAATATTTATAGAAAACGCCTGATGCACATCTATGAATCTATCACTCATTCTGTAGTAGGTAGGCTGACTGATTATCAATCTTTAATTGATGTAACATTTTGAGATGTCAGAATCCAATACAACTTGGAAATATATTAAAACACATTCAAAGAAGGAAATTTAGGTTTTAATAAGCGTTCTATCACTGAATTTTGTTGATCCTTGTTTTCCTCTTCCAGAAGAATGTAAAAGATATGAATTGTAAATTTATGGACCAATGAAATAGATGACAGATCAATATTATGGGGAAAGTATTCATCAAGAGTACAGTTTTGAAAAAGGTGTGATGGTTGCTGGTGTCCACTTAAATTTATGAAGATAATGTTTATCCTTTTCATTGTCTAGAGGTAATTACCAACGACAATGAACTGAGGAGCTTAATATAAAAAAATTAAACATTACTGTAGAAGTGTACTGCATAAAATTGAGTGTCTTGAGAAACAAGAGGTTTCTTTATGCAAGCACACATGAGTTATAAATCACTACATACTTGAATTTTTCACTGTAGCTGGAATCCAACTTGGGCATTCAAGGTAATGTTGAAACATAGTTATGTTCCTATCGCACTGAGCAGAATAATGAAATCTCTTCACAAGGTAATATATTGCCCATCATGTCTACCTACTGTCATAGTCAGAAGTAGAGGACTAACTATTGCTCACGCAGCCAATGCTTCACTCACCAGTTTTCTTGAAGGTCATAACACAATCAGAGCTAACAAAGCTGGTGCTGTGAGGGTGGAGAGGCACTGACACAGGGTGCCCACAGAAGCTGTGGGTGCCCCATCCCTGTAATTCTTCAAAGGCCAGGCGGGAGGGAGTTTTGTGCATCTTAGTCTAGTGGAATGTGTCCCTGACTGTGGCAGGGGGATTGGAACTATAAGCTCTCATGGCATGATCTTTAAGTCCCTTCCAACACAAACCATTCTTGAGTTTGCTCAGCCTGGAAAAGGCTTAGGGGTGATCTAATTGCGGCCTTCCAGTACCTGAAGTGAGCCTACAAGAAAGATGAAGAGGGACTTTTTACAAGAGCATCTAGGGACAGGACAAGGAAGGAATGGCTTCAAACT
Source organism: Oxyruncus cristatus (assembly GCA_013399855.1). Classification (NCBI taxonomy): domain Eukaryota; kingdom Metazoa; phylum Chordata; class Aves; order Passeriformes; family Cotingidae; genus Oxyruncus; species Oxyruncus cristatus. The sequence goes on along the minus strand of VXAY01007237.1, from coordinate 586,490 downwards.
GAAAGAGAGTAGTTTTTAGATGAGGTATTAGGAAGAAATTCTTTGCTGTGAGGGTCATAAGGCACTGGAACAAGTTACCCAGAGAATTGTGGATGCCACATCCCTGGAAGTGTTTAAAGCCAGATTGCATGGAGCCCTGAGCTGCCTGGTCTACTGATAGGTGTCTTGGTCCATGGCAGAGAGGTTGGAATTACATGATCTTTAAGGTCCTTTTAAACCCAAACCTTTTATGATTCTTTGATTCTACAATTCCATGCTGTGCAAATATCTCGGATTCTGTGAAAAATAGTAGTAAAGCAAACAATGTAGTATACTTTATTTTTTTTTTTTTAATTTACACTGGTTTTAAAAGTTTACTTCTTAATGTCATGCAATTTAGAATTCAGGAATGAAGTTTATCCTAAGTCATTTGAATGAAACTAGTCTGCTGTACAAACATATTAATGTTTTAGTCTAGTTTGTCTCTTCTAAATAAGGGGTTAAATCACAGTTTTCTGAATGAGTCCTAATACTCCCTATGTTTGTCATGTTGCTCCTGAAGCTGTTCTTCAATCAAAGCACTTATCAGTTTATATAACAAAATGTTTCTTAAGCCATACCCTGTCCTGTGCAGATCCATGAACATGCTGGTTCATGGATAAGCATTGGCTTTCCTATGTTCATACCCATCTTCTGCTATCTAAACCTGAATTAATTATGTGGTGTTCTTAAGAAAAAAATATTGGGTCAAATACAAGAGCCTAAGAGAGGTGTCAGTTGCCTCATTCCATCACTCCTAGTTCAATAAGTGGTGAGGCTGAAGATGTATTCCCAGAAGGTGTATGCAACAGAGCACACAGACATACCACATCCATACCTATACACATGGCTGGCCACACAGATAATGAATAGACACACAGAGTATTTGTACAAACACCCACAGCATCAGTGACCTCATAATTCTCTCTCTTGTTGAGTAAGTGGAGATCTACTAGTGAGAACACATAGCAGCATGTACAATTTGTACCCTTCCCAACCCAGCTGCTGGCACCCAGACCTCTCTTGCTTCAGTTCCTGACACCATAGACACATGGGTCCCTATGACCTAGTGAACCATTCCAATTGCTGCTGCTTACATCCACTCTCTTCAGTCTCTCCAGCTGCTGGCACGGCAAGTACACAGACCCTCTGACCCATGGCCTGACTCCAGTGGTAACACTCACACCCCCATACACACACATGCACCTGGAATAGAGAGTCCCTCAGCAAGGAAGGAGTTAGAAAATAATTCAATGAGAAGGAGGGACAGATGCAGGTATGATCAGCCAAGTGTATTGACCACTGAATTCTTTATATATGTCTGGACCTTTTTATTCCCTTATCCTCTCTTTTCCCACACTTGTTCTCCCCCAAATCATCTGATTATGTATTTTTCCCGGCCTTTGGTTCCCTCCCTAAACATTCCCTCCCTAAACATTCCTATAATAACACTCTTCCAAAATGCTCTTCCCCTGCATCCTACACCGTGCTTGGCATTGACTCATTGTGATGGACTTTGTACCCAGTCACTGGGGCTGAGGTAGTGCTGGGACTCATTTGCAACACACCCAAACAGGATGTCCCTTTCTCTGAGTCCTTGAGTCAGAGTCCTGTCTGCCATTGTGCCTCTGTGCTGCTCCGGACTTGTGAAGATAAGCCCATGATGGACTTAAGGCTCCTGTTGTGGGCATAGTAATAGCCTGTTGGAGTACTATCCAGGCTTCCTTGCTCCTGTGTGAATTTATAGAAGAGCTTTTATCGCACAACCTAATATAGGCAAAGCGCAAGAAGCAAGGAAAATATTTTTAAAGCCAAAAACCTGGAAATAAGTTATTTAGAGTCCTCATTTATTGTTATTGATCCTATTTCCTTTGTTATTCAATAACAGTTTTAATGGAATAATTGCTAAAATGGAACAATCATCCTCTTACAAAGAAAGGAGTACTTAAAAAAAGTCAGAATATAGGAGCACTTAATAAAAGTTAGTCAGAAATGCGGTACTGTCTATATAGAAGCTAGACATTGTTTACTGGATAGTCTATGAAAGCTGGAGTAATTTCATATAATTTTAGTCAAATATGATGATAGTCCAGGTCTGCTTCATAGTTATCAGGAATAGATAGGCATCTCTAAAGAGCAGATCATTCTGTAATGAGTGGAATAGAATTAATTTGCTTTATAGTAGGTGGTATAGTCCTGTGTTTTGGACTTAGAGTGAGAATTATGTTGATAACACAGTGATGTTTTAGTTGTTGCTAAGCAGTGCTCACACTGTCAAGGTCTTTCCAGCTTCTCACACGACCTTACTGGTGAGAAGACTAGGGGAGCACAAACAACTTGGAGGGGGCACAGCTAGGACAGCTGACTCCAACTGGGCAAAGGGATATTCTATACCACTTGTATAAACTGCAGGGAAAGCTGCCTGGGAACTACTGCTAGGAATGTGGCTGTGCATCGGTCAGTGATTGGTGAGCAATTGCATCCGGGCAGCACTTGTTTTGTATATTCTACTGTTGTTACTGTTATTCCATTCCCCTTCCTTTTCTGTTCAATTAAAATGTTTTCACCTCAATCCACAAATTCGACATTTTTTCCCAGTTCTCTCCCCCATTCTACTGCTGGAGGGAATGAGTGAGTGGCTGTGTGCTGTTTAGTTGCCTGATGGGTTACGGTATAATACCTGGAAATCTACCTTTTTGAAGCTAGAGGTTGGTCAGTTTGGTTGCATCACAAATGCTGATTATATATGCACATTGTGTAGGGGTTTCTTCAGAGGTAAGTCCATGCTTTGGTGGGAATTCCTCTTCCAACATGGGTGACATCTGCTGGCTCAGTTCTGGGTGCAGGTGGGAGGCAGAAACACACCACTTTTGGGGCAACAATAACAGTATTTTTCACACCTAATGATATCTGAAGAATGTAAAATAAAATAAAATGCCATCTCTGCCTGAATGGGGAAAACAGTATATGATTCTGGTCTAGTCAAAGGGGTTTCCATGAACAATGCTGGGGACTTAAAGCTTCAATTTTTCCAGTGATTTACAGAAAAAATACAGTTCACAAAATCCTTAAGGAGTGTGCTACTTTTTAAACTAAAACTTGCAAATCTAGCCTACTGAAGATTCAGTTGGTTTCTTTTCTACTTATTTATTATCAATATTATTTCTATTCATGTTCTGCATTAATATCCAGAGTGGTGTTACCATTTTGCATAGACTGTGCTTTTAGAGAACACTTCTGAGATGTAATGCTCTCAGTGAGGAGGGGTAGTGATGCACATGATGAACAAAATGCAGCAGATTCCAATTAAACTTCTTTTCTACTTTATTGGCAAAATTGTACTAACAGTAAGTAATAAAGTATTAAACTTATTTTCATGGCTACAGTCAGTAATTATGTTTTGGAATACGCCACGGGGCCAGTCTTCTCATAAAAACTGATGACACTATAACAGATTTTTTTTTTTTTTTTTTTTTTTTTTATTGGTGTCATTTTAATATTAAAAACCTTAAAA
>VXAY01007237.1:511052-576645 GCA_013399855.1 Oxyruncus cristatus | reverse complement strand
CCCTAAAAAAAGAGGGTTTTCCAAAAAAAAAAAAAAAAAAAAAAAAAAAAAAGAGTTTTCTTTCCATAGTGTGAGCATTTAAGTGTTTTCCTTCCAAAAGACATGTGCCAAGTTCTGAAACAGACATAAATTTACAGTCATGTTCTAGGTCACTAGAAAGACAAAGAGTTACAGTGGAATTTCTGACACTTAGATTAGTCCTAAGAGTATTGGCATAATAACTAAAGCTCTGTTTCTTTCAATATCTTTGTAGGTTATAGTGAATCTGAGAAGCTTTAGTTTTTCACTTAGTATTTCCAAGAAAAACTGAAATGGACATATTCAATACCTAAATATTTCCCATTATAGAGGCTAATACTGTTTATTCATGAACACTTCTGTTGATTTACGATACCATATAATGCAAAGAGCTTATATTCTCCTGATAGATTCAGATAAAGAAAATTGGAGGCTAAAGCATTTTACAGCATATCTTGAAAATGTGCACAAGCTTAAGGAGGAGAAGCTGAACATTTTTGCAATTGCAATCTGAAGAATGAAGGATGAGACCCTAATATTATATATAAGATTCAGTAATACATTTGGCAGCCCTTCCTTGCTTTTTTAAGAAGAGGTATTTTGACTATGCCCTTGTACTTTTACTTCTGTGGACACGGACTTTTGAATAACCTCCTTCTAAACTTACAAAACTATGCTAGGGAATGGAACCACTCTGCATACTACCCACCAAAACGTAGGGTCTCAAAGTTTACATGGTGCCACTGTTATATTCTGTCTGAGAGATTTTGATAAGGGACAGCTAAATTCTGATTAGTTTTCATTCCTCTGTGGTCTTACAGAGATTGCAGAAATGCAATTTCAGGTGAAAAAAAAACATGGTGAGATGTATCAAAGTTCATATGTGAAATACAATTCTACATTATGCATACCAGGAAAAGATGGAAAAAAAGAATAAAAAACAATCTGAGCTGAAACTACCACTGCCCAGGAGTAGCTGAAGGTCTGACAACACCTCCCGACAGGGGAACACCCTGTAGAAACTTGCATGCAGAGGGCATGGTAACTTCCAAGTCCTCATTTTTGTCTTTCAGGATACCAATAGCATTGCTAGTTCATTGAGAACCAACTATGGTCTAAGAATTTAAAAGCATGAGACATGATTGTAAATCAAGGAATTAAGATCATTAGCTTAAAATTTAACTCTATCAAATCTCATTTCACATAATAGAGAATCACAGAATCATTTAAGTTGGAAAAGGTCTCCAAGATCATTGAGTCCAACCTTTGACATATTACCACTTGTCAAATAGACTATGGCATTAACCGCCACATCCAGTCATTTCTTGAACACCTCTGGGTATAGTGACTCCACCATCTCCTTGAGCAGCCTGTTCCAATGCTTAACAACCCTTTCCATGAAGAAATTCTTCCTAATATCCAATTCAAACCTTCCCTGGCACAACTTGAGGCCATTTCCTCTTGTCCTATTGCCTGTTGTTTGGGAGACTGATCCTCACCTCACTACAACTGCCTTTCAAGTAGTGATGATGAACTATCAAGAATTATCAAGAAAGTGATAATGTCACCCCTGACCCTCCTTTTCCCCAGTCTAAACAGTCCCACCTCCCTCCACCACTCCTCATAGGAACTTACTGTCAGGACTCATCAGTAGGGAGTGTGCTGTTGATTGTAAATTCTCCTCAGGCTGAACAAAGGCACCAGACCATGTGTCAGGGAACTCTTGTGCTTTCACTGTACAGTTGCCTTAACTCTGGCAACTAGCTCACTATTTAGTTGTGTTGGCTAACAAGCCCCTAAATTCTGTAATACACTGTGTCAAAAGTGGAGGCTAAGAAGCTCTTAGATTTTGTGCAGCACACTTCAATATGTTCTCAACTCCCACAACACCACTTCTCAAGGGTGCTGGCTCACAAACCACAATACACCACCAAATATGCTTGCCAAGAAGCCACAACACATTTCTACAAGCTCCCCACTCCCACAGCAAAGCTCTGTGTGGTGTATAGGGTAGAATACAGTAGCTGTGCTTTTCCCAGTAAAAGCAAGGGAGGAAAGAAATAAAGACAGAAAAGAGAGAGAGAGAACAAAGAATATCAGCAGTCCTTAGATGAAATGTTGGTCTTGCCATGTGCATGGTCTGTAGCTGGGGTTGCAAGACGAAGGAAGTGAAAAAGAGAGTAAGGGAGCCTGACCTATTTCCTTTTATAGTTAACCTGGTACCACCTCTTGTTACCAAACAGGTTATATTCTTTAAAAAAGGAGCCTATGCAGCAGCAGGGGAAAATTCTAGGACTTAATCAACAAGAGAGGAGATTTAATCAGTGAAATAGATAGCAGATAACAAACAAGCTCTAAGTGATGTCCATTTGTTAGAAAAACAAATTAAAGTGTTGTGCTTTCAGACCTGGGGGAGGAAGTTAGAGGAATGTACCACTGATAATGAACAAAAGAGAATGCAGAATTTATGGGCAAACAGGACATCTGGCAGGACTCCCAAGATAAGGAAGAAACTAATAAAACCAACTCAGTAATTGTGCTGGAGTCAGCTCCAAGTGGGTGAAAAGTAATTCTGGTAGGGCGATCCCCTACCGCTGACCCACAGACCACCGACCCAAGGAAACCTCCAACCCAAAAGAGCATGTGGGCTAATTAGCATGAGAAATGAATAATTTACCAATAGAAGCTAGAGTACTAATTAGTAAGATAAGTATGTAAATTGTTTGCTCAAATGCGTAGTCAAAATTTTGACAACTGACGTACATGTTTCGTGGAGCTATTCCCATGTACCTTACACACTGAATAAAATAATGTCAACTTTCTAACCTAATAATCTGGTTAGAGAGTTTATTTCACAACTTTTGGTGACACTTATGCAAACTAGATTTTTCGTGCTTATTGTTCACGCATGCACAGCCAGCCCTTTCAGCCTTCCTCCAGGAAGTGAGGGGGCACACACACACACACACACACAAGCATGACTGATCATGAGTCCCAAAGCAGAGCAGGAAGTTGGCTCAGAACAGCGCTGTCCTGCCTCCACAGGATCCTCTCTTCCGTAGAATCACATAATCAACCGGGATGGAAAAAATCTCTGAGATCATTGAGTCCAACCTATATCACATTTTTCCTGTCATAACAGTCAGAATATTTGAGACAAAATGTTCTTAGGCCTGGTTCTCCAGTTACCCTCTAGACCCTTCACCAGCTTCATTGCCCTTCTCTGGACTTGCTCCAACAACTCAATGCCTTTTTAGAAGTGAGGGCTGCAAAACTGGACACAATACTTGAGGTGCAGCCTCACCAGTGATGAGTACAGAGGGACAATCTATTCACTGGTCCTGCTGGCCACACTTCTTGACCACCTGGGCACACTGCTGGCTTATGTTCAGCTGCTGTCAACCACCAGCCCCAGATCCTTTTCTGCCACTCTTCTCCAAACCTGCAGCACTGCAGGGGGTTGTTGTGACCCAAATGCAGGACCCAACACTTGGCCTTTTGACCTCAGCACATCCATCCAATACACTAAAGAGAGTCAAAGATGCACAGTGTATTGGAACAAGTTGGCTATTCCATGTAGACTCATTCACTCTTCCGCACTACCTTCAGCATTCCAGATGTTAACTATTACCAGGGTTATAAATATTTATATATTTTAAGTTTTGATTTTTCCAATTTTAACCTTAGGCTCTTTTGCTAGATTAAACTGACAATTTAAAATAAGGTACCTCCTTGCTACATATATATTAGCTCAGGTTATTGAATAAATCTTTGTTCAATAAATAAATGGATTGCTTTCTTATATTTACATTAGAAATTTTGTTTGGGCAACCCAACTACTTAATGTTGCAGTTCTTTTCACCCATAGCAGTATCAAAAATCTGGCCAAACATGGACATCAGAACCAGACTGTTCTAGTATATTCTCACGTAAGTGTTGTTTCTTCTATAAGAATTCTTAGCTACTTGAAAAGAAGATGTGGAAACATTCCTTAGTCTGTCTATTTTTCCTGAGTTGGATGTCAGCAGTAGAAATGATAAATTATCCAGTTCCCTTACAGGGTACTAGGAAGCTTCTGACTGCTACTTTTTGAATTGTTTTAAGGTTGCTTATGTCATGGTTATTTCTGAGAGAAAAATAGGCTTGTCTTTGCACAGTAACCTGATAGAAAAAAAAAACCTTACCCCTTGGAATTTCACTTTGAAGTGAAATAGGTGAAAGAGAAAGTAGGTTTCAGTTCAATATTTGTCATGAGGGAGATTTTTAGGATGCTAAAATCATATTCAATGCTTTTCTTTTATTGTAATGTGTAACTACAGTTGTATAATTGTACATTCATTCTGTCTTATTTCTTTCTTCCTTATTCTATACACTAAATGGCATTCATCTAAATGGAAGCTTCATTAGAAGTTTATTAAAAACTATCAAAATGCAATACAGATTTCAGAAAAGAGAAGGAATATTTCTCTTGGAATAGTATTCATCAGAAAGTTTAAAAATAAAAGGCAGTGTTTCTAATAAATTTCAAACATATAAAACAAAGGTCTTCATAAAAGCAAATGTATGCATATGAAATTTTACTTTTTAGAAATGTACTCAAATTTTGAATATTTGTAATAAATATAAAAAAACCCCAGATAATATTGTATTTCCCTTTCAAAAAGTAAATCTTTTTATTTCATTACAATATTTTACACCAAAGAGCAAAATCAAATATTGCCAAAAAGGAAGACAAAGTCAGTTTACATGTGAAAAAAAGCAGCACTAAATATGACAAATATTTAGTGTGATTAAGTCTCTCACCATACTTCAATAGTTTTGCCAACATCTCACATGTATTTTAAAGTTAACTGGAACTGGCATAGGCAAGCTAATGTTCAGAGTTAAAATATAGCATAAATCATTAGATTTACCTTTATTCTTCCTTATCTATACCTAAAGGTATCATAGTCTGATTAACTAGCCATTTAATGATGATTTGGGGTAAGTAAGCTCTAATGCAAACAGATCTAGCACAGCAAATTTGATATGGTACTCCCCTCCTAAACCTCATTACCAAACTGCCTATGGGCATCCAAAAATGGAATGTAACTGTACAAAAGGGCATACACACACAGCATGGAAAATATTTAATTACTTCAGCAGTAGTTTTGACCTTGATGGACCAGAAATGTAAAGCAGATGATGATTTATACAACAGAAAGAATTAACAGCAAGGGAACTACTAAGGTTTGTCTTCCTTGTTATTTCTTTTAATGAAGATGAGTATGTGATTCAGCTATATCCTAGATGCATGAGGTAAGAAAGAAAGATGGTGTAATAAAAGCTTAGGAGAACAGCAAGAAGAAGAAAGGAGATGTGCAACTTCAGAAGGATCAGGCTGACGTGAAGATACTGTATTAGGGATGGTGATCAGGGACTATATTCACTACATTCATAAAATTGTAAAACCATCGCCTTTGACTAAAACACAAACCTAATAAAGGAGAAGAATTTTTTTTTTAAAAAAACCCATAATTCTAAATAACTTTGTGACTGTCCTAATTTGAACCAGTGAAAATATCATCCTCTAATTTCATTTGGAATTTTTTTAAAAAAGGACAAGAATGGACAAGAGAGAAGAATATAAAAACATAGGCTTGTGAGTCTGGCCTAGCTTTAAGACCTATTTAAATGTTGATATAGTCTATCTCTGAATTTAATATATTTACAAGATAGGAGTTTTGATTTAAGGAAAGGTAGATGTAAAAACTATGCAGTCCCTATAACTGCATGCAGAAATACTGAAAAACTGTCAGTAATTCTGGTGCAAAAGAAGAACTGAAATTATTTTCTTTTTCTGCAATATGTTTTAGGTTTCAATAGAAGCATCATATAAGTGTATGAGCTACAGGCTGTTTTACCATTTTGAAATATTACTCTGATTGTAAATAATGGAAAATCTCTTAGCAGTAGCTTGCAACATTCTTCAAAAATGCATGTAAAGGTATCAAGTGCCACTGCACCTTGCTAATAAGTCATTCAAACTCTAAGGGTAAGTGTAGGTACAGAACTCAAGCTCTTTGCCTGAATATTAAATACTTGTTAAACAGACATTTACAGACAAAGGAAATTCACCATGTGTTTCTGAATTACCAAGCATGATATTAATATTCAATTGGTGAGCTGCTGTGTAGGAAGAAAGACCTGCTAGAGGCTTAAAATGCTAAATGCACGTCTCAATCTACTGTAACTGCATACTAAAAGCACTGCTCTGTCATACATTAGAAAGAAAAGTTCAACAAATGCTATAATGTAGGAGAAGTCCAAATGTAAGGTACTTGGTTTGAGTTCTTAGAATTAATTGAAGTCATAAGCACACTAAAGGAGGGGGAAAAAATTCTTAGACTACATGAATCTATAGTACTTTTCTTCTTAAAAATATATCTCTGCTAGGCTTTTGTATTAATCAGTACTTGAAAGGATTTCTGTTAGGGTAGAGTGAACAGTTCTGGTTAAATTAAAAGCTGATTTAAACCTTTTGCCGTTACTTGTGCTTTTTGAACCATCCTTGGTAACACTGAAGTATGTTGACTACAGATTTCTGCTTATTCTAGCTGGGGAAAACAGAAGAAAATTAGAGTCTTCCTACTACGTTGAGTCCATCCAGGTGAATTCAGTAAGATCACGTGATCTCAAAATATGCTCAGGGCAACCACCTGAGCTAAATTCAAGCATATACAATGAAAATAATTATATATTTTAGGTACTCAGGCAATCTGGGAATGGGGCCAATGTAAAAGATATATGGCAACCAACACCAGGAAATCAACATTGATAGGATGTGAATAGGACCCAATTCTCCATCCCCTTAAAGACAGGAGGTATGTACCAGAAGCACTGCACTCTTCTGTTCCCTGCCCTGTTCTCACAGAGGAGGAATTAGGAAGGGTGGTTTCTCCTACACAGGGCAGCATCTGAAAATTGATGCACTGCAGCCCCTGTCACTATTACAGCAAAGAGCATCTTAGCATTGCAGATTCCAAAGCAATGCCTCTGAAACTGCAGTGCTTCCTGGTCCATGGCTGAAGTCACCTCAGACAATTGCATCTTTTGTGGTTTTGTGCTGTGACACTATGACTCCTGGTAATCAAATACGTGTAGAATATTAGGATGTCATACATATGGTCTGACTCTCTTCAGAAATCCCAAAATGGCTCAGGACATTGTGGGCCTCCTTTCCTCATCCCATATGCAATAAGGTAATGGGTTATTTTGTGACCCTAGCAGCTACAATGGTCAGCACTTCCAAGCCAGGAGTGTGAAAAGTAGCAGGAAAAATTTGTTGAATGTATTTGTATTGAGCTTGCTCTTGTGTCATAAGACATACCTGAGGCAGACAAGTCAAACTAGTCATGTACACTGGCAATCAGTGCTGAATAAACAAGGCCACTGGAGAAATCTTTCAGACAGTGATAGGTAAGGAGACCAGTTCATAGACATAAATAACTGAAGTTTCTCTGCTTATAGGAAGGAACAGGTTCGGACATGTTATGCCATTTTGCCCTGAAACAATTTAAAGCTGAAGACCTCAACAAGAAGTGCTTGCTGATCACTTTGTTTCTGAGGAATTCATTACCCAAACATGCACAAGGAAGCATGTTCCCTGGGATGCCAGTAGGGCATAACTATGAACTGGGAGGCATATCCAAATTTTGTGCGATTCATATGCAAATCACAAGCAAAGTCTGAATAATGTACTTTATAATCAACATTATCCTTCCAGGTTGCCATCATATAAGGGTTTAGTACTATAGTAGTGTTAGTGACAACGTTATTATCATCAATGCCATTCTAATTGATTTGAAGTTTACAGCACACTCATCAGTGCATTGAGCAATTCTATTCAAATATTAAGGAAGGCTTTAACAAATTTACTTTCTTTGAAGAAAAAAAACGTGAAAGCCTGAACAAAACCAGCATTTTATTTCTTCTGAGGTAGCTTCTCTCTTTCTCTGTAGTCCTATTGAAAAAGAAGCATATAGCTGTATTGCCTCAGGAAGCACCAAGAAAAGATATTGTTCTATCACTAAGGCATGATTTCCTTCCTGTTATCTCATTACTCCCAGAGGTTGACAATTTGTTACTAGCTCTGAACAATGTCAAATGCTGTCTCAGCAACACTGAACACTACATGGGACTTAGAGGGAAGGAGAGAGGGAAAATCATAGTTCCAGTTTTCCTTTTGTCCAGTTTCCTTACAGATGCAGAGACTAAGCAAGTGCTAACTCTGCCCCTGCTCTGCCCAGATTAGTTGTTGCAGCAAAGAGGCTGGGAAGCAGTTTGAAATTTTATGCCTGAACATAAATACGTATAATAGCCTAAGACCCAGAAGTATCTGTAGATACTGAATTAGTAATTCTGTACTCATATGACATAAGGCTAATGCCACAGAATCCTTGCACTGTATTTCATACTACATCTATCTGTATTGAAATTTCTTTAATTCAGGAAATTTTTTACTTGTAGTTGGTTGTTTAAAGGAGTATGACTGCTCCTTTCCTTCTCCTTCCCCTTCCCTTTCCTCTTCCCTTTCCTCTTTCCTTTGCTTACTCTTGGTTTTGCTTTTATTTTTTTGTTTGTTTGTTTTGTTTTCTCCTATAGTAGATGTGTGACTTGGTCACTTTTTGAGGTAACATTTCAAGGAACTGTTAGATGTGCTGTATAACTATAATTTAAACTTTATGGCTAAATTTTACAGTTATTTATTTTTATAATGATATACCAGAAAGAAAGACCTAGACTTTCAATTAAAGTGGTCTTAAATACAGAAAACTTTTTATGAGGTAATAGTTTATTGAATTTCTTTAGAAAAAAACAAAGTGTTAAATGGATTCATACCTATAATATTGGCTCAATAATAAAAATAGGAAGAGTGGCTGGTTCTCCAGTGTTGTGCTGCCATTCAGAAGGACCTGAAGAGGCTGGAGAGATGGGCAGAGTGGAACATTTTGAAGTTCAACAAAGGCCAGCACAGGATCCTGCACCAGGGGACAATAACCCATGGACCAGTACAAGCTGCTGAATGACTTTCTGGTGACAATCTCTGCAAGAAAGGACCTCAGGGTCCTGGTGGACAAGCTGTCAATGAACCCTTCTTGCCCTTCTGGCCAAGAAGGCCAAGCACCACCAGCAAGTCAAGGCAGGTGATCCTGCACCTCTACTCAGCCCTGGTGCACCATATGAGGAGTGGCTGAGGTCACTTGGTCTATTCAGCCTGGAGAAGGGGAGACTGAGGGGAAACCTCATTGCAGCTGCAGCTTCCTTGTGAGGGGAAGAGAAGGGGCAGGCACTGATCTCTTTTCTCTGGCTGCCAAAAACAGGGCATGAGGGAATGGCATGAAGCCACGTGAGAGGAGATTTAGATTAGATATTCAGAAAAGGTTTGTCACCCACAGGGTGGTTGGGCACTGGAACAGGATCCTCAGGGAAGTGGTCACAGCACCAATCCTGACAGAGTTCAAGAAGTGTTTGGACAATACTCTCAGGCACATGGTGTTATTCTTGATGTGGTCCGGAGAGCCAGGAGTTGGACTTCAATGATCCTTGTGGCACCCTTCTAACTCAGAATACTCTATGTACAAATCTCATGCAAAGACTTGGTCTGTGCAAACCAATAGGTCTGTCTAATGACTTTTAAAAATCTGAGTGATGAGTGTAAACTGGAGTCTGAAAGTCAAGATTAATTTTGTTCAATTAATCTACCAACAATAAATACACTAGTAAATATTTAGTCAACAGTCCTATTGTCTATATGACCAGAATAGAATACAGTTCATTTTTCTACACATATATTGATACCACAGTTCTGATACAGCAAGAAGGATGGTGATTTGGTGCTAATCACTAAACTGGTGGATATGAAGCTGAACACACAAGAGGATCAGACCATAGTGGAAGCTTTGCCATTTATGTTTTTCTAATCAGCCTAGTTAATCCGCTTTCTTCTTAAATATGCTATGTAGGAACAGACTCAAATGGTTACCACACTAAGTGTTTCAGAAAGCATCTCACATTTTAAATCCAATCTTCCTTTTTTACAAAATCTGTCAAATCATTAGACTGTTCTAAGCAGAGCATATAAGAACAGGTCTGTGCTTCAGACCTTAGAAATATTTCACTGGAACAGCACTGTCAATATTCAGTACAGGTTTTAGTGACAAGTGATTAAACCATGACAAAATACCCTTCTCCAGAAACAGCATTGCATGGAAACATATTATTTTTTGTGATTAATGCAGTGAACTGTGTGCCGTAAGATGTCCAAGTCAGTTGTGTGCATTCAGAGAACTATCATTACTGTAATATATTAAAAGGTTTAAGCTGCAACTGAAAAATGGCTGTGAGTTGCAAAGGAAAGGAGCTCTTACAAGTCTTTTATACAAACAGGAGAACTACATGCTGCCTCTGAAAGATGTTCTTTTGAGCCATACTAAACATAGGTCTATACATCAGGGTATACTGCACAGAACTTTCACAGACAAGCAGCTGTGGCAGCTGACTTCAGAAGAATTCAGTTTCCTTTTTCATCCTAGTTGTAATGTCAAAGAGTTGTCAGCCTAACAAATCTGTAGGTGCTACAAAATAACATAATACCAATAATTAAACAAGATTTAGAGACACTCCTATACTATCATTAGAACAGGCAAACCCATCAGCTTCAAAAGATAATTCTTTTAAAGTAAGGAATTACAAATATTAATAATGTGTTTTTTAATTCTCTGATGTGAGTCAGAGTATTTCAGTCCCCCTTCTACAGTTGTAGGAAAAAACATAAATTGTAACTTCATAATGACAACAGCCTTTGAACAGGTTAGATTTACAAAACCCCCATAATATTGCTGAACTTCATGATACCCTGGTCTTAAAACAGTCTTTTACTAAAGCCTCAATTTTCTCCCAAGTCTAACTTTTCTACCACAATTTTAGAAAGGCCTGGATAATGAAACAAAACTTAATTTTATTATTTATGCTGTGTTCTCATATGACCTCTGTAACTTATGTTATGCTTAAACAACACTCGGAATCTGAATCTGGTTGGGCTGGAGCTAATTTTTTTCATAGCATCCCGTATGGTGCACTGTTTTGGATTTGTGACTAAAACAGGGTTGATAACACATCTATTTTTTCACCGTTACTGAGCACTATAATGTCAAGATTTTCTCTTTTTCTCACTCTGCCTCTATACTGAGCGAATAGATCAGGAGCGGGCAAGAAGCTGGGAGAGGACACAGCAGGGACATCTGACCCAAAATGGCCAAAGGGATATTCCAGGATATGTGGTTTCATGCTCAACAATAAAAAGAAAAAAAAAATGGGAGCAGGGATCATTCAGTGTAGTTGCTGTTCAGAGACTGACTGCACATCAGTCTGCTAATGAGAGGTAGCTATTGCCTTTGCATCACTTCTTGCATGTTTCAGTTGAGTTTGGTTTTGGTTTAGTTTGTTTTGGGTTTGGGGTTTCTTTGGGGAGGTGGAAGGAGTGTCTCTCCTGCCGTTGCTCACTAAACTGTCTTTATCTTAACTCATTACTTTTCTTGGTTTTAGTTTTCTTATTCACTCCTGAGTCCAGCAGTGGGTAGAAGTGAGTAGTGGCTGCATGAGTGCTCAGCTGCTGCCCAGAGTCAGCCCACTATAACTCTTCAAATGTTAGTCAGGGTTGCAGGCAGGAGGGTGGACTGCTGACCTGGCCTTTGGCTGAAGTTAACTGAACAGGATGAGAGAAACTACAGGATATGACAGAAGAAATGGCCAGACATGACAAATAGCAGTCTGGGAAGCTGCCATGTGTTAAAGACAGTACTGTGAAACAGAGATGCAGCTCCCAACTGTGTAAAGACATAAATAGGAAAGGGCTCACAGAACCCTGCAAGGAGCACTGAGTCCCATTGGGAGCGTGTTTGCCCAAGGCCAACACTGCCAGGATAACTGTGTCAGTAACTGAGTCACCCATGTAGTGCTAACAAAAATACTAAATAACCAAATATGGATGTAACGATGCTGAGACTGAAGGAGAAAAACTAATTAAGGGCAGGTTCTTTATGTCAGGGTGCAAGCCTGGTAAAAAAAAGGGTCAAGAACCAGAAATTTTATAGCAATATATGTAACTCATGTCATTGGTGCTGTCCAGGCATACTTGTCAGGCAGTCTTGTGTTTGATGCCACAGGTTGTGACTGACTAAACCCTTAGAGATGTAATGGGACCCCTACAATGGAAGAAGGCTCAGTAGAGATGGGCAAGGGTGATGTGCCCAGGAAACTCAGGGAATAACCCAATGAAGCTAACTTTATCTCAAAATAAAGAGGAAGGGAGGATGGCTTTGTTTTAGCTATCAACAGGTGAGTGTTTCAGCTGGAGATGTTTCAACAGTGTTTCAGCTGTTTATCCCTGAGTGTGGGGTGTGGTAACCCCTCCCCAATATTACAGAGAAAACTTCAGGTTTCCTGACTGCAGAATCAGGATACCTGTGTTATGAACAGAACAGGTTTGTTGATCTGCTCCCAGCTTTGCTAGTCAGGTCAGGGCTGCTCACCAAGGACCTCCAAACAACCCAATTCTCATCCTTTAATCCACTTTATAGACAGGTTTTTTCCCCCTGTTTCCTCCTCCTGGATACATAATTGTCATCCATTATTTTTTTTTTCCTTTGCCATTTGCTACAGTTTTACTGATTTTACATATTTGCTTTATAATTTGGCCTTGGACATCAGCCTCTTGATGAACTAGCTGTATTGTTTCATAATTTTTTTTTCTTTTTTTGCCTAGACTCAGCTCCTGATACTACCACAACGTCTGTAATTTCTGCGTTTCCTGTCTTAGTAGGTTAGGCCCAGGTCAGGTGTGGCCAGCTACTTTTCCCCTTATGTTTTCTGCAGGATCCAGAAATTTCTAATCTTGAAACCCTGTTAATTTGGCTGTGGGGCAGGGCTAGCTCCCTGCACCCATATCTGAATAAAGACCAAAGATGTTTGCAAGATCAAAAGAAGGTTTGCAAGTAAAAGCTAAAATAATTAATGCTTTCTAAATAAAGAAAATACACTGCTACTTGATTCTCCCACAGTCCATTTTGCACTTTTAGGTTTCCAGATTTATCGTTGAGGTTGTCTGCCTCTGCTTCATAACATTGTTTGCAAACATAAATTTAGCATAATAGAGATTATCCCAGTCTAATGCACATACTTAATATTTTTCTGCTCTAGCTATGCCCAGTGTCAAAAGAAGTAGATGAATGTGCCCAACATATTCTGTTTTTCATTCACTTCTTAGTGATGATCTCCTTAAATGGTGATTTCCTTGTTTTAATATTCACCTGTAAAATGCCACATATACAGGGGGTATGTTTACCAGTATATATAGGAGCAACAGAAAAAAAAATTAAATATTAGTTGTACCTCACTTTAGATGAGAAATAATAAAAGGCTTTAAACATAATACTACAATATTTGCATGGTGCCTTTCGCAGACACTATACTTATTACAGTTCATTAAAGAAGCATGACTACTGTAGAAACTCTAATTTCTACATGTTTCATAGGCAATTATTGTATTTCTGGTTAAAGGTATTAAAGTAAATTCTGCACTCACTTATATAAAAGTGAAGGAATTTCAAAGATTTTTGGTAAGACATCTGCAAGCCATCTTCACATATGATCATAGTAAAGTTCCAAACTTCATTAGTGGGGAAAAAAAATATGGCATATATTATCTGAATATTACATGCAATATTTAAATCTCATGGAAGTCTACTACCTGTTTTTCCCAAGGTATTACTATGCTTAAAAAGGTTCTCATCTCTAAGCCTGGAAACTAGCTATCAGACACTGCATAATTGGTTATGTTTTCTGAAAATAATGTTCTCCTATCACAACATGTCGATTCAGTAAATACAGAGACAGACTTATTTCTTCCACTCACTAACACTAAAGACACAATTTTTGGGGCATAGGGCTGATAACAGCTCCTCCCTAAGCAGAAAGGAAATAACACACACAACACCAAAATACTCACTTGCATCCAAATCAACATGGTTTTGTATAGCACAGAATGTGAACAATGTCATTAACCTCCCTTCGAAGTATTTCAGCCTACAAACCACAGAGTATTGCTGATTGTGGGTCTTTCTCTGTTTCAATAGCTGAAGATTTTCTACGTTATGCAAAACAGTGATGTAATCATCGACAATGGGAACCCATCTCTAACAAGCTAAAGTTTGCACAGTTTTTCTCTTTCTCCTTCTAGCCCAGTCCTGGGCTTAACTTTGTTTTGGTTTGTGTCGTGTTAATTGGGGGGTTGTTGGTTTGATACGGTTTATTTATTTCATTCCAGTTAAAGCATGTGATTTTTAACAAGAAACTTTTATTAAATCCTCCTTAGGCCTCCTGAGGCACCGTAACCTATGGAGAACTCTCCAGGAATGGGCAGACAATTTAACACACATTTTGTGTGACCATTGTTGTGTGAGGACTTCTAATACAAAGAAGAACAGTGAGCTTCTAAGTGTGCTTTGTGTGAGGCTGGCAGGCACACTCAGACAGCATTTCCCACAGTTCTAGTACATTCCCAGAGTCTTCCATGTCTATCTATTTAACAGCTATTTCTAAATGACCTATTAAAGAGGAAATATCTGCTATCACTTTGAAATTGTGTCATAGTGGTGTGAAACAGTCATTGAGTATAAGACATTAAATAAAAAGCACTGAAAATTTTATAGTGTACAGGTTTAAATTAAAAATTCTGTTTATTTGTATTTGTAGAAATTACTAATTAAACCTCCAGATCAGAATTCCATTGTTCACTAATAACTGCTATTGATAATGTTTCCTTAGACTTCTGAAGAGTGCTTAGCAATAACAAAAATGTCATCTCTAATTCACAGCAAGAAATATTATATCTGTTGGGAGTTTGAGTAAAGTTAGAATGTGAAAAATTATTTGTTGAGCTCCTTTTTTTGTTGTTTGTTTTTTTGTGTTCTGTCTTTTTTAAGTCTCCTTTTTGTTTTCTTCACATAAATTTGCAAGGTTGATGTAGCAATTAGCCAGATAGGACAGAGCCTAATTACTCTGATATACTCCTGATAGACTGCAGAACTTTGTAGTGAAAAACAGAGCCAGATATGAATGTGGAAGAAGAGAACTGAAAAATCAGCTTTCATGAGTTGAGAGTGAGTTTTGAAAAATCATTGGAAATTAGTCCTGTAATAATATTAGAATTGAGGAGAAGTAGGTGAAACTCCAGAGAGAAGAACATAGGTTTCATCTTTTGAAAAGGTTACTTGTGTGGGGTATTATCAACTTTTTGTGGAGGACAAATAAGTGAGGAATAGCAGCTATAAAAAAAAAATGAACTATTGCTCAGATAGTGAAGTGATAGTGATGCTCACAAGTAATTTTTTTCCTAAAGAAGCATCTACAGCTGAGAGTTTGTGTAAAGCATAAATAGCAACTTCTCTCCATAGCCACTGAAATTATGAAGGTAGGTAAGAGAGGATGTTAGTAAGTTGAGTAAACTATATATGTTTTCTCTTAACTCATTAGCATGGATCAAAGATGTTAAAGAGCTTATTAAAATATTACTTAAGAAGGCATATTAATAAAAACAAACATTTAGCCAAAATCTTAGAGGAGCTGGCTGGAATTTCATCTTTTCTGCATCACCAATTGGAACCAAAATGTGAAATTGTAAATTTTTTTTGAAAAACCAAAATATTCCATTTTTTCTTGTCAAAATATTTTTGTTTGGTAAAGTCAAAAAACGTTGTATAGAGAAGACGAAGAAGTTTTGCTTAGTATCATTTAGAATGTAATACGCAATAATCTAAATCATGATACCAATAATATTGAGTCATAGAATCATAGATGTTAAAAGATGTTAAACAGCACCAGTCCAGATACTGATCCCTGATGAACACCAGACATCACTGTTCTCCTTTTGGAAATCAAGGTGATGATTACAGTTCTTTGAGTGAGACCATCCATCAAATTCCTCATCCACTGAGTGGTCCCTCTGTCAAATCCGAGTCTCTCCAATCGAGAGACAAGGATGTCGATCAGAACAGTGTTAAATGCTTTGCACAAGTCCAGGCAGGTGACATCAGTTGCTCTTCCCCTACCCACCAACACTGTAACCACTGTAACTCCTTCACAGAAGGGTCCAGATTTGTCAGGCACAGTTTGACCTTCATGAAGACGTGGAATGTCACTGATCACTTCCTTGTTTCCATGTGCCTTAGCATAGTTTCCAGGAGGATCTGCTCCAAGACCTTGTCAGGCACAGAGGTGAGACTGACTGTCCTGTAGTTCCCTGAATCTCACTTTTTTTAAAAAAAGTAATTATTTTTATAGTGGTTGCACTTCCCTTTTCCAACATCTCTGTGCTTTGACACTGTTGAAGCTTTATGTTGCAAAAATTCTGCCTATTTGTTTTGGAGTTTGGAGATGTGAAAGAGAATCTGTTAGAGTGCAATATAATAGTGAGAAAATAACAGTCCTAAAAAAGGTATCAGCTAACAAATGTTTTTAGCAATAGTTTTAAACTGTGAAATGACAATTTCTATCAAAGTTATCAAAACAGAAGTGCAGGTGTTTAGCATTAGGGTTAGGGTGGAAGTGATCTTTTAGGTATTTATTAAACATTCTGTTATAACTAATGGAAGGAAATTGGGTAAATTTGGGAAAGAAATGGTGTATAGTGGTAGAGTAGTGATTGTCACCATTCAAATATCAGTTCTTTCTCATCTCGATCTACACAATAAAATTTACTAATGAATCTTTATAAAAAGCAGCAAAAGAAAAGCAACTGTCCTGTTTCAACAATTATGTTATCCAAATCATTACAGATGAACTATGGATCACCACCTTATTTTAATTTTTAACTTAACTATGACGGGCATTCCTCACCCCTCCAGATGAGGAGAATGGCCAGTGCAATGGAGAGAGAAAGGAAGTATTGCTTGTTTTAGACATATCTAATGAGTCAAACCAAACATAAAAATCTAGATCAGTGAAATCATTGTCTCTCTTAAAAAATTGAGTCACCAGCTCTCAGATGAGTTATCATTGTTCATAACACTAATATAACATCATAGATGTGCACGGTACTTACAGTGTTCATTTAGAAAAATACCGTTTCATCATCATCATGCTCCTAGTTTCACAACATCAAATGTGTCTGCGTGGCATTCTAATCAACCTCTGCCCAGAAAAATTAATAGAATGTTTCTCAGAAGTGTTAAGAAAACATAATTCTTTTTGGCTGTTGCTAAAACTCGTAGAAAAGCAGAAGTATGTTTGCTATCACAAACACATTTCTGGAAAGTAAAAAAAAGCCAACAAAATCCAACTTCACAATCCAGTTACATGACAGCAGTATTATTCTAAGAGAAGAGATAAAATTTATTCTTGTCAACACTGGCACTGTCTCCATGTGATCCTTTTCATGTGTGTCTTTGAAACCCATATACTGAATGTAAGTGAACTAAGAATATTTACTTTCAATTCAAAATACAGTTAAGAAATTTGACTGAACACAGATCGTTGAAATTTTAGCTTACATCTTGGGTAAAAAGAATAGGAAATATAAGAAATAAGTTGTAGCTGTTGTTAATGCACTCTATTACCAGAAAATCCATCTGACCCTATAGGGGGGCTGGCCACAAGGCAACTAAGACTGCTGTCTGTTGATGGGTAGGGTAACCTTCCTCCAGATGGAATAGACTCAATTACAATCTGAAAAATGTTCTTAGTGAAGAGTATTATACATATACTAAATTAAGAGATTTTGTAAAAAGTACTACATAGAAAATTACTGAAATTTCATTAAAATGCTATAATGTCAATGGCAAAAGTAAAACAGTGTGTGACAATTTTATTTGAAGTGTGGAATGCTGCTTCTCAGAAGATTCAACATCATTATAAATGATCATAAAGACTGAAAATTATCTGAGAGTGATATCAAACTACTGGTAAGAAAGTTGGCAACATGTTCTGATAGTATTTTTATGAATTTTCTGTGACAAAAGTAAGCAAAGTGTATATGAATTTCATGAAGTATTCTAAATTTTAATCCCAGATTATGAAAAAGTAGAATAAAGATGGACATATAGTATCAACCAATATCAATAGTCAATAATATTGGCAGTGTTATCACTGATAGCAATATCATTGCAGTATCGCTATCAGTTTTACACTTTATGTATGAAGAAATCTGTCTGCACATTGCATGGTGGCAAATATTGACTTAAAAATGAAATGTAAAATAGTCACAATAAAAACAAGGACAGATAAAAGAAGTTCACCTTAGGAAAATGCAAATTAATAGAGTTAATGTGGAAAAAAAAACCCTGAAACCAAACCAATAATTGTACCATCTCAACAGGCAGCTTTGTAAGAATATTTTTCCTTCAAAGATGCCCTAATTTGGTATTCCAGAGGAGCATTGTCACTAACTGTGCTCTTAGCTCTGCTGACTGACACACACATGTTTGACAGAGTATTGATTCTGGTAATTCCTTTTCACCCCAGAGACAGTCACAGACAGATATCCCTGTGCTTGGGAATTGGAAGGACTGTATTTGTGTCTAGGAATTCACCAGAAGATGCTGGTCTGACTGAGATCTGAGGCACAGACCTTGTAAAAAGGAAAGAGAAGAGACATTTACAGAATTGTTTATTCCCACTGAGTTTCTATGTACTAAGAGAAAAACCCAACAAAACTAAACCAAAAACCCCTTCTACTTTATGATCAAATAAAAGGCTTAAAAAATGTAGAATTCTTTTGTTCTTTTAGGAGATAATGTAAAGAAAAGGTGACAGAAGCTCTGGCTTAAAATGTTGACTGACTTGGAACCCAGTTGCAGAGTTACTAAGGGGTCTGCTGTACCCTCTTTCCAAAAGTTCCTTTTCTTTCTTGAACTGGACAGCCCAGAACTGGACACAATCCTACAGTTGCTGTCCCAACAGGGCAGAGTAGATGGGGAGGATAACCTCCCTCAGCCTTGTGGCCACACTCTTCGTAATGCACCCCAGCAGTCAGCCACAGAATTTACTGCTGCTGCTATTGTCTGCCTCACTGACTTTGTTTCACTGAATTGATTTTCATTCCGTATAATTAAAAATATCTTCTAGATTACTCTTCATGTTATTGATATGCTTGGGTTTTGCAAGGCTGAGACTTAAAAAAAAATGATCATTCATTTTCAGAATGATTGTTTAATTTGAAAGGCAATAGTTGATATAACAGACTTCCAGTATCTAAAGGGAGCCTACATGAAAACTGGAGAGGGACTTTTGACAATGGTATGTAGAGATAGAACAAGGGGGAATTACTTCAAACTGAAGAGAGTAGATTTAGACTAAATGCCAGGAAGAAATTCTCTCCTGTGAGAGTAATGTGGCACTGGAATAGGTTTCCCAGAGAGGTTACAAAGTCTCCTTTCCTGTAGACATTCAAAAGCTTTTTGGACACAATTCTGAATAATGCATTCCAATAGACCCTACTTGAGCAGTGAGGTTGGACTAGACGACCTTCCAACATTAACAATTCAGTGACTCTGTGATTCTGTGCCCATGATTTTCAAATAGCAGACAGCTTCATCCATCTGTAACTAAAAATATTGTCAATGGTTTGGGTTTTTTCACTATCAAAGTATTTTGAAAAAATAACTTATTACTAAATCACCTTGTAATCAGCATATCAAATCAAATCCATTCATTCTGCAGAAAGCTGGGCAATTCACATACATTTGTCTAATATTGCTCAATACAGTTGTGCTATTGATTGCAAATTTTCAAATTTTATGGGAGTTTATATCTATTCCAGTCAGTGAATTTCACTCCTACTAGGAAGAATGACTAGAACTAAGGAAATCTTGTAGGTAGTGGGTGCCCAGCTCAGCTAGTACAGTGACACGGAGGATACAAACTTCTAACTCCATTAATCCCTTCAAAACAAGAAATCCATCCACAAGTAGGAAGTGCAATGTACAATGTGTATAATTAACTTTAAGATAGTTTCACATACTTTTTCATTTTCCTTTGGTCAGGCAAGCTACATTTCTCATAAACTCAAGCAATTTTCTTAAGACCCCATAAACTACAAATTAAAGCAAAAGACTTCCATTGGTACAGCATTCCAGACAACAATTCAATTCATCTCCCTTTACAAGCACCACAACATGACATCCATCTTTGCTGTACCTTGAGATACAATTGCACTTGACAAGTGCCCCTAACTAACTACTCTGAATGGCAGTAATATTTTGAGACAGATACTTCTGGATGGTAAAGAAAGGGCAGCTGCCTTCTGCTTTTTGTCAAAGTGATTCAGCCTGGAGGTCCAAGTGAAATGTTAGCTTTATTTGTTTAGGAGCGCAGGCAAATGAAAACAAGCTAAAATGTGTGTCATGAATAAAACAATACACTTTTTTTGGCACATGGAATCTCTTTCTCTGTTGCTACTTGTATCCTGCCTATGGGTGGACTTCCCTTACATCCCACACGATTTTCAGATAAATCTTTGGACTTTATCACTGTTGTCATATGAAAAAGTACGTGTTCCCAAGAAAATCACCTAAAAGGAAACTTCAGATTTATGTTTCTTGTATTCTTGGATGTATTCTGTGGTATTGCATGGCCAAAGAAGAAGGAAAAAGAGAATATAAATGTCTCCTAGACCAGGCTCTTGAGAGATTTCTAAGGTCTCCCAGTGTAAAGACACAGTGAATGTGGTTAGAAAACAAAGCAGCCATGCATATTCAACATAAACAGGTTTCTTTATATCTGGAAGAGCTAGATTTGATCAAAACATGTTCAGTGTCTGCATTTTCAGGTATGAGGCAGCTGGGTCAGGGAAGATTGACATATTACTTTTGACGAAATCCTGTACAGAAATATAAACTTCTTAGGAACTGACCAAACACAAATTTTGGGACAGAAAAAGCACTAAGTGGATGCTTAGTCTTTCCCATCACCCTGGTAAAAGTATAGAAACAGATTGGAAAAAAAAGAAAATGGAAATAATATGCATATCTTGAAAATTTATTAATTATTTAAAAAAAAATTTGTTACCGAAAGATGAAGCAAGAAAATGTAATTTTCCAACAGCATTGTATACTAAATCATAATTCTTTATGAGTTTATACTTAAACTCAAGTAGTTAAACTCCTATAAACTATTCAGGTAAAGAGCATCCAGCAAATTTTCTCTTATGATGAATACTTGTACATGCAAATAGAACTAGTAAGATATGTGTCAAAATTTGTGGAAGTATTAGGCAGAGGATGGTCTTTTCTGACTAGTTCTTCTTCTAAGGTTCAGTGTGAGTCTTATTTTCTTCACTAAATTTGTTAAGTTCCAGTTAAACTACTTTAAATTCACTTTTTTAAAGCCTTCCCAATTTTTTTTCTGAATTCTGGGAAACAACTAAAATGTTTATGCTAAAAGACAGTCTTTATGGCTTACTCATTTTTTCCCCCATCTTTAAAAAAATTTTTGAGTTCTTACACTGGATGTTATATTTTTGATATTTTAGAAAATAATTTCTGTGATGTATTGTATACTGTATGATTTATTGACTCAGAGTCTGAAATTCTTGCAAATCATATATCCATATTATATTTACAAACTAAATTTATAACATTCCCCGGAACTATAATGAGAATCTCTTAATAGCATACTACATTATAATTAGCTTTTTATAATTGAACCTGAAGGAAAAAAAAATCATTTTATACGTTTAAATGCAATGGATCTGATCTGTAAATGAGTAAGAAATCATTATAAAGTTTAGATAGCCATAACCAGTTGTTTTTTCATCAATTATATGAATGGACTGTTTAAAAATTCAAAAGCTATCACCCTTAAAAGAATTTATTCCCATAGTCAAAAATTTTATCTCCAGTTTTATTTCAATCTTTTTTATTATTTTTTTTTTTATTTTAGGTAAAACCTCATATTACAGATGCAAAAATACCAACCCATATGAAAACTTATCATCTTTACCTGTTAATCATATTTCTCTTATTTCTTCCATATGTATGATTCATTAATTGAATTCCTGTGGCAGTTTAGATTCTGATGGATCATCATCTTTACAAAACTTTTCAAAATTCTTAACCAACTTCAACTCAATAGCACCATAAATATTTACTAATGTCAAACCATATTAAATCACAGTAGGCAAGGCAATAAGCATATTATGTCATCAGCTAATGTGTTTAATTTAAAATAGCTTTTACTATTTGTCAATCAAGGCTTTACATGACTTCTCAGTGTAGCAGGAGTTTGACATTGGGTTATGCTTTTATATTGTGTAGTAATGTAAAATGTTCAGAGCATTTGTATTCATTTCAGACAACTGCCCACAATATATCTATTGGCACTGGCGTGCTGATACAGCTCGTTCCTGCCATACTCTTTTATCCCATCTGCCTGGATTGAAGAAAATATTTAGAGAAAAAATATTCTTCTTATGCTGGCTCACACTACAATTATTGAGGGTGAGAAACTGTAACAATGTTCTGCAGCCCGAGTGTTATATGTTAGTCATCAGCTTTGATCAATGTTTTAAAGCTTCACTGCTGACAGAAGGGATGGAAAGCAATTATATAGCATCACCATTGAGGTGCTAGTCCAACTCAATCATGTTTTTCATTCTTTTTTTCTTTTGCACTAGAAAATAATGAGTTTTACAACATCTAGTGTCCTTTTACATTGTAATAATCTTCCTTTTTTTCTTTCAGTTACAAACTATCAATAAAAGTGGTTTTGTTATTTAATGCATTATGTAAGATATAGGAGTAAGATATAGAAGGCAGATATATGCTGCAAAAGGGTGAGGACACTTTTACATCTTCTTAAGGACCCACAGGTCCTTCTCCTCCGGGCTGCTCTCAATCCATTCTCCATCCAGCCTGTGTTTGTGCTTGGGATTGTCACAGCCCCAGTGCAGGACCTTGCTCTTGGCCTTATTGAACCACATGAGATTTGCACATGCCGATTTCTCAAGCCTGCCCAGCTCCCTCTGAAGGGACTTGATGATAAGTTTTCATATGGGTTGATATTTTTGCATTTGTAATATGAGTTTATGTTTATTTTAGGTAAAAACTCATCATCATTCCCTCTGAATGTCATCCCCCATCACTCAACTGTCTTGCTCTTTGTCCCCTGAGGTGTAAGGAAAGTGAAACTGTTGTGAGAAGAGAAATCTCAAGCTCAAGTATTACATTAGAATCCATATCCTGCAATGGCTTTGAAAAGATTAACATGATTTACACATTTACATCTTTTGGGCTCCATGTTTTCTTTATGAAGAAACACAGCATTCAGAAGGAAACTCAAAGGTTATTTAAAGAAAATTATTTATTTTCTTCTTCAAAGCATATGTACTTTTATAGTAAACCCAAGAGAAGAAAATAAATTTTAAAAGGGATTTTCTAAATCATTGCTTGATATAAATACTTTGGAACATATATTAAAAAAAAAATAGGACTCAAAAATGGGGTATGAATGAATATCCTAAGGTTCAGCCATGTTAACAAACAATATAAGAATAGCTTAATTAACATTTTTAATGTTTTTATAATAGATACAAAATTTCTTCATCACAGCTATGATTTTGTAAAAATTTTAATTGAGACACCAAATAAGTTTAATAAATTTGTGCAAGAATAAAAATAGTTCTTAGGTTCCTATTTATTTACATTAAAAAATCATGCTACAAAGACTTAATACTTGAGTTTTTCCAGGTTTTATCTTTGACTCTTGAATATCTGGGCCAGCTTGATGTAATCCTTGCTCTTGCAGTCATGGAGAATCTCTGCAGATATTCTATCCATAGTGGCATACAAAGATATTTTTTTAAGAAAGTGAAAGGTCCATCAATTTGATTAGTAAACCTATAAATGCCTCAAAAAAGAAACAGTGAAGCAGAGGCAAAATCTGGATCTATTCTGGTGCAAGTCCACCTTTGTGCAAGTGATAACCTGATCATCACGTAATGCTATGCCCTGGACTGTCGCAATTACCTCTCACTTCTCTCCCATTATCTTCATGTCTGACAGCCTTTCCATCGTTGTGTTTCATTCGGTGAGGACTTCCAGTTTAAGAAGTTATTTCATAGAATATGAAGAAAAAAGTGAGAAAGACAGATTCAGGGCAGTTTAGTTAATTCATTCAGATTATATAAACAAAACTCAAATATTCATATTATAACTGGAAAGTAATAAATACCACCACATCCCAGACTGATGGAACACTCATGAAGGAAAATAAGAACAGTATCCAAACATGGAACTGAAGTTGTGTCTGAAAGTAGAAAATGAAACGCACTTTTCAATTACTTGTTTTCTGAATGTCTTTTCAACTGGCACCTAATGGATGGTTATATGTCTGAAAATACAACTATTCACCTTAAGAAAGACATAAATCACTTTCCCAGCATGGAAGTCTGATCCTCTCAAGTGTGTGCCGTACTTTTAGTCAGAGGAAGATAAATTTCAGTAAAATTGATTATCTTATGAAATCCCCTTGTTGGGCTAAGAATATAATGAGATGTTATCTTTTATCTAAGTAAAAAAACATTAAGAACTGACTCACAAATTCGAATTTACAGATAATTTGATTCCAGATCCAAATACTATCCCTAGTTATACACTTGAAAACATCCTGAATAAGACTGCATTTCAACTAAAGATGCTATATGTGGATAATGAAATACATTGACAGAATTTAAGATGTAAAACTTCAATTAGAATGTATTAGGTTAAAAAAAAATGTTCTTCATATATCTTTAAGTGACAATTTACTTTTATCATATAGATATGGAGCGTGACTAGGCCACCCTACAAAAATGTAGGGGGTTTACACCTTTCTTTATATTCTTAAATGTGGAATAATTTTAAACATTAATTTAAATTATATTTCACTATTGATGCAACAAACAATGAATTTGCATTAAAAATACATTGTTAATACATCTCTCTGTATTTCCAAGCCTACTTTCTGATAGCTGTTTTACATTTGCTAACTCTTAGTGAGTTAAAATATCATCAATTTAAGCAATTTGTTCAGTGAAAAAAAGATAACTAGTAAGTGTTGAGTGAAACATGAATTACTATTTTAAACTTGAGGTTTATTTTGAGGTATAATAATATTAAATAGCAATATCTACATAAAGTAAGTTTGAATAAACATCACTACTGTTTTAAAACAAAATGGATTAGGTTTTGCATGTGGAGTATATTTTTAATATATGAAAATACAAAACTCAGTTTTAAGTTTTAAACTCATGTCCATTTAATACTTGCTCCATAATGTCTACACAAGTGAAAAATGGGCGAGCAAGAACTTGAAAAAAGGCACCTGGTTAGGTCTTGGAGGGAAATGCCAAATTATAACAAACCTGTCCAAGTTCCACCAGCTGCTGCTGCTTTATTATGGGAGTGCTGTTGTCCTAGGGAAGAGGTGTTGCCAACCGTATCTGTCAAACATCATTTTGTAGTAAGTCTTTGTTCCTAACCAATATATCATATTTCTACATTTTCTTTTTTTTAATGCAAACAAAAAAATTAATAAATCTGTCATCCACGTATGCCAATACCATACATCAATGAAAATCCGCATATTCTTTTAATTGCGGTTGAGAAAGTGTTGTCATACAAGACCAGCTACATGGTCTCCTATGAGTAACTTTCAGTCAGAATATGGCTGAGATACTGTGGGTGAGAAATTGCAGTCAACCCCATAAACCAAAATGTAATTCTTATTCTGTGGATAAATATCCAGCTTTCAAGTGCATTGATCTCACACTGCACATAGGAACAAGCCAGCAACACTACCAATACACTGTTAACAGAAAAATTTCAGAGGAATGAAATAAACTTTTACAGAGAAAAAACATAGTGGAAATCTACTCATTTCTTACTTAAGACCTCTTGCTTGTTGAGCCTTAAGACTTAATATTCCACAAGTCTTGGTAGAATTCTAAACATATGGGTACTCTAGACAAATCAGAAAATTTAATGAAGAGAGTTTAATAAAGGAAAAATTTCATGTCCATATTTTTGTCTAAAAAATATTTTTAGACTCCAAATGACTCCACCAACTTCTGTTGACTATACAGTGAATATTAATAAGAATGAAAACACATTTTTGTACTAGATATGTTATGCCGGGGTGTTTCATTTGGGACAACAATTACTTTAGACAGCAGTGTTGTCTTTTAATAACTTATATTTCCATTGTTTGAATGTTATTTTAAAAAGATGTGAAGGTCCTTGAATGCATTCAGACCAGGCTGGTGTAAGGGCTGGAAGGCTGTCTGTGAGGAGCAGATGAGGATTTTGGGCTTGTCTGTTTTGGAGAAAAGGAGCCTGAAGGGTGACGACATAATTCGTTACAGCTTCCTGAGGAGGGGAAATGGAGAGGGAGATGCTGAGCTCTTTTCTCTGATATCCAGAGACAGGTGTGTGGGAATGATTCTGAGCTGCATCAGAGGAGGTTCAGATTTGATGTGAGGAAACATATCTTTACTAATATGATTTATCAAATACTGGAAATGGTATCCCAAAGAATTGATCGGTACCTGTCAGTGTTTAAGAGGAATTTGTACAATGTCCTCCTCAATAACATGCTTTAACTTCTGGTCAGTACTGAAGTGGTCAGGCAGAAGGACTAGAAAATTACTGAAAGCCCCTTCCAACTGAAACTATTTTATTTTTTTAAGATAAATTTGCAGTTCTCTTAGATTCAGAAAAAGTCTTAAATTAATTCTTACATATAAGCTCAAACCTTCAATCTTGGAAGTAATTGAAAAAAAAATCTTCTATCAATTCATTCTTTCATTTATTCATAATTTTTAAGACTTTTCACAAATTTAGAGACTTGACTAAGAACGTTTTAAGTTTTGGCCTTGGAAAAATTTTTAAACTATGCTTTTAGAACACATTATTTTCCTGAATTTTAGTTTAAGATATCTAATTTAGGGCCAGGTCACAAGTTTCTGACCCAAGTGTTTGCTAAGCAGTTCATACGTTGTGCACCTTCTGACACATGGTAGGATCCACAAGGGGAGAAATGTGTTATTGTGGCAGCTGTGGCAGCTACAAGTTATCACATGATCTTCCCAGGCAACCTGAGCTTTCTTAAAAGAACTATTATACAGTCAAATATTCTACAAACACTTGTCCTATGTTGCTCTCTGGATTGTTATGGATCAAGGTTCTTTAGATCACAACAGCCTTCCCTCCTGGGCGTTTGATCACTGGGCTGCATCACAGTGACTGTGTTAATGCTTCCTCTCAACAAGACTGTTTGCATTTTCTGAGACGTTAAGAAATTCTTCTTAGTGATACTCCTTTGTTCTTTATACAACTGTTGCTATAGGAATTATCTAAAGTAGATTAGCTGATTGATAAAATTTTCTACTATCCTAAGAACAATTTTAACATTTTATTTTCTTCTTTTTACTAAAGACAAAACTTACAGATTTAGAAGAATTGCTTTAGTGAATGTCCCTGTATAATCTTGTTTTATACCTACCTACTCTGAGCCAAGTTTTTAAAGAAAGAACAATTTTTTTTAATGATTTGTATATAGCTTTCATTTGTTTTTCTTTTTCTGTCTCCCTATATGTTCCTGCAGAGTTGCAACCTTGATTTACAGCTGGCTTGCATTGATTAAGTCTTTTGAATGTTCTAGGATGTGTGGCCCCACAGCTTAGATTTTTTTTTTCCCAGTAGTGAAAGTTGCCAGCTGAAATTCTCATTTTTTATTGCATTCTGCCTTTAAACACTTGCTTCTGGGAAATGCTTGGATGCTTTTAAGCAAACTTCATCACAGAAAAGACATTTGTAGTAAAAAAGAGTGACTTGTCTCAGCAGGAAATGCAATTTTCAAAGACATCAACCATAGGATATGCCTACATTCAACTATGTATTATGACAAAGAATTTGGTTTCTACCAGCAGGAATATCTCTGAGCTATAAGAAATCACAATGCTCTTTGAAACTGGAGAACATGCAAGCTGTCCTCTGCTGGAGATATATTTAAGAAATGATTAGGTTTTTTTGTATTAGAGGGTAGTTGAAACAATGTCTGGCACCATATAAAAAGTGAACAGACTGTGAAGCTGGTCAAAAACTAAGTATATGGAATAAAAACAGGTTTCAGTTGAATGTGATATTAAAAATAATGGATATGGGTACATCTGAATGTGGGAGCAATGCTAAAAGCAGCAAGAGAAGTACAGAGACAAGTAGAGAAAAAAATGAGAAAATCCCCAGTGTTTGGGGGGAGGGGGGGAAATTTGTTTGCAATCCAGGAAGATGGTTTTGGCTTCCTTTATGCTACATATTCCGAATAACTGAATTTTTTACTTTTTATGTATATAACAAGGACTGTGCCAAACATATTTCATCACTAATTTCTTCCTTTATTCAAAGGGACTTTAAAGGGACTTTATTCAAAGGGACTTGAGCTAATTAGCTCAGTTGGTTAGACCATGGTGCTAATAGTGCCAAGGTCTCAGGTTCAGTCCCTATATGGGCCACTCACTTAAGAGTTGGACTCAATGATCCTTGTGGGTCCCTTCCAACTCAGAATATTCTGTGGTTCTAATGAAATAAACAGAGTGAGGTGCTGTACTGTCTCACAGACTGCTGAACAACTGCTCATACGGTTTAATTGTTAGGGCACCACTTGCATAATTTATCCCACACTAAACCTCAGTCTGCCAGACAGTGCCTGAGCATGGCTCAGGAGAATAATGTGCCAAAGGGTAGGTAGAACGAATGAAGTTATGGTTTTTTTACTGTGGAAGAGAATATAACCATATGGAGATGCATTAGACTGGATCACTTGTTCTCTAACAAGCAACAGGGCCTTGCCCCTTTTACTTACTGGAAGAGGCATAGCCTACGAGTCTTCACAGGAGGCAGCTGAAATTGTACATTGTTAGGTACAAGGTTGATGTTACAGGGTGCCAACCAGTTATAGCTTAAACACTTAAATTGCCTTCTCCCAAACTGTTGATGCTGCACATTTACTGTATAGAAAAAACCTTTAAGGTTCCAAATCTTAATTAACTAATTAAGTCGACTATTAAATTAACACCTTTGATGACTGCGTAATTCATCCACCTTTTTTTTTTTTTTTTTTCAGGTTTTACAAAAGTTTTTTGGGGGGAAAAAAAAAAGAGAGAAAAAACCAACAAACAAATTGTTTGGGGTTTTTTTTGTTTTGTTTTATGTTTTGGTTTGGGGGGTTTGTTTGTTTGTTTTGGTTTGGGGTCTTTTGTTTGTTTTTTTGTTCTTGGTTCGTTGTTTTTTTTTTTTTTTGTGAATTCATTTGTCCTGAATATATTCTGATACTTAGTTTAAGGTTGTTTTACGCTGCAGTATTCCTGAAATAAATCACATCAGTTCTCATTTATAGGAAGCAATGTACATGATTTAAAATTATACGCAGAATGCAGCCCTTTTTGTTCCAAAGAGATCCCAGATAAATGAGTGTCATTGCTATGCTTGTGGATGTGTCACGTAGGAACTTCTTAGTACTACCTTGTGGTATTAATCATCTTTCTTGGTTTTGCCCTGACATAAGAGTCTAATGATCACTCTCCCATTTTTTTCTTACCTGTCACTAGTAATATTTATCCTGACATAAATATTAAATACTTTGGCACCCAAAACATTTTTCACTGGCCTTTTTCCAGTAAAAAAATATGTGTAGGTCCATCCTGAAGAATGTAGAGAAAAGAATGATATCACAGAAGAGCAAACTGAAAAATGCCATAAGCTTTTGTTCTACCAGATAAATGTTTTTCCTAAATTTAAATTCTTTAAATGTTCCTTGCTACATTCATCACTCTGCTATATATAGAGCTGCCTTGCAATGAGATTTTCTTAGTCTTATGACCAGAAGAGTTTAGCTGCCCCCAGTAAAGATTCATTTATCGGAAATTCTGGTGATGACTGCAGTAAAACTTGGAAATCCAGTTGAATATATTTTGTGCATATATAGTGTGGTGACAACCAAAGTTCTTAAAAGGTGTTGACATAAATCCAGAGAAGTCAAAAAAATTGTTTATTTAATCTTTAAACCGAGCAGTCATTGCCTGGCATCACAGTAAATCCATTGTTTCCCAGAAATGCTCTTTGGAATTTCTGCACATGCATTTGTCCAGTGGTTTGTGCATAGAATTAAATCTCATTCTTCACAGAAATATCATATCTACTGATTGCCTAGAAAACAAACATAAAGTATATTCAAACATATCCACACCAGAAGTAGAGGAGACCTAATGAAATCAGCCTCTTTTCTGACTAGTTATCCTCATTTCCAGTTCACTTTTATGTACAATTCTCTCAGAATTATTTCCCTCCAGTCTTCCTTGGTGAGTTAAGTAAATTGCAAAATCAGATCTATAAAGTTGATCTATTTGACAAAAACAGTTAGCAAATGGCTAAGAGACAAATAAGAGAGTAGAGGTACTAATGTTCGTGCTTCGTTAGATAACGAGATAGCATCTAATTGCAAAGAAAGCATGAAATTGTTATGAAGGTCCATGCAACGTTTAACACTTATGAGATGTATAACAGTATCTCTTTATCTTTTTGTTTCTCTGACAACAAAGTACAGAAGACTAAAGTGATACTCTTCTGACCCAAAAGAAAGGCAGAAGATCAGGGAGGCCACTGAAGGCAATCTACGACATTAGCAAGGTGAACTCTTTAGACAGTAAAGCAGCAGCTGTTAAACTGGATGGCAGTACTGTTTCTTTTACCTTGTGGTATTGTTTAAATAGATGTCCTTTAAATAATTAAAAAACAATCCTTAACTTTGTATAATAAGGGACTGCATACAAGCAAGATGTACTGTGTCGAAAATTAATAGAAAAATATCATGTGTTTCAGCATCTTCTACAGTACAAGTTATGACAAATTGAAATTTCTTGCAGGCTGCCTCACAAACCAGGCAATAAGCAGAGATCTGAATTAATTACACTTATTTGATATCAAATATGACATCACATTGTGTTCCTTGTCTGGTGGTTGATGTTCTGAGAATCTGATTAGGGCCTCTGAAACAAGTCCATGGAATGTAGGCAGTTAGGTCCCTGGAAAAGAGAATTCCAACATTAATGTGCTAGCCAGGAGGAGTCTGCAATTCAGTCAGCATTAGCATTTATGACCTGCAAGAACTATAAGCATCTGGGCTACTTTTATTTTCACATGTGGTTTTTGGTTTTGCTTGTTTGGGGGTTTTTTAAATTCAATTAATAGAGTCCCTAAGCGTTTATGTGTTTCAGTTTTGCTGCTACCTTCAGACAGAGCTTAGAGAGATTTTCAGTTCCTAAGAGAGTTTTGATATTGCCTGAACCTACCTAAAATACATTAAATTCAACAAAAAAACCCCCATATTAGCTATGGTTTCTTTCACTAAAATTACAGGCTATAGAAGTACTACTGCCTACATAAAGCCTATAAAGCACTGTAAAATTTTGGAGACCGGACTTCAGCTTTCATTCCTTTGTAGGGTGTCTCCCTTTCTTAGGATGTCTCAAGCCCATAGTTTTCACTTCTTACATGGGTCTTATAACCATATACTCCTTTCTATTCCTTTTTTTAGGCAAGGAACAATGAAGAAATAAGCAAAAGAAAGACTAGCTCTTTAGTTCTATGATTGCTCCTTAGCTCCTTTTAGTGTGGTTTAGTATATTTAGGTTCTAACAGTTCACTGACTCAAATGGATGCTTAGTTCTGGCTTCAGGACCAGAATGTAAACATACACTGCTGAAAAAGTGTCATAAATATTATTATATATTCCTGGGTTGGTACTTCTTTGTTATTCTATCAGACTATTGACTCCAACCATCACATCTTTTTGACTGTTCCAGGCAAAACTCAACAGCTTTTTGTCCTTCTTATTATTTTCTTTGTCACAGCCTGATAAAAAAGGCTCTTTTTTTTGACAAGAATCTCAGGTAGATGGTAAATGATGTTCATAGCTAACATTTCTGATGAGTAACTGTTGCAGCCTCTCTAATCAGAGCACTAGAACATTGAATCACCTTTCCAAGGTACCTCTCTCCATCCTTCAGCTGCTTTAATAATCTAAACAGCAAACACCCTGAATCACCCAGTCAAATGTAAAAGTATGCATTTTAGTAATGCTGACATTGGTGTTCTTTATGGAACACTTGCAGTGACAGCAATAGATTAATTTCAGAAACATAGTCACAATCAAACATATAAATGAGATTGTATGAATAGAGCTGAGCATAACATTGCAAGAAAATGGAGACAGTATCAAAGGTCAAGACAGTATCAAAATCAGAACTGATATTTGAAGGTTAACCTGAACATGTCAGATAAAGCAGTGACAGGCATCTTCAAAATACCTGTACTTAGACGTGAATTCTGATTAGTTAGCATTTGGAAGAAGTTCCCGAACTGTTCCTGATACAGTGAATAGAACAACAGAGTTGTAGGGGATTTTAAAAAATAATTAAGAGATATCATAACATGATATGAAGAAAATACATTAAAAAGTAGGTGGAGAAATGTTCAGATGCATACACATGCACATGCTTACACATTATATCATGTGCTCATTAACCCCTGTGAAGTCTTATTATAACATCAAATAGAATAAATGTGATACATGCAGCATGAAGGAATTTCCAGGCTCAGTTTTTAAACAGAAACTTCTAAATATAATTTTTTTAACTGTATATTTAGGCATCAACCATATGTGTTGGTCAGAAATTAGCACTGACTAGCTATAATATATATTTGGATACCTAAAAAAAATACATGGATTTAATCTCTCATAAAATGTGAACTAATTACGATCTGAATTTTGATTAAATTTCATTTAAAATACAGCTATATGGAGCTTGGATTAGAAGGTGTCAGTAAAAGCCCCCACTCATCCTCATTCCTTCTAAATATTCTAAACTAGATTAAAATAAATAAATAAATAAAGAAGATGAAGGATCACTATAAATTGTAGACATAAACAGAGTTCCTATGCAACAAATATTTGTAAAAATATCACAATAAAGTTTTACCAAAAAGAAGCCCAAGGGCAGAACCTAAGCATGACTGCAATAGTCCTATGCTTTTTGATGTTATCAGAATGGTTTTCTGCATCATTTTCATTTTTCTCAAATGAAACCTCTCAATTGTGTCATCTCTGAGAAAGTTCACTTGGCTGAGAAAATTGTTTTTCCAGTGCAAATGTTCCATCTTTGCATCTCAGCAAAAGCTTTTGAATTTATCTAGTACATGATCAATAAGACAGGAAACAAAAGGCACTATCATTTCTAAACTTAATCGATTGTGTACTATTGCATTAAGTATTAGTCGCATTCTCATCTTAGAGTGGTG
The DNA here is from genome assembly GCA_013399855.1 of Oxyruncus cristatus. Classification (NCBI taxonomy): domain Eukaryota; kingdom Metazoa; phylum Chordata; class Aves; order Passeriformes; family Cotingidae; genus Oxyruncus; species Oxyruncus cristatus. The sequence goes on along the minus strand of VXAY01007237.1, from coordinate 543,202 downwards.
CAAAGATATCAATTTACGACTTATTTAATTTTATAAACGTTACTCTAATTATATATAATAATGCCAATGAAGCAGAATTGTAAGCTGTGTCAGCAAGGGAATCATGCTCGGTGTGTTTGAAAAAACAGTACATGACACACCTGGCTGAGTTACAATATCAATATCACTTAAATGGTCTTGAAGCAGTGGAGAATTCATAGCATCTTGTCATAGCCCCAAGGGCATTAACAGCTTCTCCTGGGACCCTCACCCACCCTTGCACACAGACTTAGGACATCATTTCATCTCAGCTCCATGGCCGTCAGTCCCTGCCCGAGCAATACTGTAGAAGTGTCAGTCTGCAGCCCTCTCATGTTCCCTTGAACAGACCCCACAGCCCTATGATTTGGCTTGCCTTCATCCGTCCCTGATTCCTTCTCCTTTTGCTCTCAGGTGAGGTCTTGGAGGGAAACTGGACCTGGTTCATTGCTTGTCTTATTGGTGGACCCTGTTGCTTTCACTCAGCTCTGCCTCTCTGTTCAGTCCTTGCGGGACTGTTCCACCCTGCCAGCAGGGGAATAACCCGCATAGGGTCAGCCTTGGCTCCTCGATTCCCATCCATTCAGAAGTAGCTGATCCTCACTGCTCCCTGGCATTCCACTCTTAAAAACTCTTTACCCATATTTAGTCTGAGTTCCTCTAGTTTCAGATTTTTGATAGCAGTTTTTGCAGTGTGGTAGTCGGTGAAGCTATCTTCATTTCTGTTATAAGCAACTACAGATCATAATCAAGTCACTTTTTAAACTTAACATTTACAATTCCAGACTGCTTAAAGTCTGAACAAACCTTACTTGTAGGTTAGAGACATAAGCATTTTTCAGAGATATGGGTTATGGCCTTTGCACTCTTGACAAACAGCCCCCTTAAGCACCATGAGCTGTACATGGTGGTTCCCCCATCTCCTCTCCATAACCCTCTTTCATCCAGTAAATTTCACAAACATGTCACTTCTCTTGTAGGTGAGGCCTCCTCCAGTCAGGACTTTGTGTTCTTTACCTGTCACTAATAACCTGAACCAAATAAACCAGTTAATTCTCTGTCTCTCTTTTCCACCTGTAAAACATTAACACAATTAATTTAAGAAGTATGATGCTCATAAAAATAATAGACATGGTCTTCAGGGTTGATCACTTAAAGCAGAGAAAGAAGTGAAGAAATATAAACACGATCAAGACAAATGTGGTAGGTTACAAGCTCTGGTGCTTATTTCACATAGATGTACCAACAGCAAACAAGAAGTTGGAAAAGGGTACACAAAGGTCATATTTCAAACACTGCATTGATGATGTGGCAAAAATATAGTTCATACCACCTCCCTGGCTGCTTAAAAGGAAAGAAATGTCAGTTATACACTCTTAACAAAATTTTCAAGTTGGAAAGACACCTCTGGAGATTGCTTAGTCCATTTCTATTCTCAGAGCAGGTAGGATCGGCTACAGCGTGTCGTTCAGGGCTGTGTTATTGGGTTTTTAATATCTCCAAGGATGGACGTTCCACCATCCAATCTGGGCAACCTGCTCCAGTGTTTGTTTGTACTCTTTCCCTTAAGTAATAAAGCAGAGGTAGATAAATAAAAATGGATTTTTTTTTCCCCTTAGGGGTTTGTTTTTATTGATAAAGCTTCCATGCTACAGATTTTGCAGTACAACCTGATACAAAATGTTAGGAATGTTTCTAAGAATTGAATTTTGCTTATGGCTATAGATGTCTGAGCAGGATTTTTGGAGGACTTTCCTACAAAAACACTTGTGAAAGCAATTATTTTCCAATGACATTGTAAGGATGAGAAACACTTGCTTCTGCTACTTCTACAGACACAGGGAGCTGGTGATGCATTAAATGTTACTGAGACTTCTGAATCTGTACTAAGGTAGCAACCAAATTACGATGCTAGGGGGCACAGACTTGCTAAAAACATCACATTTTGCAGGAGGCATAAAACATTGAACCTATGATTTTAAAAGTCTCAGATGTGTGCAGACATGAGGAGCATTAAAAAAAAAAAAAAAAACAAAAACACTTTTGAAAAATATTTTAACTTCTTATATTGGAAATATGCATTTCCATTTTTTGCTAGGTTTCTGAAATCCTGGAGTGTTTAGATGACATCTTTATTAACTGAAATTCTAATCTTATTTAAGAACATTAATTCAGATTGCCTTAATAGTCTCTTTCTGGTACTGAATCCTTTGTTATAACCCAAAATAAAACATATATGTTCAGTTGAGAGGTAAGAAACTTCTCATAATTGAGCAACGCAGGTGAAAAAGTTCTGCTGTGCATTCTCACCAAGTATTTTCTCTGCACTGCAACAGTACAAGCATATTCCTCACTCAAGTGAGACCCTGAGTCCTTATGTGGGCCATTCATTTAATCAAATTATGTACATTATAAATATTTTCTGTGGAAATTATTCTCTTCCACTAAACATGTGAGGGACTGGGGAGACACTGCAGAACAAAGCATGGAGGTCTTGGCAGTGCCCAGCAGGCATGGCACCACACCTGGCAGAAGTAGCCCTCGAGTTTTCACAGCAGGGGTGAAGACTGAGATGGATCCATTTGATGTATTGTAAAACACCATCTTAGGTGACAAATTCAAGAGGGGAGAAAGGGCATATTAGGGAAAGCTATGCTGGAGTCCTGTCTGCAGGCTTAGATCACAGAAGTGGTGAAAGAATAGACAAAAGCTGATGAGAAATAATAATTTCACATGAAATTAAATAAATCAAAGAAGGAAAAATCAGCAGGCTTCACTGTAGTTATCTGTAACCTAGGTATCTGCTATGTATTGTAAACATCGTGATGGTTATTATGGAAAACGAGGCAAGAGAAAGGGAACAGTAAAATGACAGCAAAAAGATATTGTAATAGCATGCTAACAAATAAAATGGTCATCAAACTTTTTGATAATTTATATTGCATTGTCAGTTTAATTTAAAAGAATTTGGGGAAATCCTGTTATGAAATAATTTCTAAAATTTGTTTAAATTTTACTGTGTTGGTAAGGACAGACCCCTTCTCTGTTTGAAACTACTCACAGCAATAATAGAAATTACTCTATTAATTTTAACCAGAGACACTGGCCATATCCATAGCTCTGTAAAGTCAATAGAAAGAGTGTCATTAAAAATTTTATTAAGAATTGGACAAATACTATGAAATGTCAACATCTGTTTGGTATGAGACAAAGACTTATGTGTGATGTTTTTTGGTATTATTTCCCCTAAATCATCTGGCTTAGTTGCTTAGAAGTTATCAGGAAGGCCCTCCTTGGTTTATTTTTCCAGAACATAAGTCATATTTCAACTAAAAGTTGATGTTACTTGACATAAAGTTCTTCATACCCTGGTGAAGATATAGAAAATTTATCCCCCTCTTCCCTACTTATTATCCCGCTTTACGTTGCAAGCCCCAGTCAACTTTTTCTTTACATTATCTAATACATTAACATAATTAAGTTAAACTTACAATATTTTTTACTTGAAATTTTTTCTTCTTGATTGTAGAGAAGTGGAAAGGGTTGTTTGTTGCACCTACATTTTTTTCCCTCTTCCCCCCTGGAAGATATATTATTTATATAAAAGCTATTACCTTCGTCTACAAATCCTGTCTCACTTCTATCCATAGAAATTCATGGCTTTTACAAAACCAGAATTTAAAATTCGACCATTGGTTACATGACTACCTTTTGAAGATCAGATGAAAAACCACAGAGTATACTTGTCAGTGACCATTAGTATTACCCTGCTGATCAAATAATTGTATATTTTTTGCCTGCATCCATAGTATGTCCCTTTTAAATCATAATAAAATCATATTAAAGAAAGAGAATTTTAAAAATTTTGAACTTTTGGTATGATTTCATTTTGTTGATTATTTCCATGTAGAAAGAAAATATTTAAAGTGAGTGAAAAATAGTGACAAAGCTGTATTAAAACGTCAGAAATTCATTCTCCAATATGTTCCTTATATTATTTCTGAAAAAATAATGCAAGAATTCTCGATATACCGTAGATATTGTGGATGTTATATATTTCTTGTAAATAATGTAATGATAAGTGAAAACTAATTAAACCTACTAATATGGCTTCATTTTTTTTCTTTTATGAGTGTCAAAATTTGTCTGTAATTATAGAAGAGAAGAAGAACCAAAGTTAGCAGTGTAAATAAATAGGGATATTTAGATAAAGATTCAGAGAGATGAAATTAATAAAACTGAAAAAAATGTAATAAATTTCAGGTATTGGAAAGGACAATATAAACAATTAAAAAATTTTATTTAGCCAAAAAATTTTTACAGGATTTTCACACTAACATTGTGGAATTTTCCATTAAACACTTACAAACAATTTGATTTCAAATATAAAATGCAAAGGTACTTAGATAGGAAGACTACCCTCCCTTAGTGCCCTCAGCACTAAATGGACTTCAGCAGAAGAAATTAATTGTTTTATTTAAGAGAAACAAATGTTTTCAGCTAATATAATTCTGTGAAGCTGTATCATAAAGTACTTTTTTTGAGGATGAGTCTTCACACATAAAAATGTTTATCCTTGGAGAACAGTTATGTAAAATTTATGAGATTATGGTGGAGAGGCCTGGTACATATTTTAACATGAAAAATAAATCCTTTATATGGATCCTCATGGTGCTGTTCTACTTTCAGTTACAGTTTTTATTGAAGAATTTATTTTCCTTCACTCCTTACATACTTTTTTTTTTGTTTTTAAGAGTGTAAAAACCATGAAAACAACACCTACGTCAATGAAAATTGAAGGCAAGGTTTATGTTCCAGAAGACCCCTTGGTGGCCATTTTTATGAAGTTTGATGTCCCAATTTGCATGTTGGGATTTGGCTTTGGTTTTATCAGTCTTGACATTTCTGACATCCAGTGACATTCAGCACATCTCCACTGAATTATGACAAGAACTGATCCTTGACTGAAACTAAGAGCATATGCCAATCATTTATTGCCTTTTTTACCAGTCCATCTTTACATGGATTTTGACAACAAAATAGCACTAGTTGAATATGGCCACTGATACAAGTACCATTGCACTGGGTTTGCAGGGCAAGGTTTTGTTAGTGGTGGGGCTACAGGTGTGGCTTCTATGAAAAGCTGCTGAAGCCTTTCCCCAGGCCTGGCAGAGCCAATGCCAGCTCCAAGATGGATATTCTGCCGGCCAAGGCTGAGAAGTGACAGTGGTAGCACCTTTGGGATAATGCATTTTAGAATGGGGACAAAAAGGTGTGGAATGATAGGAGCAGAATGAGAGGAGTGAGAATATGTGAGGGAAGCAACTCTGCACACACCAAGGTCAGTGAGGTAGGAGTAGGAGGAGGTGTTCCAGTCACCACAGCAGAGCTTCCTCTGCAGCCTGTGGTGCAGAGGATGGTGGGGCAGCTGTGTCCCTGCAGGAGAGCCACAGTGGAACAGAGATCCACCTACAGCCCCTGGAGGACCCCACACTAGATGTGCCCAAAGGAGGCTCTGACTCCATGGGAAGCCTGTGCTGGAGAAGGCTACTGGCAAGACCTGTGGCCCCATGGAGAGAGAACCACGCTCTGGAGCAGATTTGGTGGCAGGACTTGTGATCCCATGAAGGACCCACACTGGAGCAGACTGTTCCTGAAGGACTGCACTCAGTGGAAGGGGGTCCTGCTGGAGAAGTTTGTGAAGAACTATCTCCCGTGAAAGGGACACCGTGCTGGAGCAGGGGAAGAGTGTGAGGAGGTCTCCCTCTAAGGAGGAAGGAGTGGCAGAGAAAACGAGTGATGACTGCAGCCCCCATTCCCTGTTAGACCCCTCTCTAACCTGACCTTGAATGTTTCCAGGACTGGCACATTCACAATTTCTCTGGGCAACCCGGTCCAGTGTCTCACAAGCCTCACCATGACAAATGCCTTCTTATGTCCAATTTAAATCTACCCTTTCTGTTTAAACCCATTGTCCCTTATCCTGTTCTAGAGGTCTTGGTAAAAAGCCTCTCTGTCTTTCTTTGTGTATTGAAGTCCCATTTATACAGACAGCAGCAATGTAAACATAAATTCAAACCATATTTTGATTTTTATTCTCATACTTAGTCCAGTTCAGAGTTAATAATAATTCCACATCACAGTTTTGCAGTGATCTGGTTCCAGACTTATGGTTTTGATTCTTATTATCCTGCACTGTCCTCCACTTCCACAGAAGTGTTTAGTACAGAAGCTTTACACACCAGAAATGAATGGGTAAATCATAGCCATAAGAGAGAAAACATCAGATAAACATAGAAAAGTTGGTCTTCAAGTTTTCTGTCAAGTAATGTTGGTTCAGAGTTCTCCATAATGGACAGAAGGTAGCTGAAAAATCCAATTAAACAGAAGACAAAACAGATATATATATTTTTTTTTTACAAGGAAAGAAGATGAGAGAGAAAGAACAAAAAGAACCAGACTATAACAGAAAAGTATCCTAAGGCTGCAAGACAAATCAACTACCTGTGTTACGCACAGAGCACAGAATGTCTTCATATTCACACCTTGGTTTAAGCTGATAGAATTCATGAATGATTAGCTTGACTCCCAGAGATAATGTTTATAGAATTACTCTACAAGGTGAATCTCGAGATGTCCATTGGCCTTACTTGTTTTACTCGAATAAGGTAATCTCAGTCATAATAATCAAGGAATCTATCAATTTTTTTTTTAACATCATACTAACTTTGAAATTTTGTGTATTACTAGAAAAGTAATGCTAGATTACTAGAAGTAATTAGAACAGTAATTACTAGAAAAGGATAACTAGAAGAGAACTTAATAATAAACATACCAAGCTGGATGCATTAAAAAAAGAACTCCATGTTTATATTATTTTATTTATATTTACATTGTTTATAATTTGTATTTTTATTTATATTTATATATTTAATATCAGATTATATATAATATATATTGGTATCAGATTTTCTAATTTGGTACTGTTACTAGGAAACTATTATTCTAATTAACTCATAGCTAAGACTGAAATAGTTTGAAAAATTTGTATCAAGTCTAGCAAATCAGAAAAATAAAGTTAAATTCCTCATAAACTCTCTAAATTGCAGGTATCCATTTATGATTTCCAAGGTGCTGACCTCTAGAAGAAGTGTTCCTACAGGCACTAATTTCTTATTCAGTTAAGGTAGCAAAAATAACTTTGTGCTGGTTTTGATCGTTTAAGTGAGCAACACAAGTAGTGGTAGTGCTCTCCTTCATATTTATTAATACTATTGATCAGTCTTAATGTTTTGCCATACAGTTACAGAAGCTTAAAACTGTGCATTGCCTCTAATGGACTTATTAGGAATTTTTTATTAATTTTTTTTAGAGTTGGAAAAAGCAGTGTAAGATACACTAGACCTAACGGCATGGTTCCTGAAACTGTCTGTATTTGAGACTTGAAATGGTAAGTAATTTTTTTTTTTTTTTGGAGGGGGGGTGGTAGTCTATCTGCACTTATTTGTTGTTCTCAGTTTAGCAGTTTTATCTGTTTCTGTTCATGTTGAACCAGAATTATATGTACAAATTTTGAAGGAACAAGTCTTAGAATAATCTTTCTCGCTGAGCAATTTAAAACGTAATAGTAAAGAATCCAGGCTGTTTCATTTTGTCTCTTTAAAATGTACTTACATTTTATACTCTGTTTTGGAAGACACAAATTAAGTCAATGGTAGGAGTTAACTCCTGAAAAATTGAATTTCAGAGGAAAAAAAATCAATAACCCTCAGTATTTCTCATTTAAAACATCGTATGAATTATTATTTGAACAATGCTAATAGAAAAGTCATTTTATTTTACAAATTGGTGGATTTTTTCTTCTGTGTTATCTTTGTGATATTAGTTTCTGGTAAGTAGTTCAAGAATCTACTGAGTTCAATTAAATCCTTATGCTTGGTCTCTTTGAGAAGCAGATTCTCACAGGTTTTTTCAAATATTTAAGGAAACATGCTACCAACACAAGACAGCTAGAAAATATACCAGTCATTCTTATTCCTGCAGAAGATCTTGAAAAGGACTTTACATATGACAGAATTGTCAGAAAAGAGCTAGAGATCCTGCAGAAAAATTATGCCTTACTTGCTACTTGTAATTCCTCTTCACTAGACATAATACTTTTCAACAGCTTTATGTTTGTAATACAAGAAGAAATGACATGACTTCTTGCATTTTGAAGGCATGACCCACCTACTGCCTTTTTCTTAACAAAGAAATGACAGACGAACATTGAAAACTAAATGAAAAGTGTTCAAATATAACTGGCTAGTCCTTATAAACAGCAATCAGAAATAAAGTTTTATATAGAAGCTCAGAAGTTACATCTTGTACATAGTTACTTGTTTTTTAATTCATTCAGAAGCAACAAGGAACAGCCCAGATATCAAAATCCAAAGAAATAACCCATAATGGAAATTCAGAAAGAATTGCAACTATAAAAGCATTAATGGTATGGCTGGAATAAATTAATTAGAAATAATACTTCTGTTATTTCTCAGAACATAATGCTGTTAGCATCTTCACTGTCTGTGTCCCTCCATGATTCGTTACAATTTAAGACTTCCAGCTAAATATTATTGTACTTAAATATTTTTTTAGAGATTGAGTAGGCTGACAAGTGTTACATAGAACGATAAGCATTTTACAGATGCAGGGTAAGCATTGGATTCAACAGCTGGATATCAAAACTAGAGTCCACAGAATAGAGCTAATCCATCTTTTTACACTAGTTAAATCCCACCATTACATCATACCTCTCAGTGCAATGATTAATGACTCTCCTGTTTATCACATGCATCCAAATAATGATACAGACTTACAAACGAGTTATATGTGGAAAGCTAGAGGTGTCCTGTACTTAATGTCTGTCTGTTTAGCTAATACATAACAGGGGAAAGTTTACTGCTAAACAGAATCTGCTGCTGTGAGCTTACACATAATAATGCATAAAACTGATATATATTTATCAAATATGTGTGATTAACTATGTGTGTTTGTGTATTTATTGACTGAGCTCAGAAAACATGTCTATATCATTATATTCTTTTAATTTAACATGGATTTTCCTAAGTGTTCTGTGCTACTGGGTAATGCAAGTATGACTGTACAGAAATAAGAACAAAGTAATTTGGTTCTAGAAGGACACTGAATTGATATTTGGTAAAAAAAGAATCACGATCTAATCTGGCTTGCACAAATCACGCAACAAGGCAGATGTTACTTTTATTTCTTTTGTTTACCCATAAAATGTTCTCTTGTATAGTTCATTACCTTTATGCTTACCAGCTAGGTTAAATTAATGGATTTAAATGCCATCCTTACAGATTTTGTTCTCATTGTGCTGTTTGTGCTGTTTGTGGTTTTGGGTTTTTTAGGTTTCTTTTTTTTTTTTTTTTTAATTCATAGTGTTTCTCTTTTTTTTAGTATTGGATGAGACATTCCCCTATCTCTTTTGCCTCTCAAAAATGTGTTTGACTAATACCCAAGACAACATCCAGGATGATAGACTTATATAATAGAAATATTTAAATGATAACAAACAGTTTACATATAAGAAATTATCTCCATGACCATAGGAAAAAAATACTTCATTAAAACATTTTGTAAAATCATGTCCATGGTCACATACAGTCTGTAAATGCTATCAAATATTTGTCTGTATTCTGCCTAGTAAGTGGAGCACTATATTTTATATATGTATATATTGCGATTGTTAACTGTCCAGCAAAGGTATAGTAATCTTAGCAGGGGCAAGGGGAAGAAAATCAAAACAAACAAAAGAAAATTGGCAGGAATACCTTTCACGTGCTATCTGCCTTATACTCAGCTTGTGAAAGCAGGTTTACTTACAAAATGTTAGAACATGTGAAATGAAAAATAGGCACATCTGCAACTAATGGCCACAGAATCAAAGAGGTGTACTCTGTCTGTTTCCAGCAGGTTTGTTGTCTTGTCTTGTCTGACCCAAGAACCTCAAAATATGCTGGTGACACCAGGCATTGATCTGCTGGCTTTCTGTTTCTTTCCACATCATTCCCTGAAAATGAAAGAATAGAGGAAAACACTACTTGGGCTCTTGATCCAATAAGGCCCTGAAGTCTCTCCTCATTGCCCTTGGACTTCTTCATGTAACTTCTTCGCTGCCTACCTGAAAAATCAATACAGGCTGACTTTAGGTCACTGACCTCAGGCCACTCCAAGACCTGAAGCTTTCTCTTCACATCTTCACCTGGGCCACAGGGAGGCAGCAGATTTCCCTAAGAAATGGGTCTGGTCTCCATATTTGTCCTGTTCCTTTCAGAAAGGAATGTGCTATCACAATGACTGATTTGTTTTTTAATTAATGGGAGCACTTTTCATGCAGGATATATGCTGACTTGACCTCAGTGATGTCTCTATGATAGATGAACCATCGTCCTCGTAATTGTTCAGTTTTTCTTGCAGAGCCTCATACTGTAAGGACAGGACACCTGAGGAGGTGAGGCAGTCACAGAGCAGGTGTGCCCGCTAAGCTGGGCAGGCCCTTATTGCCATTGGCCCCATCCCTAAAGTCATTGTGTTCAGCCAGGAAGAGAGAAGATAGTGAATCCTCCATATCATGTGCCCTGGCTACCTGCAGGGCTTGTACCAGGCAAGGTACAGTGCCATTCCAGTAGCCTATCTCACAGAATCACAGAATTATTAGGGTAGGAGGGCACCTCTGGAGAGCACCTAGTCCAACCCCCCTGCCAAGGCAGGTCACCTAAAGCAGGTAACACAGGAACACATCCAGCTGCGTTTTGAATAACTCCAGAGTCAGAGACCCCATGACCTCCCTGAGCAGCCTGTTCCAGTGCTCTGTCACCCTCAATGTAAAGAAGTTCTTCCTCATGTTGAGGTGAAGCTTCTTGTGTTTTAGATTATGGCTATTGCTCTTTGTCCTGTTGCTGGGCACCATGACAAAGAGCCTGGCACCATCCTCTTGGCACCCGCCTTGGAGATATTTATATGCATCTCTCCCTTGTTCTCCCTGGTTCTCCTCAACCTACTCACCTCTCCCCAGAGTTTTGTCACTAAGTGGAGCTCCTCTCTCCAGATGCAATTCCCACATCTGTGCTCACTCCTGCTATCCCATTCTGCCATCAGAGCTGGGCACACCCTGCAGCTGAGACTGAGCTGTCAGTGTATTCCCACTGGAGCTCTATCTAAGAGAGTCATAGTGGGTGCAGATCCCAGAGAAGCCATGGCTTTCAGCTGGGTGGATACCATTGCTCCCTGGTCAGGCTGGCAGACTTTCAACACCTGCCCTGAGCCCCTTCTGCATCAGCTGCTGATATGCCACAACCTGTTTTCTCGCCCTCTTTGCAGCACTCCCGGACACTAGCATTTCCCAGAAGCTGCTTCTGTATGGGATGGGGCCTTCACAGCCATTGCTCCTGACCCTTATCAGGTCCCATCAGCCACTGCTGTGCAAGCTGTGCAACCTGGCAGCTCTCTCAGCTTCCCCGAGGTTCCTCTGGTACAGAACCTGCGCTGTGCAGCACATTAGAATATACCACTGCCAATCGTATCAGCACCAGAGACACTCACTTTTCACTCAGATATTCATTAAGAGAACAGATAAAGAGAAGAAAAAAAATTATGAAATGCATACTGAAAATCAAAGAAATATTCCGGTGTTGTTTCTGTCATTTTAAATCTAACTAACTCCCATGTGGTTCCAATGCCTTCCATTAGTATTTCTTTTAAATATATTTATCAACATGCATATGCTCCTTTGCCCCTTTGTAAGCACCCTGTCACAAATTAACAGGACTTCCATGACGAAACATCCTTATGAGCAAGGTACTTTGTTACCATCGTAGTAAAAAAAGGTTTAGTCTTTGATCTCTTGATCAAAACTCTTAGACATCATTTATTCTCAAAAGTGTAGTTACTATTTTACATAAGATGTTAAACTTTCATAGCACCTGCTGATAATACTTTGACAGAACCAGATTGCGTAATTTACATTACTTAACTGTACTGGATTTCATAACATTTTTTTGCCTTTACTCTCATTATGCTTCCTTCTCTCATATTTCATCCTAAAATTGTTGATGGGTTTTATGGTACCAAGGAAAGGCATTTATCTTTATTTTCTTCCCTCCCAGCCTTTGCTTTCTTAACTTTATTTCTTTACCTTCCAACTTTACCTCCCACTTTTCTGTTCATGTTTTTTGTGTAATTTATCAATTGCAAAATAATAATAAATGAATTATTGTGTTCATATAGAGATTTGTGTCCCTGACTTGCAGTTGTACAGGTTTATGTCTCCAGTTCTAGCACAAAATAATGTTCCTGAAGATTTATATCACTTATGCATCACAAGAGAAGTCTGAATTGGCTGACTGGTGATGTCAAGCTCAATTACGAATGTCCTCCACACAGCTTGCTCTTCATAGACATTATACATGTCTGATGATGTCTACACTGTCATGAATAATATGCTTAATCTCAATTTAAAGGATACTTGACCTCAGCTTTGCCCTAATTACATTACATTGCATTTTGCTCGTTTATACAACACTTTTAATACAAAGCACCGAGAGTCTTTTTCATTTTCAGAGGCTGCCCTTCCAGCTACATTACTTTTTACCTTGCCGATGTCTAGTAATTGCTTGATTAGTGATGCTTTCTTACTGAGCTATGAACTTTTATTTTCAGTTATTAAATATGCTATCATGAACCCTGTTCTAAGACCACAGGTATAAATTATTTAATAAATACATGGAAATAGATCAATACTCATGTACAAATATAAATATTTAAAGTTATATGGCAAAATTCTGTTCACAAAAAGTGGTTGCATATGCGGATAGGCTAGTGTCCCGATTTTGGTAGGGATAGAGTTAATTTCTTCTCAGTAGTTAGTACAGCACTGTGCTTTGGATTCAGTATGAGAATAATGTTGATAGGACATTGGTGTTTTGGTTGTTGTTAAATCATGTTAATCTTAAATAAAGCACTTTTTATATTTCTCATTCTCTGCCAGTGATGAGGTAGACAAAAAATCCTGTGAGGGATCACGGGTGACCTAAATTGGCCGAAGGGATATTCCATACCATAGAACATCATACCCAGCATATAAACTGGGCAAGTTATCTGTAAGGGGACCTGATCAGGATTTGGGACAGGGTCTGGCATCAGCCAGTGGGTAGGGAGCAATTTTATTGTGCATCACTTCGTTTTCTTTAGGGTTTATTTTCATTATTATTATTTACTATTTTTATTTATAGTTTACTTCGTTTCAATTATTAAAACATTCTTATTTCAACCTACAAGGTTTATCTTTGATTCTCCTCCCCATTCCAGTTGGAGAGAAAGGTGGACGGTTGGCCTGAGTGTGAGCAAGCAGAGGCGTGGTGCTTAGTTGCCAGCTGGGCTTAAACCACAGCAGTCCTTTTTGGTGCCCAGTGGGAGACACGACAGGTTGAGATAACAAAATATCTAGAAGAGTGTGTTAAAAGACAATTGCTATAAACATTCATTGTATTGGTTTAATAGTTGCTGGTTACAACATTGATTTATTTGCTCTCATAGTTGTGTATTACTCAGGGTTGGGTACAGTAATATCAGTAAAATCTTACTTGCAGTATATGTTCTCTGCTTTAATGTTCACTGACCTTGGGGCCTGGGCTAAGACTATAGTTGTGGGGTATTTTGTAGTACTGGTTTATGATACGATAGTGTCGCTGATCGGTAAACCAATCTGGTGTATGTATTCAGTACTGTGCTTTGGGAGTCATCTTCTGGGAATGATTAATAATCACAGCTGTGGCCTTTTCTCCTCAGAAAAGCAACCTATAGGAGAAATACACTCCTACCTCTTCCGTCCTTTTTTCATTCCTTCTCCTCCAGGCTGATTACGGTAGCGTTTGAGAATTTTAAAGATTTTGAATATCCTTTGAATACCCTTGAAACTAACCTGGTCTTTTTCCTAGTAACCAGTATGTTGCTGCATATGGTTCAGGTCTTGTTTAAGGTCAGACAATTCATTAAGAACATCATCCAGAGATCTGCCCAAAAGCTGGATAATTCTGAATGACGGGGTGTGGGGGATGTTATGGGCAAGTACCTTGGGCAATGAGCACCTCCAACATGTTTGCACCTTACCCCTAAACAAATGCACAATCCAGAAACACTAGTAAAATATTTTAAAAAGCCATGTTGTCACCCTAGCACCCCCAGGGAGATACAAATCACTGCAACATGCTGGGGCCTGGCCCAGGCCTATGGAGCCATCTTCAACACTGTTCTGTACCCTCAGGGGAGAAGAAGGTCTTTGGATTTGATAGTAAGACAACAGACACTGCAGCTGCTCCAACTGTTGTGACAGACACTGTGGCTGCTCTAACGCCAGTGACAGGCACTGCCACTGAACCCGAGAACCAACATATGCCAGTCTCAGCTGCCCCTGTACAGCAGGAGAAGAATGTACACCATAGTCACCCTGTAAAAAAGCTTTAGCAAGGACGGTACAGGAGGACAAGGAGGTCAGAGAAGAAGGAGGGCCACCATAAGGGCCCTTTTCAGTGCCATTACCAAGGCCATTACAAGGGCCATCACAAGAACAGAAAGAAGAGACAGAAGAGACAAGCACCACTCCATCCTACCCTTGAGTGAGCTGTCGGAGATATGAAAAGATTTCGTGACTGACCCAGAGGCTCCATGCATTCTTGTCATAGACTCTCAGGAGAGGGTATTTCAAGGACCCAAAAGGGTATCAGCGAGCTTTTGGTACAGCTGCCTTGGAGACAGAGGAGATTAAACAATGTCTATTTTGCCTGGTCTCTTCAATAATTCATCTGTTGTGCAGTTGGTAAAGGCTGAAGAACAGCAGGTGCCAATCACAACTACAGTAGTGCACTAGAAGAAATACCATATTAACCAAGACTCCATAATTCCCACCCATAAACTAATTCGTTGACTGAAGAACCAAGGAGTGATCAGCAGTACCCTTTCACCCTTTAACAGCCCTATATGACAGGTGCAAAAGTCTAACAGAGAATGGAGGCTAACAATAGACTATTGTGGCCTGAATGAAGTCACGCTGCCTCCGAGTGCTGCCGTACTAGACATGCTGGAACTTCAATATGAGCTGGAGTCAAAGGCAGCCAGATAGTGCCACAGCTGATATTTCTAATGCATTTTTCTCAGTCCCTGAGGCAGCAGAGGGCAGGCCACAAGTTGCTTTCACTTGGATGGGAGTTAAGCACACCTGGAGTTTACTGCCCCAGGGGTAGAAACACAGCCCTATCAATTGCTGTGGACTGATTCAGACTGCACTAGCACATGATGAAGCTCTGGAACATCTGGTACACACTGATGATGTGATTGTGTAAAGTAATACAGCATCAGAAGCTTTTGAGGAAGGAAATAAAATAGTCCAAATCCTTCTGAAAGCCAGTTTTGCCATAAAACAAGGAAAAGTAAAGAGTCTTGCACAGGAAATCCAGTTTTTTGGAATAAAATGGCAGATCTCAATGGATGTTATTAATCAGATAACAGCAATGTCTCCATCAACTAACAAGAAAGAAACCCAAGTTATTTTAGGTGCTGTGGGATTTTGGAGAATGCATATTCCAAATTACAATCCTATTGTAAGCCCTCTCTCTCAAGTGACTCAGAAGAGTAATTTTGAGTGGGGTCTAGAGCAATGACAAGCCTTTGAACAAATCAAGCAGAAAAGAGTACATGCAGTAACCCCTTGGGAGTCTTAACCCAGGCCCCAACCACGACAGATTGGAAACAGCCTGGGGTTCAATATAGAAAGAGTATACACCATTATACTTTACTGTGGAATAAGAATCTTTACTTCTTTTCTGTGTAACACTTTTCCTGGGTAGCTAGTCAGACTTCAGACTACTTTGAACAGGGTCATTTTTTTTCTACTCATTTGTACACTGAATAACATGATGGTACTAAAGACAACAAGAATCCTAAAAATTTCTTCATTCCCTCAAACATAAATTATCATAATGAAGTTGATTACTTCTTAAAAAAGAAAGCACCACAGTAGAAATACTTTATTTTCCTCTAGCTAGAAGTAATTTCACTCCTTTGTTTTATAACCAGAAATTAAGGCTATAGATAATAAGAAAAGATTGTATGATTGAACAGAATGAAAATTGGCTTATTTACTCTGAAAGGATTCTGACCAGATCGTTATCATGGTTTGGGAGTCATGACCTCAGAAGAGAGGCTAGAAGTCCAAATGCAAGTATCTGGCAAGAAACTGTAGGTGGAATAGGCAGGGCAACAGAGATAAAAATGTGCAACAAGAAGGAAAGATTAAATAAAATTATAAAAATTTAAGAGAAAGTGATGCATGTCATAAGTACAACTTGGAAACAGCCACAGGAAAGAGGACATGATTTTAATCAGAATTTAGCAGTATTTGCTCTCCTGAGAATAAATTATCTTTCGGTAAAAAATACAAAGATGAAAAAACATTGAGACAAAAGAAAAATAAATGGAGAAAGTAATAGCAAACAGGAAGTAGTTTGGAAGTTAATATAAAAGCAAGGTTAATAATCCAAGGAAGTATTAAAATTTAAAAGCAGATTTTATAATTTTGGTTATACTCCTGCAATTCTTAGCTCCATATATGAGTAAGGGAAGAGATTTCAGGCATGAGGCCCAAGAAGACACCATGGCATGGTACAACCAGGTCTCTTGCAGGTCTGAAAAGACTCATTTCCTGGATAAAACCACCAGAAAGGGAATCTGATTATGCTTATTTTAAGACAGAGTTTGAGACTACATTTGCAGCTATTTTTGCCTTTCCTTTCCATGTTATTGACAATTAGCCTTACATGTAAAAGAAACTTCTTAAGAACTTCCGTTTAGTTTACATCTTAAATAAATTTGGATTAGGAAGACCTTTCCTGCAGAAATAGTCTTTATTAATATATTTTTTATTAATTCTTTATTAATATTCACCATAATGGAGCTAGTATGTATTTGAAGGCACAACTTTATATATTTTGCAATACAGAGGAGAAATAAACACCATAAATTTATTGACTCCAGAACAATGAAAATTTATGGGAAAAGAGATTCTTTCATACTTAAGTAATTTTTGCCTTACAAAAGGCAAAATCATACAAAAAAATGGTATGTGAAAATGGAACAAAACTTATGCAAAAATTTTAATTTATTGTAAGAGGTTAGACAATGATATATCACATAAAATGGAACACAACTACCTAGAAAAACTAATAAAAATGAGCTTCTCTTTTGGATTTGAGCAGCCCAATATTAATTATTTTTACATTAATTTATGTCATTTTTCTTTACCTCTCTATTGATAACTCTAGATAGAATCTTCACAACCAATTATTTTTGACTGATTTTCAGGAGTCCTCAAGTAAAATATCACTCAGTGACTCAGTATCCTCCACAAAGCATTTTTCTCTTCCTTTCCTGAGAGCTATTGTAAAAAATAATAACAGAAGTTGCCTTTCCTGAGTTGTCAGGGAAATGTTCATGGTAACTGAAATCCTATTTTAACAGAAATAATAGTGCTTCTTATCATAATTCTTACATGAAGCTTACAGTAAAAATTATATATAGGTCAGTATTTTATCTTTACAGTTTTAAAGACAGGAAACAGAGCAACTGAAAATTGACTCACAATACAATGAAATCAGACACACTAACAAAAAATATATATAAAAGGCCAATATAAAAAACATATAAAATATATAAAAGTCCAAATTAGAGTGGGTATTAAAATACAGTAAAACATTGTTTTCAAATTAAAAAAAAATTGTGGGGGTTCATACATACAATTTTATCCCATCTGTTTATATGTTTATTTGCATAACTAACACATTTAATGTTATTTAAACATTCTTAAATACACCCGCAATTTACAACATAAGCAAGTCCCAGTTCTGTACAAATAGATACACACCATGACTTTCTATTTTTAGATAAATCTTAAATCCAACATAAGAAGAATTTTCTATCACATTTCTTGCAAATATTGTTCATTAATTTCTGAATAGAGTCCATTCTGTACAGTTAGGTGTGAGGCTTTCCGAAATGTTTATTTGTATAATACAGTTCACTGACTGGTTAGTCTTACAGACAAGACATGAAGTAATTCTGAAAACATTCTGGATGTCTTGATTATTAGATGAATATAACATTATGGTCTTTCACTAGATCCAACTAAAATCCTTGAAGGGTTGAATTCACAGGGTCTTGTAATGACCATTAGTCACCTCAAAATTTGTTTTATTTCCCACTGTCCTTGTTATTTTATTTCTAGGACTAGCAAAAACAACAACAACAAAACCCAAAACACAACACAAAACCCAAAACACAACACAAAACCAAACAAGAATAAGACTAACAAAAATCAGAACGCTAAAAGAGAAGCAACTGACACAGCTTCAATATTTAGATATATAAGAATGTAGTTAAACACCTCATTCCTCAGAACTTCTTAAGCACGCCCATTTCATCACCATTAGCCATTTCTTATCTTCATATTTCCTCCATGGTAACTTTTTGCTACGCCCACATGAGTGTGTGAACAAGCTTCACAAAATGATTGGAACAGGGAGCTGACTTGAAAAATATCACAACAAAATACAATTAGCCTCCACAGAATATCTCCAGCTTTTTAGTTTGTGCAATTTATAGTTAGTTCCACGCTATAAAGCCTGAGAAATCCCAAAATACCATATAATAAGGACATTAGAGAGTTTTTATTTGTAACATGAGCCCATGTTTCCTCAGACAAATAAAGGATTTGAGTTTATATCCTCTGTGTTCCATCTAAATATTCTTTTCTTCCCTGGAGTAGGTGATGATTGGTACAAATTCTTCTCAGAACCTTCTTGCTAAATGATTTTCTCTGTTTGCTTTGGTTTGTTTACTAAACCCCTGACTCTTAAAAGGAGTCCCCCTCTGGAGAAAAGAGTTTAGGCCAACCCCAAAATAATCTCTTTTCCTAATAACAACAATAACAAAGACAACAGCTTTCTGAATCTGTTTAGCTCTTCTGAAAGCAAACAGTTTTCTTGTTTGTTTGTTTAGACTTGATAATTGCAATGTATAATATATAGTCATATCAGTCATATCAGAGCAATTTTATTGTCATAGTCTGGCCATGAAGAATTCCTCTCTGTGAAAAATGTAAAGATTCCAGCAAGACTCTTTAGTGTTTAATTATTCTGAGTATTTTACAGAAGATATTGATCACTGAAAATCTATATCGATGTTAAGAGATCACAGTGAAAACTAAAACTTCTTACATTGAAATGTTTATTCTAAAGAATTGGTGCAGAAAGTAAACAAGCTTTTATCACCACATTATTTTAAGTAGTTTTATCTCCATTGTAAGATAAGCCAGTCCAATCTGCTATAAATAAACTATTTTACCTCTAAGTGAATTAAAATAGCAACTAGGTAAAAAAGCAAACAGGAATCAAAAACCAGAAAGCTCAACCAGACCACTATTTCATTCCTCAAGGGCACATCCACCTCTGAATCATATTGGGTTCACATCAGTAGAAAAACACCGTTTTTCTTACCAGTATTACACGACATTGATTCGAAGATCCATATATCCCACGTTAGAGGTTGCTGCATTGTGTAGCCTGATGGAGATAAGGCTGTTGTGCTCCTTGTTCCCAGAGTCCAGCCGGTAGCAAGGCTCAGCACACAATCCCCAACAGGCACACACATGCTCACACCACACTCACACCCTGCTGCATGCACCGCCTGCCACACATACACATCCCGCATGCACACAGCTGCCTGCACAGATAACACAGAGAAAGCAGTGCCTTACCAGCACCTATGAAAATGTACAGCTTTCACTCACATATGACCAGAACAGATGGCTTGATCCTCTTCCTCCACAGGAACAGGGTTTGGGAAAGTCTGCAGGTAGGATGTATGTATATAAGCACTATTGATTCCCATCATACCTGGGACTTCTGGTTTTGATGAGAGAATTGGTCTCTGCTCAACTTTGTATGCATCACCTGAGCCTTTTTATGACAGCCAAGTCAAATTGGGTCCTTCTGTAAGCATTTATGGTTTATTTCTAAGCAATGTCTTCTCCTAACTAACATTTTAAAACTTTCGTCTCTGCATGTGCACCTTCCAGAGCAGTAAGAAATGGCCCCCAACATACAACTCCAACACACAACATACATGCCAAGATGGAATCTGGGCAACAAGAAGGAGGAAGTGGAGCTCTGTGCTCAGTCTGACAGTTATGATATCACAGAAGGAACAGAAACTTGGTGGGAAAATATTACATAACTAGAAGACCACAATGAATGACTACAAACTTTCAGAAAGATAGAAAAGGAAAACCAGACCACAGGACCCCATAGCGATGACAGCATATTTGTTGACCCACCAGTAATTGAGGAATGGCTAGTCTGCACCTCTTCAGCGGCTCAATCCATATAAATCTGTTGGCCTGGACAGAATACATCTCAGGGTATTAAGAGAAGTAGGTGACTGTTGCAAAGCCACTGTCTATAAAATTTGAAAAGTTGTGGAGATCAGGGGATATCCCCGACAACTGAAAGACAGCAAATGTCATACGCATCTCCAGGAAAGCCCAAAAGAAGACCCAGGAAACTACAAGCCCATTAGACTTACTTCAATTCCTGGGAAAGTAGCAGAATAACTCTTCCTAGAAACTATTAAAAACCCAGTGAAGTAGTTGATTGGGAATTACCTATGTAAGACTCACCTGATAGCCTTCTACAACAAAATAACACATTCTGTCAACAGGAGGAGAGCAGTGGATGTTGCTTACCCAGACCTCAGCAAAACATTCAACACCATTTCCCACAGCCTTCTCCTGGACAAGCTGGCAAGGTACATCTTGTGTGGGTGGTTAGAGAGATGGATGGGGAATTGCCTAAAAGGCTGCACTCAGAGGGTGGTTGGTGATCATTGCTTTTCACTCAGACTGGCAGCCTGACACAAGTGAGGTCCCTCTGGGGATCGATACTGGGCCCCATGATGTTGAACATCTTCATAAATGAACTGGATGATGGGACTGAAAGCAGCTTCACCAAGTTCACTGACAATACAAGACTGGTGGTGAGCTGAATTTGTCAGAAGCAAGAGCCATCTTACAGAGAGACCTGAACAGGCTGGAGGAGCAGGTAAGCAAGAACTTGGTGAGTTTGTAACAAAGAGCAAAGTGTAAGGTTCTGCACCTGGGATGACAGAACCAAAGAGCCCAGAACAGTCCAAAATCTGTGTGGCTGGGGAGCAGCATCACTGAAAGAGACCTGTGGGTCCTGATAGACAAGAAGCTGACCATGAGTCAGCAGTGTGCAGCTGCAGCAGTGAAGGCAGATTGGATCTTGGGCTGCAGAAACATTATTAGCAGTGGTAGAGATGTGATTATCCCACTTTACCCAGAACTTATAAGGGCACACGTGAAGTACCGTGTCTATTTCTGGTACCCAACATTCAAAAAAGATGTGGACAGACTAGGGAAGATCCAAAGGGTTTATTTTGTGTTACAACAAATGGCTCAATACCAGAGAGAGACTTGTAAGGCAATTAATTATTGATCTTAAAAAAGATTAGAAAGAAATTTTTGCAGTGAGAACAGTCAATGACTGGAACAGCCTCCCTAGGAACATGGTACAGTCCTCATCACCGGAGTTTTTCAAGACAGGATAGGACAGGATGCTATATAATCTCATCTAGGCTGAAGAAATTTCATATAATGATCTCAAAAATTTCACCATGAATATCCTGAAAAGCAATACTTTGAAGTGTGAGAAACAGAAAACACTTGTAAAATCACATATCTGTGGAAAGATACCCTGAAAAAATAATTATTAGTATTACATATTTACTTTATGTTATTTTTCATAATATTTGAATTTTGATTATGCTTATTCGTTAGCACATATCACATCATACTAAATTTAATTTTAATATTTTTATTATTATGATTTTTATTTAATTATAGCAGAAAAAATGCTATATAATAAAACTATTGTACTTTTCTAATGAAAAGAGTTGCTTACAAGTTAGCATATAGACATGACTCCTCTAAGCAGTTTGTATGGTACCATATATTGGTATAAATGTGAAAGAAATACCATGTTGACTTATTGCTGAAATCACTAAGTGCACTCAAGATTCATGAGTCATTGCTTTATAAAAGTACTTTCTGAGAAATAAAAAAAGTTACTTAACATTAAGGTATTGCAAAAATACGGGAATCTTCCAGATCATCTTTCCAAGCCAAGGCTTCATTTGTTGCTAATAAAAATTGAGGCAAATGACAAATAAAATATTTTCTCAGCTCTATAAAGAACTTTCAGTGAAATTAAAACTGAAACAGAACCGAGTGCTGGATATCATGATACACTTACCAATGTCATCCTGACCTGGATCAGGAACAGTGTGGCCAGCAGGAACAGGGAAGTGATTCTGGCCCTGTACTCAGCACTGGTGAGGCCACACCTGGAGTGCTGTGACCAGTTCTGGGCCCCTCAGTTCAGGAAGGACATTGAGGTGCTGGAGCAGGTGCAGAGAAGAGCAACCAGGCTGGTGAAGGGACTGGAGCACAAGTCCTGTGAGGGGAGGCTGACAAGAGGAGGCTCAGGGGAGACCTCATCACTCTCTACGATTACCTGAAAGGAGGTTGTAGCCTGATGGGGGTTGGTCTCTTCTCCCAGGCAACCAGCAGTAAGACAGGAGGGCATGGCCTTAAGCTGTGCCAGGGGAGGTTTAGGTTTGATATTAGGAAGAAATTCTTTATAGAGAGGGTAATCAGGCATTGGAATGGGCTTCCCAGAGAGGTGGTGGATTCTCTGTCCCTGGAGGTCTTTAAGATGAGACTGGATGTGGCACTTAGTGCCATGGTCTAGTAACCACAGAGTGTTGGATCAAGGATTGGACTTGATGATCTCGGAGGTTTTTTCCAAGCTGGTTGATTCTACAATTCTATGACTTATTTTCCTCAGTCCTTTAGCCCAGTGGACTGTTAGGAAATTAACAGATTGGGAAATATATTTAAGATGTGGGAAAAAAAGAACAAAGCACTCAATAACTAAAAGTATTTCTGAAATGATTAGCTGTCTAGTTTAAGTCTAAATCTACAGGCACTAGAAAGAGCTGGGAACCTACAGAGACCAGCTTACCACAGTCATTCAAATATGTCTCAGTTTTATTGAATAGTTTCCTTGGATCCTCACTGCTCTATAGCCATGCCAGGTCAGTCTGGGTTGTCCTTCCCCTGAAAATGTACAAATATGTATCAGAGTATATGTACAGTGAAGGAGCCAGTATATACCCTAAGGGGACTGTTAGGGAACCAACACAGCCAGGCACATTGGATAGTGCCTTGGTCTATACTGACTCAACTTGTAGATATCCATTTTAGAAAAATATGGTTATCTCCCCAGTGAAAGCTCTCTCCTTCCATTAGTCAAAGCCCAATGGTTTCATTAGATATGTAACTTTTAGGTGAGCTGAATGCCACTTTAAGCTAAGCCACTCCAAAGCATTTCAAGACAAGCTTGCTTAAGAAACCGAACTTTATGCAGCTACATTTTTGAGATGTTAGGTATCCTCTGCAGTTGGTTGTCCCAAGTTTCTGGGTCTGCCGAGACTCATCAATATTGTATCATACCAGTGATATTCATCAAAAGATTAAGAGACTCTGAGGAAAGAAATTACCACGTTTTTCAGTGCTAACAGCTATTGCATATGTATTATGTAATATCTGACTATTCTGTATTAATATACAGTATTGCAGAAAACTAGACTACCCAGAAAGAAGTAATAACAGCAGATGCAGAGAATGAATTCAGGCACTGAACTGCAGATCATGGGAATTTAAATCCAGCTTCAGCGGAAAGATCTAAAAAAACCTGTAAGGACCTATTAACTATGGATTTAATACTTATGCCTACATGTTTTTCTTTTTAAGTAGGACATTTTTTCTCTGTGTAAAGCATAACTTGATACTGATGGAACACTGTGCCTTTACTCAACATGTGAAATTTTAATGACAAAAACATGATTCACAAATTAGACATCTATGCAGATGTACATGATTTATGCATTGAATTATTTCTGTGTTACACAGAAAGGACAAGCAGGTCCTTTTGACCCAAATTTTACTCTGATTTTGCTATTGTAGCCATGACCTAATTTAGAGCTGTGTCAGGCATGTTTATAAAATACTCAGCATTTAGACCATATGGTGTAGATAGAGGCACAAAGCATCATTTGAACCTTCCTTAGAATCAGACTTCAAACTCTTTGTAGTGTTAGCATTAAAACCTAACTTTTTAATTTAGTAAGTACTATACAGCATAGATATAATCCAAAAAGCTCCTCACAAAGCAATCCACCATCAAAGCTTCAAATTCTCTGTAAAAAAGTCCATCTCTTTCTGATCTCTATAAATAGCATGTTCATGAAAACAGAAGACTGATGTTTCTTAATTTATGTCTAAGTAATTAACCATTCATATAACTAAATATCTGCTTCTGCTTTTGACTTAAGATATGCCTGCAAGTAGTAAATCACACATTGTCTTTAACCAACAATTAGATGTATTTACAAAACCTTTAGTAATGAATGCACTTAACTGCAAATAATCCTATTTATGCCAAAACTGTTTATTACATAAATGAATAGACAAATAAAACCTGTAAGTAAAAAAATTATTGCCTATTCTCACATACATTTAGATGTGCAAAGGAACAAAGAATCACAGACATGGCAGGAATCTCAAGAGATTATCCAATCTTTCCAGCTGCCTCTAGTAGGAAGTTCTATTCTATTATGTAGAGACTATATAGATTTAAACTTGTGAGACACTTTTTACTCCACAGCTGAAGATCCATTGAGAAGAATTCAACTCATTCCAAAGTACGATTTTTAGTTCTTTGTTGTACTTACTGATACCTCCCATTCTTTTGGCAGTGAACTCAAGACTTCCACACAGACAAAATTTCCTTGCCAGATTTGCTGGAATTCCACCCTCAACCTTTTCATTCAAACATTTTTTTCTCAGCTTTCTTAGTACTATCATGAGGCACAGTGTTAAAAGAATTTAAAAGCCAAGTTATATGACTCTACTACTTTTACTCTGTCTACAAGACCTATTATCCAATGGCAGAATTAAATTAGATTGTTTTAAGGTGGTTTATTATTGATATTTTTGGATAATTTTTTTTCTTATTTATAGGTGCTATTGCTCCAGTCACTATTTAGAAATTAAAGTTGAAAGATGCATAGTTCTGTGGCCCCGTCTCTTCCATATCTTTTTTTAAATGTGGCACAACAATTGCCTTTGTCATCTTTGATCCATAAATTCTCAAAATAACTACTATTTGTGGTCTGATTTCACCAGTCAATTCTTTAACTGCTTAAAATAAAAACCATCACTCTTAAAATATGAGAAACCTATTATATAAGCAGTGTCTAGCCTATTTTTGATTTATTCAAGGCTGAAATCTTCCACTGTTGGTTTTATCTATATTTACTTCTAGGTTGTAGCTGGTATTTTAGTCAAAAATAAATTATATAAAAAAATTACTTACCATGTGGACCTTCTTGTAATACTTCTCATAATAGTGGACCCACTATTAACAAACAAACTTTTCTATTCTCTGTATGCCTTCTTGTTTTTGCAGTCAGTTAAAAGTCAGCCCAATGATCTCTTACTATATTTTGGGGAGGAGTAATTATTTTGACCACATGCAAATATCTACTATGACTACACTTTGCTGTGTAGTTGATGTAGTCAAACAGATACACCTAGAATGTAATTCAGCACATGCTAAGCTGCAGCAGAGAGCGAGTACCAGTTTTCTTCTTCTACCAGGGAGAGTGATTAGAATCACCAGCTCCCATGCAATGGTGTCTATTGTGAATATATATAGTGATGTGAGGTGGCTCACAAAAAGCATAATTGGTATGATCCTTCAGATTTACTGGTCTATGGGGAACCCTATAACATTAATGTTCCTATTCCTTTTGTCCTGAATTATTACCCAGAACTTTTCAGAACGCTGCTTTTAAAGTTTCAGTGT
Organism: Oxyruncus cristatus; assembly: GCA_013399855.1. NCBI lineage: Eukaryota > Metazoa > Chordata > Aves > Passeriformes > Cotingidae > Oxyruncus > Oxyruncus cristatus. The sequence continues at coordinate 517,064 of VXAY01007237.1, read as the reverse complement.
CAGGATTTGTACTTTATGTTAAAGTGCTTGGCTAGTCCCTCTTCTGTTGCCTTCTTTCCTACCAAAATATACCCACTTGTCGACCACGAGGACACACTTTTGGCTCATGGACAGCCTGTTGTCCACAAACATCCCCAACCCTTTCCAGCAGCCTTTAAAGAGTCCCCAGCCTGTACTGGTGCATGGTGTTATTCCTCCCCAGATGCAGGACCCTGCACTTGCCTTTGTTGAAATTCTGTTTCTTTGTCAAGGTCCCTCTGGAGTATCAGTCACTCCTCCCAGATTTGTGCCATCAGCAAACTTGCTGAGGAGGCATCTGACCCTTCATCCAAGTCATGGGTGAATTAGTTAAACAACACTGGGCCCAGTACTGGACCTTGGGGGACACCACTAGTTACAGGCCTCCAACCAGAATCTGAGACAGTGATTACTACCCTCTGGGATCTGCTGATTCAGCCACTTCTCAACCCACCTCACTGCCCACTCATCCAGTCCACACTTCCTGAATTTGTCTATGAGGATTTTGTGAGGGACAGTGTTGAAAGCCTTGCTGAAGTTGAGGTAGACAATATCCCCTCATCCATCCAGGTAGTTGTTTTATTGTAAAAGGCAATCAGGTTGGTTAAGCATGATTTACCTTTAGTGAGTCCATGCTGGCTACTCCTGATCACCTTCTTGTCATGTGGATTGAAATGGCTTCCATTACCCTTCCAGGAACTGAGGAGAGACTGACTGACCGGTAGTTCCCTGTGTTGTCCTTCTTTCCCTTTTGAAGACCAGGGTGACATTTGGTTCCTTCTAGTCCCCAGGCACCTCTCCGTACTGCCACAACCTTTCAGAGATGATCATGAGTGGCCTGGCTATACTGTCCTCCATCTCTCTCAGCGCTCGTGGATGAATCTTGTCAGAGCCCATGGACCCACGGACCCATGGCCCGAAGAAAGGAAGAAAAAATAACACCATAAAATTAATTAAAAAACTCCAAACCCAGTAACAACTTTAGCTCAACTGTATATTGATAGGAATAGTAAATAAATGCTCTATAGTATCTTTTTCCAGTGAGTTTTTTACCTTGAATTCTCCACCGATATTATAAATGTTTTCTAAACAAGTATCCCTTCCACAACTTATTCTCCCTCTGATACCCTTTTCCCTCCCTCATGATTAATAAATGGTTACTGAATGTTTCGTGTCATAAAATAGTTGTTGGTAGTTAGTTGCCATAGAGATGAGAAATACATTTATGCAGGTTTATCCCCAGTCTCTGCAGAAAACTGAAGCTGGGGGGGGGGGAGGGAGCTTTTATTTTGTTACTTTTTACAAACCAAATATTGTTAATGATTTTTCAGAGGCTGCATTAAATCTTACTAGTTTTCTTCCTAAAGCTCCTTAGAAAAACTGATTTTTTAAATTTTTTTAGAATCTATTTCTGTTACTTGTGACTTTGGTGAAAAGTTTCTATAATGCCTTATTCAAATAATGGATGCAAAATATTAATTCCTTTGTTCCACTGAAAAAAACCCTCAAACCGTAAACAAAAACAAATGGAGTCCCTGAGAAAAGTCTTTGTAAAAATTAGCCTGAGATCCCAGGAAAATAGTTCTAAATTTCTCCCAGTAGGCTGTATAGTTGCTTTCATATGCGTTAAAGTAGCAAAGAATGTATGACTGGAGTTTTGGTTATAATGAATTCATTATCCATGGTACATTAAGTACCACATTTCCCTTTATTCAAATTACACAGATAATTTTATATGTTCCATACCTAAAACCTATGAATTCTAAGTAGCATAGATAATCTTTTCACTAGCGCAAATAAATACTAACCATAGATCTTGTTCTTTTCCAGTCAACATCAATTTCCACAGAGTTGCTTCCCATCACTGTTTTGCTAGAGTTAAATTTAGACTAAAGTTACATGAAATATCTGTGATGACAGATCTGAGAACTAATTGGACATAGAGTTCAAAATCCTGTGAAATAACAGAAAACTTTTTGTTTGTTTTATCTTGAACCCACTTTATAATGTAACTTCAAAAACCATTTGCAAGCACAACTTTCCCTTTTGAAATACTCTGTTGCTAACAACTCTCAATGAAAATCTTCACTGTATACACTGCTTCAGTCAGTGTCAGATATGTGAATATATGCATTTTTCCCTTTGTGTATTGTGTTTGGTATACTGTGTTGGATTTCTGTGGGGAGATAAATGTTCATGACTTGCTTCCAAATATCTTCTAACAAACAATTTGAAACATCTGCTAGTAATATAAACCCAACAGGACTCAAAGGACCACTGCTGAAAATTTTCTTATATTTCAACCAAAGGTGGTCATTAGGCACAAATTTATTATGTTTATACAAGAAACTGATGCAAGAACCTTTACACAAAGACCTTACACAAAAAAGTTTCAACTTTTGCAGCAGATTAATTTGTCTGATGAGAGCTGGGATTTCTCACTGCATTTTATAATATTTTTGTATTATTTCAGCATCTCAGTAGGAATCTGTCATGTGAGCCAAAGTAGTTAAGGATCTTGATGCACTGCAAATGTCACTGCTTTGTGAATTCAAATTAATTTCTTTCGAAAAATCTATTATTCTTTGATATGTAGAACAGGTCTCTATGTACAGGAAACAAATAATGTAAAAATACTTAAATTATATTGCAAAATTAAATAGGCCTTCAAATTTTCCAATACTTAAAATTTTTAATTCACCCTGGTAACCGAGAATGAAGGAAAGAATGATGGACAGAGATTACCAAAAAAAGACTCATTTTTTGATCTTCCTTAGGAAAATGTGGTATGTGATGTTAATACATTTCCAGGGGAAAAGTAGGAAAAACTGAACCAAATGAAAAAGTAACATTTCTCTTCTTGGAAATAAAAAAAACCCAAAACAAGGTGCTGAGTAGACTGAATATGGACAGTGATAGCAATGGAAGATGATACAAATGCTTCTTCCTTGTCTTCCTCATTTGACTTATCTTTGCCATATTCTGAAAAGGAATGGGCCAATATAAACATGTTATAAAGCTGGCGTAAAAAAAACCTTTGCATTCACATTAAACAGCCAGTCTTTAAAGGCAGCCAGCCTTGCCAGAAACACAGTAACAAAACTGTAGAGCAAATGCTCTACAATTGCCTTTAATGGGAATGCTCACACAGGCAGCAGTGCAGTATGAGACAGGAGTGATCAATCTGCATATGAGTTTCTCAAGCATATTACTAATCATCCATCCATTTTCTGTTGAAGTTTCTTGTAGTATTCTACAGAATTTACAGACAGGTCTGCCTGTAGTCTCATGTATAGGTTCCTTCATTAGGTGGGATAGAATTTTATGTTGGTAAAAAGTCATTTGCAAGAATAGCTTTAGAGCCCCTTGAACTTTCAATATCTCTGTTTTCAGGGTGCGAGAAGTCCAAGCAAGAGCAGATGTGCCTGGTAGAGTCTTTATATAATTTGGTTACATGTACTCTTATTCCAAATATATTAATTGTCTCTGACAACAATAGAGCTAAGAAACATCTGTATATATATAATTTATACACATATATAGCACACACATATATATAACACATATAGTATAATACAATAATATAATACAATAGTACAATAATGTGTATAGCAATTTTTGTAACTGTGATGTTGGTATCTATTTAGTTTATGACCATGTATTGATATGAGTTACAGCTTTGTTGTTTTTTGGATGTAACAGTGCTGGATATATTTTGCCAAATAATTTCTTATTCCACTAAGACTTAGCATTAGTAACACACACTGATTTTAGAAGAGAAACACATCATACATGGCTACAGTGTCATGCATTCTTTTACCAGAGATGCTGTGGAAGAGAATTTTTCATTACTTCTTTATCAATAGTCTTGAGGAGCAAGGTAAGCACCCTCAGAGATGAAACAAGATGGCTCTGCTTCCTTGGTACAAAAACATGCTTGTTCTTCTTTCAGGATCAGAAGACAGCTTCCCAGGCAAAATGTCAAACATTCTTGAAATAACATATATTCCGAAATTTGCTACCTCAATTATAGTACCTACTCCAAACATGCACTGCTAGGCTCCTTCTGAAGGATCTACTCAGGAACAAAGAGTACAGAGTGCTTTTATTTGCTATTTTTCAAAACTGTTAAAGTCAAAGACTGAAGCAAACATAAATATGCTAATGCAGCTGCTAGTTCGGCAGTTAATTTTTGGCACCATCTTGCTAGACTTATTTCATTATCTCAACTGACATTTTATTCACTTAGTCACAATTACTGCAGGAAAACTGTAACTGTGCTAACTTAACTTAGAATGGAAAGACACAGAGCATCACACATTTACACCTATTAACAGTCAACAGTTGTTGGTTCTTTCCACAATGCTAAATGCAGAATCTTTAATTCCTAAATTGTATAATATGCTTAGTCTTTGCAACATGGCACATTTGCATATTGAAATGGATGGAGAATAAAAATAATAAACCATACTGGGAAATCTGAATATGAAGACTAAGGGAATGTTGAAACTCCTTTATTCTTCTAATCCTTTCAGGATGTAGCTTCTGTATAAAATGTTTTGTTGGTGACAATCTATTTAATGACATAAGTTTTAGTAGACATTTAGACATCTCCCAATTAGACTCCAAAAATTTTCCATTAGAACGCAAAGCTTTCATTCATCCTGTGATCACACTTTTTTGTCAGTTTTGGAGAGGGATTTCCATTTAGCCCTTTTACTGCTGTTTCAAGGTTCATTTCTGCATAGCCTTGTGATACAATTTCCAGTTTTTAATTTCTAAATTATTCTGCATACCCCAACCCAGTTTCCTTCCGCAATGATCTTTAGAGTCAGCAGAGTACTGCTTCTCTACTCTTGATCCAAAACTAAAGCAATCACAATGCTAGAAATAAGAAAACAAACAAACAAAAGCAAAAAAAAAAAAAAAGGCAAAACCTAAACAAACCCCCCACAACTTGAAAATATTTTTTCCTCAGATAGAATAACAAATCAGTTCATCCCTCTTTATTTAGACTGCCATTACCTAAACCTTCTGGCAATTTGAATGTATGGCAGCCATTGCACATTTTCTGCCCAAACCTTTAGATGACCTACTCGCAATCCATAAAACCCTAATGACTCTTAAGAATGTGGACTCCTTTCTCCTCCTTCTTGCATTAGATATGTACTATCTACTACCAAAACTGTATTTCCAACACTTCAGTAAAGGACCAGGTTGCTGTGCTCCCACAGCTCCTACTGATGTCAAGGTTAGTTACCTTTTACATTGTCCTATTTCTTTCTCCAATACATTTACATGGCAATGCTACAACTTCATGACCATTAATAACAGTTACAACTATGCAAGCTAACATAATTACAAGAAAATCTTATGCTTCAGGGCGTAAATTGATAATCTGTGGAAATCGGGAAAGAACTTTTCTTCTCTCATGATGACATTAAACAATGGACAAGTGCTTTATGGTGGCTTTTGCTGTTACTTGAAGCATCAAGTACAGGCAGCTGCTTATGGAAACAGAATGCTAGAGTAGATTCAATAATGTCAATAATCCACCATTACCTTTCTTACAATCTGATAAAATCTCACCCATTTTGAGCAATATTGTAACAAATAACATAGACATTACAATGGACACAGAGGTAATTTCTATTTAGTAGTTCCTATGATAAAAGACTACTCCAGGTGTCGTGGGTTTACCAGCCCCACCCCTGGGGGTTGAAAAATAGTTAATTCCAGGTAAATTTCCGGAGCAAAGCCAATCACAAGTTTCAGGAATGCCTCTGCAAATGACATATTTAAGAAAACGGAAGAGAAGATGAATTGCGCAGAAGAAATTCCAGCCTGGAGGAGAGAGGAGGAGAACAAGAGACAGCAACGTAGCCTCCAAGGTCAGTGGAACAGGAGGGGGGAGGAGAGGCCCGGGGGGCCCCCTCTCTCCCTCCAGCAGGAGAAAAGGCTTAAAAACTAAAACCCCTGCCACCTGTGGAAGAT
>VXAY01007237.1:460608-499022 GCA_013399855.1 Oxyruncus cristatus | reverse complement strand
AAAAAAAAAAAAAAAAAGATTTTTACAGATTTTAGGACTTTTAATTTGGTTAAGATGTGTAAAGTAACAATGCATAAAATGAGTAGATATTGATTTTTGTCCCCTCTACATCATATGTGCAAGCTGTTTCATTTTCCAAAGCTAGTAGGTTAATTTAAGTAACTGACAAGTTTATTACTTTCAGGGGGTTTTTATTCATTTTATTTATTAATTGTAGCTGTTCTTCCTACCTTGGTTACAGATATAGTTGTGACTTGACATGGATTTCTCCTGGTCATAGTTCAAGTGGCAAGGAGCCTCCGAACCCTCCATGTCGCCTTCTCTTTATAGCACCAGCTGTGCTGGAAGGAATTTTGGGGGGGCTCCAGAAATGCCAGCTGAAGGAATTAGTCTTCATAAAAATAATTTGGAGCAGAAGAAAAAAGTGAAACCAAAAAGTATTTTTAAAATGAGTCAATTCCATAATCATTCCCCATAGATAGCTGCATCAGTGGAAATAACTGGGGCAGGGCAGCTCTAAATGGCAGCAATGGAATTGCTTGAAGAATCCATGTCAAACCATATCCTGACTGTAAAAGGTTCACCCCTTCGTTGTAGCCAGTTGATTGCTTGCTTCCTCTGATATTTCACTCTTCTAACTGAGGACTCTATACTATAAGCTTTACTTGGGCTAAGTAATAGCTATCAATTCAAGCTTTCATACTGAAGTGCCGCTCTAAGTTGGTGCCAGTAAATGCCATGTGGGTGTATTAAGGATTATGGCACTGGCCTCTCTTCCATTTGTTCACAAACTGTTCAGTCAGTTGACATTTCTGACATATAAATGACTCTGAATCTCAGGGTTTTGTTTGGTTTTCATTTACTGAACACATTCAAATAGATACATCTAAGACAAACAAAATTAAAGGATAATGTGAAACAGTTAGTGAGTCATTCACCTTACCCACTCAGCAGCCCTAGGAACAGTAAGCATTAGTATTAAAAGGCAATAGCAGTAGGAGTTCTCAAGTAGTATAAGACATCTATCTACTTTTTTTAAATAATGCATTATCTTTAGAGTGCTCCACTCAAATGAAGGGGAATGCTTAAAGAGGGTTCCTCCAGAATCACAGACGAAAGGAGACAATGGAAGTTTTACTCTGAGTAAGACTTTTTAAGAATGAGACTTGTTAAGATATGGAAGGTAGAATATTAGCAAATTCAAAGGATTTCATCATAGAAAAATGAAACATTTCAAATTTTCCTACTGCTTTGGATTATTTTGCCTCCATAGACAGAGAATAGATTTAAAAAGATTTAGACAGAGAATTTAAACAGATGACTAACTTATTGACCTAACACTGTGAGGAAGTACTGAATGCTTACCTCTTGCAGTTACTGGTTATTTAATAAGGGCTTGGTTGGGGATTTCAAAGCATTTTCCATAAAAAATAGCTTAGCCTTACTCTACTGCCTCATAGAATTGATTTACTGTTTCACTATATGTAATTTTACTACACAAAGGATAATAAGGAGAACATAATTCTTTTCAGTGGTTCTTTGTGACTTTCACAAGCTAAAAAATACTGGCCACACCCTGAAGGCTGACCCATGCAGACTTACCTGTGCTGGATATTGATGACAATTTATGGAAAATGAATCATCCCTAGAGGTAGTTTCCTGTTAGTTTAATCTGAATTGTCCTTCCTGAAGCCCTGATCAGTTATTAATCACAGAATCACAGAATCACACTGGTTGGAAAAAACCTCAGAGATCATCAAGTCCAATCCTTGATCCACTACCACTGCAGTTACTAGACTATGGCACTAAGTGCCACATCAGTCTCATCTCAAAAACCTCCAGGGACAGTGAATCCACCACCTCCCTGGGCAGCCCATTCCAATGTCTGATTATTCTCTCCGTAAAAAATTTCTTCCTAATATCAAACCTAAACCTCCCCTGGCACAGCTTAAGGCCATGCTCTCTTGTCCTACTGCTGGTTGCCTGGGAGAAGAGACCAACCCCCACCAGGCTACAACCTCCTTCCAGGTAATTGTAGAGAGTGATGAGGTCTCCCCTGAGCCTTCTCTTCTCCAGGCTAAACAACCCCAGCTCCCTCAGCCTCTCCTCATAGGACTTGTGCTCAAGTCCCTTCACCAGCCTGGTTGCTCTTCTCTGGACCTGCTCCAGCACCTCAATATCCCTCCTGAACTGAGGGGCCCAGAACTGGACACAGCACTCCAGGTGTGGCCTCACCAGCGCCGAGTACAGGGGCAGAATCACCTCCCTGTTCCTGCTGGCCACACTGTTCCTGATCCAGGCCAGGATGCCATTGGCCTTCTTGGCCACCTGGGCACACTGCTGGCTCATGTTCAGCTTCCTGTCAATCAGCACCCCCAGATCCCTTTCTGCCTGGCTGCTCTCCAGCCACTCTGTGCCCAGCCTGTAGCGCTGCAGGGGGTTGTTGTGGCCAAAGTGCAGGACCCGGCACTTGGCCTTGTTGAACCTCATCCCGTTGGAATCAGCCCAGCTCTCCAGTCTGTCCAGGTTCCTCTGCAGAGCCCTCCTGCCCTCCAGCTGATCGACACTCCCCCCCAGCTTGGTGTCATCTGCAAATTTGCTAATGGTGGACTCAATCCCCTCATCTAAGTCATCAATAAAGGTACTAAACAGGACTGGGCCCAACACTGATCCCTGGGGGATGCCACTAGTGACCGGCTGCCAACTGGATGCAGCAGATTCATGTGATCTTGGAAAATTAATCTCATATGCAACCAAGAGAAAAGGGCGAGAAGGACAGGAAATACATTTTGGCAAGCAAAAAAGGGCAACGAAGAAAGAAGATTATGGACTGTAATCATGTGGGAAATAAACACTAGGAACAAATGGAAAATTTTGATAGAGGGAAAATATTATTTAAAATTGGGTATCAAATAATGTTTTTTAATGAATCTATTATTAGTATAACTATTTGCCTCAGAAATTAAAGAGTAGTGAAAATATACTAGCAGTATCTCAGTGACAATGATGAAGGAGATGCAAAAATTACTTTAATGACAAATTTTAATTCAGCTTAATAATAACCTTCAATTTGTTAACTAAATAACTTCTATGACTTGGTCATCTATCACAGCAGATGACTCTAGAAGCAGAAGGTCTTTCCCAGTTAAACGCTCTGATCTGATGAATACAGAAGAAAAAGGACATGATCAGAAACACAAAGGTCAAGTAACCTGCTTTGAAACATGTAATGTGTTTTATTAGGCAAGCAGTCTCATTGTACCAGACCTTCGGTATCCACATAAACATGAAAATTATTAGACTAGATGAGAGAGAATATTTTCATTTCTTTTCCTACTATAATACAACTGAAATGACAGGAAAAAAGGTACGTTACAGTTCAAGTTGTAATTGAGGAGAATATATGCCTTGAATAAGTTGAAAATAATTATGGGAATTACAACATTGTTCAAAAATATTAGGAGGAAAAATTACACTGAATTTTATAAGCTTTTTAATAACATTTTCAAAAATGTTAGTTTTTCTGGTACATTTGGTATAAGCTTTATAATTTTATTTTTCCACCATTGCAGGATGCATTACACTCAAGTAATGTTATTAAATAGCACGGATTTTTAGATCACTTGCAAAGCCTACAATTGTGGGGCTTGATCAAATGTATTTGCCATTTAAAGCCTGAGTTCATGACTTTGGGGACAAGGTTATATAATATGTAGACATATTTTTCAGCAAACCCTGTTGCACATTTTCTTTTCATTCATTTCGATTGAGAACTACTTTGCTTTGAAAATTAATTGGAATTTTTAAAATTATTATTGATGGTAGTAAAAAAAGGGTCTGCTTCCGATATACATATAATTTACATCTTTCTCACAGAAGTATGACCAACAGAATAAATTAAACTGCTGCATTGAATCTATTAAGAAACTAATACAATGTTGTTGTCTTTTCCTAAGCACCACATGCCAGGAACAGTTCAGTTTATAAGAGGCCACTTACAGTTTCTGTTTGTCCTGGAACACAACAATCAGGCTGACCCTCTAACCTGACTATGATCCAGCTCCACTAATGGAAAAGTGCACAGTTACAGAATACAGTGGGAGGTAAGCTAGACCACAGAGATGAAAAACAGGTATGACGGAGGAGGAAAAATGAAATCTTCCTAGATCACAGAGGCATTAGTTAATCAAAGAAGTTCTAGGATTCCACTGAAACCTTGCATGTGAGTTAGAGCAAGCTGAAGGTCGAGCACAGGAATCCTCCTGGACAGACAGAAGGGAGGTGGGTTTGATGCTCCCTAGTCTTGTAGTATGTGCTGTATTGTCCATTGTGTCTCATGGGGGCCTCTCAGCAATGCTCCTGCTTAATTCTTCACTCATATGAGATCTCTATCAGTTCTTCATCACTGGAAGCAAAGCACAGTCATATATAATTTACTTATTTCCCTTTTATCACCTGAAGACTCCAGAATTCTCAGGGAGCTTGTTACAGTGCCAAGGAGGCAAATCACTCCAAATGCAGTGCAGGTCCTTTCTACTTACAAGTCTTGGTCTTATTCTGGATGAACACTAGTAAAAGCAGTGAAATATCTGCAACACTTATTGTATTCAGAAAGAAAGTTAGGATTTAGTCCACTTTTAGCTCTTCAGAAATTAACTCATAGCTGAAATGAAAAGACACATGAATTCAAAAAACAATGAAGATCAATACAAACAATGAAGAGGCCTTTCTCTCTCTAAAGCACCATAGGAAAAAGTATGCCAGCAAAATAGAAATTATACCAAATATTAATTTGCTTATTGACCTATGCAATAAATTCATCAAAACAGGTATTTTAAACTTAAAGGAAGAACTATTTCTCTTTTTTATTCTTTTCAATAATAATATTTGTAGTATTTTGTTCATTACTGATTGTATAGTTTTCATAGGCTGCTTGACAAATTTCCCTGTAAATATTCCTCAATATTTCATGTTTTGTCAAAGGCATAAAAAACCTGTTCACTTGAAACTGGGAAATAAGAATTTAAACTACACTAAGAAAAAAAGAAAAGAAAAAAATATTGCTATTTGGAGTAAAGCAAAATGAAGAAAAGATAAAGTGCTTAAGTTACAAAACACCTATCAAAAAGAAGAAACCACTTCAATGAAAATGGAGATCAGAATGTGTATGTTTTAAAAGAATTTCACTAGGTGGAATTTGCTGCCAGGAAAATCAAAATAAGATACAAAATTAGTTTTATTTGGTTTCCTTTAGCATTGAATAACCATTGAAAAGCAGATGAGAAAATACAATCTGAAAAACAAGTTATGTGCTAAATACCAAACAGCCTGCCACAGTACACTGAAGAGTGTAATATCCTTGCAGATAAAAAGAAACAAAAAGATGTCAAGAGATAGAAGTGAGAGATAAGATAGTCTGAAGATTTTGATAACAGAATATATAAACACTGCAGAACATACAAAGCCAGTACACCATTCAGGAGCAAAGTTTACAGAAAGAAAGGAGGATTTCCAAAATGAAAGAGAGGAATTTTCTATGTGTTACACTACAACATGGATTATAAAATGCATCAACAATAGCTATAGGTAGTTATATTGGCTAGACTTAGACCAATTCAAGTTTTGAATCTCAATTCCTTTTCTCTTTTTATTTTTTTCCCTACAAAGATAATAATTATTCAAAATCCAAGTTTGGAATGCTAGGCTGTTATAGACAAGTCATAGCTAAACTCAGATATGCAGACAGACCTACCTTAATCAGCATTCAGACTGTTGTACATTTTGTAACCTCTGTGTAGATACGTAAACATGGTATATGAGTGCAGTCTATCTGGCACTCAGCATGAAAGTTGAACAGAGAAAAAAGTCACTGAAAAAGAACGTGCAACAAGCAACAATTCCCCCTCCCTCCCAATAAATAATTCAGAAAATAAAATCCTGGGCAGACATAACACCATTATTTATCCTGCTCCTAGTAAAGCTCCCTGGTTACATAAATTTTTTATAGCTTTGTCTTAGCATGATGCCGAAATTCTTTTCTGATTTTGGTATGCCTGACCTTTTGGAGTCTTCACAGCTGCCATATTTTAGTCCTACTCCTTAGGGTTCTCTGATTTTCTTCGTGGAGTAATTATTTCTTTCTTCATCCATACAAGAAAAAGACTCCTGAAAAGCTTGAATTTTTACCTTATGTAAATACCTTAACTGGACATGCAATTAATACTTAGTAGTCATTTAAAATTTACTAAATACTCTGCATTGCATTAACCACATTGCTCATAATAGTCCTTAGAGTAGACAGCCAAATTAGGAGATACAGAAATATCAACAGGTGTCAAAGATCTGAGAGAGTGAATTCATATATCAAGGACAGGTTAAAAGAGAGGCCCAAAAACACAAGGGAAAAAAAGGCATTAAATGAGTCCAGATTTTCCCTTTTGTGCTGCAACAAAAATTTTTCATCTGTGTTGTTTGTTTTCTCCATATTATCCATCCACCAGCTCTCAGCAGAGAAGCCAGTTGTTCTCCCCCAACTTTTGGGAGGATACTTTTAGGACTTTTTTAGTATGGGTTGTGACTTTTCTCAACTAATTTTCTGACTATGTTTCTGCTTATAAAGGTAAATACAAAAAAGCCAACTGGTAAGTATGCTTTAAAAAGGTGTAATTTATGACTTCCACAACTTACAGCACAATACAAATAAGACAATTCAGCTTTAGTTTAGAATAAGGCAAAGCATGAATACAGAGTGGAATTTGGAGATTAGTTCAGTTCTCTAGATGCTTGAATTCAAAGTATGAAAAACTAGATCTGAACAGCTGATGAATACTAATTTCTTCATTGTGAAGTAGTAAATTAAGACTAAATCTTCCTTATTTTTATAGATTTTATAAAGACACCGATAAATCTTCTTGAACTATTACACATTGAAAAGAACAGAATAATCACTTAAAAGTTCTAATCAAGTAATCAATCGTTTAGTTTCCTTGTTTGAAAAAAAAATAGTATTGCATTCAAAATCTTGTCATCAGCATGAAAAGAACACTTTTTATTTGAGAATCCAAGAACTCAGTCAATTAAAATAATTCTAACAGTCTAATGAAAACATGGCAGTTATAAAAATACAGCGCAGCATCACAGCAAGCCATCAGAGTCCAAAGCTGTCTTCCAGCAGCTTGACTCTTGTCAGTAGGGGTCCTCCAGGTTGTCCTCTAGGTGTCCTTTTGTTCAGGGATTCCTGACGGTTCAGCTTCCTATCCTCTGCTAACTTTAAAACTGATTATACCTTTAAGAATACCAGGTGTGATTTGTGATTTCTGCTTGTGAACTAGGACTTTTTAGCTCTGTAGTCCAGTAAACACATGGCTGACATTTTCAGCAACAGGCTGTGTAGTGACTTAGCTGGGGCCTATGGACTGATGTTTGTGAAGTCTACTTTGTCTTAATTTGCTTCAACACACCTGGAACTTTGCTGTTATTTGATTTGTCTGTACCAGCAACTTTTCCAATGACTGGAGCTATGCCCAACTTGGTTTACTTTCACTTTGTACAGTGTAGCTGCAGTTTTTGCATAGACAGAAGTACAAGCATGGGATTATAAAGAGACAGAGCACAGGCTCCAGACCTCAGGGCTATAAACAACTCAAACAAATACAGACAAAGGAGCTGTTTTGGGGGGTTGTTCATAAAGAGAACAAAGAAAAACTAAACTATATATTTATATAAAATGCACTATATGTATGAAATGATTACAGACCACAGAAGAAAGCTCAAACTGCAAAGTGGGTTTAACAAAAGCATAAAAATAGCCCTAAGTAAATCCTGGAGAGAGGATGAAGAAACCATCATAATTAATGCCATACTACTCCATATGAAAGGACTCAGGATGCTGATGGATTCCAATATCCCGCTTCAAACTGAAGCCATTTACCTAAGGATAGAGAGAAACAGTGAAAAGGTGGGCATAACTCAGAAAAAAAGAGCTAGGTACTAGGATGTGTGCATAACAACCTTATTGTATTATAACAGATTTTTTTTTTATATAATGGCAGTACTCCTTTTTTTCTTTTTCTGCAATAACTGAATCTTGACTAATTAAAAAAAAAATCTTTGAAGAGACTGTTAAGATTTCAACTGTATGAACAGTAAATTTTTGGCTGCATATATAAAGTGTCTGTCCATAATGAAATTTCAGTGCTAGAAATAGCCTCTGGTATCACTCTGTGTCCACTCAAGCATATCAGTTTTTATTCAGAGACATCTTAATCTGCACAGACCTGATCCCACTATAAGATAAAGGAAAATTTTTAGAAGTTACCTGATCATTAGACAATTGCTAACATATCTAAAAGAAGATAAAGACAAGTATGAACAAACCCTGAGTCCCCAAAACCTGGGACCATCTACTTGTAATGGCAATAACCTTATTTAAAGAAGATGAATGGATAAAGTGGAAAAAAAAAACCCACAGAAGAGATGGATTAGTAAAAGTCCTTGATAAGGAGAAAGAGGAGAGAAAGGGTGAAGGGTGTGAAGGACAGGACCACTGTGAGGGTGAGCTGAAGAAACAGTGAAGAGTCCTGTAAGTAGCTCTGATATTGGAAAGAGATCAGTGTTAGTGCACTACACCCCATCCCTATGTCAAATACTATTGCAAAAGTCAGTGAGGAAGAGACCATCATTTTTCATCCTGAATTTGCTGTCTTCATGTGGGGGTGTTACCAAGTGCTATCTTCATAAATGTCACCTTTGCCACTTTAGGAAATCTTACCACTAACTTGACTACTTATCCTTGTTTTATATAAATAAAAGGTGGTCACAAATAAAATAAGACTGGGAATTTAATTATTTTATCCCCACAGTATGTAAGGTATCTTAGACCAATGTCTGGGTTAAGGTGTAATCCTTGCCTCTCTCCAAAGGAGTTGGAATTCAAGACTAATAAATAGTCTTCAATTGAATATTTCAATTAAGACTGAAATAACTAAATGGCAAGGTTATTTGTTAGTCATACAAAGCACACTGATTCTCCAAAGGCTATAGAAAATGTTTAGGTTTATTCCAATCTATGTATTAAAAAGGTAAAATATACCTATGTGAATTCCTGTACATTTTAAATGTAGCTCAACATACAAAAGACCTCCCAGGTAACAGTGAGAGCTGAGCCCTTCTTTTCGATTCCACTGAAGAGACATATAGACAGTTCTTGGTAGTGATAAATCATTTCATATCTACTCGGAAGAACGTCACAACCCTCTCTAAATTAATTTTAAAAAATCAATATAAAAAGCCAACTGTAGGTCCAAATACTGAAATTGATGTGTCACCAGAAGAGAAAGTTAATGAAGACAAGATACCACTAAAAGGATTCAAGGTGTTATAAATGAATATTAAAGGCTCAGGCCTGACATCATCCAGACTTACATCAGCTTTTTATCAGCTTTGGGTCTGACCATAAACTGCAAAGTAACATGGGGGCAGGTGCAGCCTAGCTACCTCATAAAAGTGGTTTCCTGGCTCCAGCAGGATCTCCTAACGAGGCAGCTTTACTCCTTCCACAGCTTCCACAACAAGATCTTCTGGAGAAGTTACTTTTCTCCAATGACACATTTCTCCATGTCATTTCCAAATCATGTATCAGCTAACAGAACCAGGCAAGAGAAAATGCGAGTCACATCAAAATACTTTTTAAAGAATAGATGTCAAGTACTTTTCTGATCAAACAGGACCAATGGAACAAAAATACAATTCTTTCACACAGCAGTCCAGTCGTAATAGTACCTTAAGTACCTAAAGTAACAGAATTGAGACATTAAGCCTTGCCTGCCTTGAGAAGGCTTAAATCCATAGCTCTGCTTTCTGAGAAACTGTCTTAACTTACAAACTGCACAGCAGTTAGCTGACAGGGGCACAGCAGATGGCCTTCCTGAAGGAGACACTCTTAGTAACCAAATACATTATTAGGAAAGCCATACAGATAATAAGGAAAAACAAGCCTGATGTCTATATGACAACGTCTCTTCTAAGATTTTTCTTTCTTGCTGATCAACATTCCCAAGGGTAATCATGCATTTTATCCAATTAACTTAAAATGTCAAATTCATAAACAGCCTTTGACATAGAGTTCAGACGGTCAGGCCCTCCCACCTCCTCACCCACCTAGTTGAGTGACACTGCAGCTCAGTAAGAAATCCATGTTGGGAAGTGTAAAAACTGAACAGCACGATCTAGGGCAAATTAAGAGTTTCCCTGTTTCCCATTCCAGGATTTTTTTCCAGGTGACACTGTTAATTGGACTTGTCCAAAATTCACAAATTTCACTGCTTAAGCCATGTTTTTAATATCAAGTACACTGTTTAAGGCATTTTTTTCTTGACTGTAATAATAATATATCTGATTACAAATAAAAATTATAAGAATAACATACGTGGATATTATGTATTTTATTTGGATTTTAGCTTTGGGGGACAGGGGTTGCGAAGGGTTGTGGATTCGGTTGGTTGTTCAGGCCCGAACCCTATAAATTTCAGAACTTATTTTGGCATATGTGAGCACATTTATAAAATGTCATATACTTTGTATAGAGAAATATTATATCAATAATTAGGCAACAATACGGAAAGGAATATATGTTTTTTCATTATAATTATCAATTAAAGAAGCCGTAGTATGCAAATGTATTTCAATGGGTAACATTCTTAGATTCCAATAGTCTTCTCTCAATACAACATTTTAAACAAACTTTTCCACACTATACCATGGACTCAGTGAATAATACACAATATATATTCAACATATATCTTTTTTCCACATAACTGGAACGTGAACAATACATTATATAATTTTTTTATTCCTTTAACTTTTTTTGTGCTTAAAGCCATTAATTTAATTCTCTTGTGTTCCAGATATGAAAATTAACTGAACCTCCCAAACTTACAACATAGTTTGGGTGGAGGGTTTTGAGTATGCTTTTGCATTTTTGAAGTGGTTTCTTGGTGACATCAAGGTCATTTAGTTCTGTTCCTATTAGAACTGGCTATACACCTAAATCAGCACTATATAAAAAGGTTTAAGCGATCAGTTTGTAACTATGAATTCAGTCACTTCTCTGGTTTGCCTGGTTAGAATAAGGAACCTCTCAAACCAATGTGGGAAATAGCAGGCAGAATTTCAAATACTTGCTTTGCGCTATTCAGTTCAATAGGATATACCTGAATTTCATAACCTAACCATATGTTATAACCAGTGATCTATGGGTTTCTCTCCTTCATCTACTGATTATGTTCTACTGAACAGGAAAAAAGACTGAGAAAAGCAAAATTAACCAATATCCAAAGGGTCAAAGCAAACAAAAGGTATTTCAGGAACTGACCTTCAAGATTTCATTAACGTGAGAAGACAAAATAATGAGAAGAACTGATTTAAAATTTTCATTTATTCCATGGTTTTCTACAGCTTCACTGTTTCATGACCTTGAAATTTTTCATCCTCAAATTAAAAGTTTCTCTTAACTACATTTCATATAAAGTCAGTCTGCTTCTCTGAAGATCTTTTGTCTTCACAAACTTGTATTTTCTAATAAAGCACATTTTGTTATTATACTAATGTCTGCTTATAATATTAAGTCTACCAACTCTAATAATAAGTGACCTCAGGATGATGTTTTTGATGAGGGAACAGGGTCCTGAAAGAACAGAACTGAAAAAAATAACCACCTGTAGAATTAGAAACATAAATTATGAATCCCTACTGTAAAATATTAATTGTTCAGAAAACAGAAGAGACTTTTAGGGGAAAATAAAAAATACACTAATTAAAAGTGAATCTAAATTACTGTTTTATATACAGTATGACATTTATTCTTGGAACCCTGGTGTAATAGTCTTCAGCACTTCAAGACAATCTTATTAAACCATACGACAGAATTCTGTGTGCAAATAGACTAAACTCTGATAATCTAACATGAATTCCCCATTCCAATGAAACAGCTTTCAACACTTGTAAGAAAATGAAAGATTTACTTTTGCAAAGGTTCCAACAGCAAAAGTTATTCTAGTTTCAGCAATATTCAATCCTAAACCCACTTCCTAAATTCAATTCATGGATTGAATATTTTAGGATTATATCCCAAAAACCAGATTAAATATTCAATATCTTTTACTTACTCCAGTATCTTTTTTCAGGCTAATGTCTTTATCAAACTATATTTAATGCTGAGCAGCTCTTTTCACAGTGGTCTGTTAAAACAGATTGTTTCCTCTTCTAATTAGCGTTTCATTTGCATGAAGAGTATCTTTGATTAGAAGCATTTACATCTTATTTTTTACCACAGCCTTCTGTGAAATCACAACCATTTTCATAGGAATAATTTGAGATATCACAAACAGAAGATTATTAATTCAAGTAGAGACAATAAGCAGCTAAGATCTTGTTTTCATTCAAGGTTCTTGGCCATATGGAAAATAAGAAAATGGGTTATACATAACTGCACAGCATCAGCAGATACTGCATTGAGAGCTCTGAAGACTGATGTTTATCTGCAGAGAAGGTGTCTCTACTTTTAGCTTCTCACACAGACATACTGGTAGGTGTTCCAGCCTTGTTTTGGAAGAACATCTGAGAGAGAGTAAGAAGGTTGTTGACTTTGTTCAACAAGAAAGGGTGACACAGAGGCCAGTTATTGTATGAGAATAACAGCTTCTGAAAAACATTTGATGAATCATTGCATAGCTTGAGAGAAGTAAAGATAATATAATAATTTAGAAATTCTAATTTGCATCAGTACAGGTGCATCTTAGAACTCTTTAGACAACGCTTTGTTTATAAACTATATAAACATTTTATTTCATTTCTTTTTTAAAAACATGTGGCTTCATGCAGCATTATCAACCACGTTAAGTGTAAATGGGATCCTCATTTTTTAACGGTTCACCTGTTCAACCTGAATTTGAAAATCTCTGCCTGTGGCAACATAAATAGTTGCTACAGCTTGTAGTTCTGAACTATCTTATATATTTGCACTGTTGAAAAATATTTTCATTTTAGTGCCTGCATTCTGGAATTTTGAGCCCTTTCTGACCAAACCTTTTAATAAATTTTGTGTACCCTGTAGGTCATCTTTTAAGAGAAAGATGTTTCTAGAAGCTCACAAGGAGTAGACAGTGAATTTAAAAAAAACCCCAAATTATTTTAGCAAAGGTTTAAAGTATATCATATTGCATCAAATGCATAGCATTATTACCATCTATGAATCATATCATGATTTTCACAAAACTGATCCTGTAACTAATTAAATAAGGACCTACAGTCCTTCGCACTTAAAATTATAAAATCATAGAATTGTTTAGGTTGGAAAAGACCTCTAAGATCAAGTCCAATCATTTATCTATCCAAATACTGCCAAGTGCACCACTAAACCACCACATCTATACATCCTTTAATGCCTCCAGAAGTGGTGACTCAACCACTTCCCTGGGCTGCCTGTTCCAATGCTTGACAACCCTTTCAGTGAAAAAAACCTTTCTTAATATCCAATCTAAACCTCCCCTGGTACAACATGAGGCCATTTCTTCTTGT
The DNA here is from genome assembly GCA_013399855.1 of Oxyruncus cristatus. Taxonomy (NCBI): domain Eukaryota; kingdom Metazoa; phylum Chordata; class Aves; order Passeriformes; family Cotingidae; genus Oxyruncus; species Oxyruncus cristatus. The sequence goes on along the minus strand of VXAY01007237.1, from coordinate 485,447 downwards.
CCTATTGCTTCTTATTTGAGAGAAGAGACTGACCCCCACCTGGCTACAACCTTCTTTCAGGTAGTTGTAGAGAGTGGTAACGTCTCCCCTGAGACTCCTTTTCTCCACACCAAACACCCCAAGCTCCTTCAGCCTCTTCTCATAAGATTTGTGCTCTAGATCCTTCACCAGCTTTGTTGCCCTTCTCTGGACACACTCCAGCACCTTAATGTATTTTTTGTAGGGAGAGACTCAAAACTGATTTGTACTCCTACTTTAAAAAGTACTTATTCCCATCAGAATTACAGACCCACCACGTTTCACAGAAATGATACTACCCATGGAGGGTAAAACTGTAAAAGCTTTTAAGTATGGAATATTTCCTGTTCATAGAAGCATAGGGGCACAGAATCAAAAGCTAACAATTTATGGCAGCTTTACAACTCGCTGTTCATCAGGTGAGTTATAACAGACCATATGTGCACACTTAGCTCACCCTATCTTCTGAGGTAAAATGCATTAGTTTAAAGTAATTTCATGGGGGTATAAATTTCACCTTATCTTTTGGCAAGGTTAAGACGACACGTAGTCCATTGCAGTGATATAGCATCTGTCTGCTGACTTGTTGGAAGGCTGTAACTCAGTCTGGATTGATCCAGATAAAGCTCTTAGACTACCAGCTTAACTTCTGTAAAAAAGTAATTTTTATTGATTTCGGTGATTGCATAACGATAAATCATCTCTTTCAAAAAAAAAATTCCAGTCTTTATTCAAAGAGTTGGAAAGAGGAAGCTTTACCATTTTCTACTAATTTCACTGATTTAATTGAATCCTCCCGTCATCAAAAATGTGCCTTTCATTTCTAATTTCACTAGATTTTATAATTTCATACTACGATTCCTCTTATACCTGTCTCTATCAGACTTAAAAAAAGCCACAAAAAAATCACTAGAACTTTCTGTACATTAAGATGTTTATACATGATTTGCAGTTTCTTTGAAGACTGCCTTGTGATACATATAATTTCTAGCATCAGCATCAGCCTCACTGAAGGAAATCACTTTCAGAAATGCTTGGTAATTAATTTTTCAAATCTGTATTTGTGATATACATCTTCATCTCTCTTCATCATCAAAACATATTTTTTAAATTTTACTAAATACTGACTAAAAACACCAGTCTGCTACAGTATCATTCTAAATACAGATTTGCAGCACAACAGCAAAGAGGCACCCGTGAATAGTTTATCCAATATATTTGTAAAATGCAAACTTTTCAACAAATACAGGAACATGACCACAAAATTTCCTTTTCTTCCTGTCTTTATTTTTTGGAATTAAGAGGATCTTGTTATATTCTGCTTCAAAGCAGATTATGAATGCAGTTCTAATATCTTCCATTACTTTTACCTGTTACTTCTGGTAAATTCAACATAAACTTTCAGATTCCATAATAATACAAGTAACAGCAGCTACTAATCAATCTAGGCACACCAATTGACTTGAGATTTGCCAATTTGCCAGATTCCTCTTAAAACAATGCAATTTTCTAGTCTACTTTTATTTTCAGTCTAGGACCTTACAATCATCACAATAATCAGATTTTTATTCCTAAAGCCCTTATACAAGCAAAGGAATAAGAATATGAACTTGTGAGCAACATTACATTATTCCTGAATGAGGTACTGTGAAAATTCTTTCAACTTGAATAAGAACAGCTTCATTTCTTTTTGATATTCCATAGCCTACAAAAGGAGTTTCTACAGCAAATTGAAGATGCTAAGAATGCAGATAGCACATACAAATACGGCTCTAATGATAACTAAACCAGCTATGTGTTCGGAGAACTGTTTGCCTGAGGACTGTAATCAAAGAACAATTGTAGTCCTCTTCTAAATCCAGTTATTCTAGGCAGGCAGTTAAAGGTTTTGTTAATCTGCCCTTAATCTCCTCTGTTTACTATGACTGTGTCTCCTCTGATGATGAGAGCAAGGAACTGAGAATGCATTAATACTTTTTTTCCATGTTAAAATGAACACTTGCATTCAGCTCAATAAGTGTTCATATACTCAGTGAAAGCGTATTCTGGCATATATTGAAGAAGGTATGTTAAGAAACATGAAACCTGTGTTCCTACAGCAAAAGAACAATGTGTAGATAACATTTTTTTCTTGCTCCGCTGAGATACTATGAAGTCTAACGTATATTGCTTCATGACACGATAGGTTCACTACTTCACTAAATGTGAGTTGAATTTTTTTATTGCTCTGGACAATGACCACTAAAGACTTAAGAGTTTTCAGAGATCTACTGAATATTTAAAATTTAGATTATCTTACACTTTAGATACTGGATGTGTCCATGATTTGCTTTATTATAAACAAAGTAAACTACTTAGAATCTAGAGTTTTGAAAACTAATTGCCATTTTGGAAAACTGCCTTGCCTTTCAGTGTCAAGAGACTTACTTAAAGACAAGTGTCTCTAGAGAAAGAATCTTGTAAAACATTAGGGTTTTTGTTTTTTTTTTTTCTTTCAGGCATTACACTGAATAAATCAACCAACAAACTCAGTGTGAGCTCTCCCCCTTACAAAATCCTGTTGTACTCTCAAGACCTGTGAGAAAATACATAATTATGTGGATATATAAAACACCTGGACACCTAAATATTGTCATCACGTGTCTTTGTATTAAATACTAAGGTAACAGACCTCTAAAGATTCTACAGGGATATTGATGACCTACAAGTAAGGCATGAATATGTGTATTAGAGGGGTATTTTTTTTTGAGAAATTGAGTTATGGGTTGAAATTACTTCTGATTAACTGGAAAGTAGTGAATAGTATATCCTCAATGCTATTCAAATCAAACCATGATGCTGACATTCATGATATTCACTAGTTTCAGCAGAAAGCTAAGCATACCTTTATGTGTCCTGTTGAGTTCAACAAGGCTACTCAGTACAACACAAATGATACTCAGCACATCACAGAATTTATCATTATTGAAAATAGAGACTAACTGTAATATTTGAGCACTGGTAGTCATGTTAACTGAAAACAATTTACAGGTACTCGGAGGAAAAGGTTATGAAAGTTACGTAAGAGATTTTACTTCGGGTTTCTTCAAAGCACATGTGCCTCAGGAAAGAAACCCAAAACATCATTAGGTGAAAGTAGAATCAATAGCACAATAAGTTCTGCAACAATGTCAAGTTTTATGCTTGGAAGAAATGAATCAGAAACAGTTTAAAATGAAACATCAAAGATATATTTTCTAAACAACAACAACAAACCCATCTCATATATTTTATAATTTTCCATGTATTTAGAGGTCCTGTAATTTTTTAGTGTTTCAAAAATTTATCAGTTGAGAGGGTCCTAGTAAAGAAAAAAACAACTTCCTAATATTAATGACAATAGGAACATGGTATTTGATTCTTTTGCAGTACTGTAACCCATATTATTTGCACAAATTAGTAACCTTTCTTAAAAGTTTCAGTCAGCCATTCACATAGTCCTTATACACATAACGAATTAATTAGCTAACTACCCAGAGATGAAGTAATAGCAATGAACATGGAATAACTAATCAATAGTATGTAAAGTATCAATTTGTTCATCTGAACTGTTCAGCAAAGGGAAGAAAGAAAAGATATTCAGTGACCTCAGGCTATTTAGGCAAATAATCCTCAAACACAGATTACAAAAGGGTTTGTTTTTTTTCTCTGCACATAACAACTTATGCTCTTTTACTTAACAAGCTTTTTTTTTAACTGAACAATTAACCTTAATAAAAAGAAAGCTACAGACACATTGAATAGTCTTTATACAGAGACTGTATATTGATTCAATTCACAGAACATGTTGTGAGCAAACAGACACTCCAAAGGTAGCTGGTCCCATGCTTACATTTTTAATATCCTTAGAGCTACCAGACCTCTAATTACAGCACTGTTGCCTGGATTTCTAAAAAGTAGTTACTTATTTAAGGGTTGTCCCTACAATTATACTGCCTTTCATCAGATTATTAGCTGTATGGATCATAACCTCATGGAGTAGAAGGACTTGTTTTAATTTAAAAGTTATTGGCTAGCTTTAAAGCCCTTCAACAAATAATAATCTACGACACTCTTTTTTTTATGCAGGTTGGTCTATTGATTTCATAAAGTACTCTTTAAGATCTGGCTAACCAAGTCTTTAAGAAAATAGAAGAGAGGTGTGTTTCCACCTTTAAGAGCCTTTAAGAGAGCTTTTTAATTAAATATGTTCCAGCAGTAAAGAAATAGATATTATAACGGTTGCAGAGAACCCCATTCAGGGAGTTTCTTGGTTCTTCAGACAGAAAAGTTAATGTTCCTCTTGACTTTTTAAGACGTGGAAGTCTCTTTTTACTAGAATGCATGTATGCATATGCTTGTGTACAATTTAGTGTATCTGATATCAAACACTTAACCTATATGAAGATGCAAGAAGAGAAGTAAGAAATCAGTTGATTAGTTTCACGTTTCATGTGTGCAAGGAAATCAGATGCGTCTTAATGTCAACTTAAGACTGAAAGTGTTTATTTCAGTGAAATTTGTATCATATTCAGTAACTTCTGAAAAAAAAAGCAAAGTCTTATAAGGTAAACTTCTTCAGCTAAACAAACCTCAATAAAAATAAATTTCCATTTGATAAAAAGTCATATTAGAGGTTCTATGATTTATGTCTGGTAACATTTAAGAATGTAATCTATGCACTCCCTACAATTATTCTGTTATGCTTCAGCTAACAGTACTACGAGCCCAGAGGATAACTTAGGTACCCATCTAGAAATATTTCCAGATAAAACATACTGATCCATCAAAGATGTACTCCTGGAAAGTACACACTTGGCTGGGCTGCCCATATTTGGTATGCTAATTAATATTTTCTTTCCTCTAACTTTGTGAATCTGTTTATAGTCTCCAGAGAAAGAAAAAAAAGTCAGTTTGCATTTTATCTAAGCCAGAAAAATAAATCAAGTGGATGTCAAAAATATTCAAAGGACATCTTCAAACTATTTTAAAGGATCACTTTATATTCCAGATTTTTGATGAGTGATTCATATTTTTAAGTTAAGCAACAAAAATTCATCATCTCTGCAATAGGAAGACTTTGAGCTCCTAAATGAAATTTCTCATTGAAGAAATACTTTGCACTTAAAGGCCTTAGAAACTTAGATGTTACTTCTTTTTAAACACTTTCCAAAGATGAAAGTATGGCCTTTGTAGTACCTACTTACGTGGAAAAAATTTCCAATATCAAATCAAAGTGATTATGTTGGCTGCCCAACAAAAAATCTTCTAAATCTCCTTCATTTCGAAAGTCACAGGGTGTTACTGAAGATACAAATGATGTTTTACAAGAAGAATACCATAGATGAGTCTTTAATAAAATCTGAAAAAATGGTAAGCACAATTAAACATATTAATATTAGCGCAGAATTGACAATGTACTTACCAGCTATGGACCCGAAATTAATTAATTTCATGTGTATAAAATGGGTTAAATCCATTCTAAAAAGGAAAGAGAAGATTGTTCCTCACTGTGTGAAGATTGTTCCTCACTGTACAATGTTTCTTATATTTCCATTTTCTGCTTTTTTCATGGTCTTTTCTAAGTTTTGATTTTCCAATTTCATTTCCTTTAGCTCAATTTTTTTTAATCCTATTAACTAACCCTGAAGGGTTTTATGACATCTCAACCTCTTTATTGAACTTTAAAAAAGTTAAAATAAGTCTTTATCAGCCTACGTATTGATTATTTGCACCCATTTCTTTGATTTATCTTCTCCAATTGCACAGCCAATTTCTGAAAAGAAACAGGGGGTTTTTTCCCACTCTGTTTTAAGACGAAGAACATGTGTATGATTTTGATGAGGCCTTTAGGTACAATGATAAGATAAACAATATAATTCACAATAGCACAAAGATCTTAAGCGTATGACCTTAAATAATATTTGTGTATTTTCCTCTGCATTCAGAGTTTTACATACTGTGTCAAGCAAATTTTACTCTGCATTCTGCAAAACAAAGATAATTTATTTACTTGCATAAGAAAGATGATGGCAATGTAAACTACTTGAATCCTAGGAATAGTTGATGAGAAAGGAGCTATTGCTCTGCATTTTAGACGGCATGTGGACTACCATGTATTTTTTTTTTTTAATGGTATGTCTTGCATTCTTGTTGCAGTGTGCTAAATTGAAGCAGGTAAAAATAAATAAAATAAATAAGAAAATTGGAATTAAATAGTAATTTATCATTGAATGGATCTTGAATAAATGTCTTCTCTCAAGGATACATATATCTTCAGCTAGGTATTTATGTAAGTACACACAGAAACCTTAACAGGTTGACCTACGCACTGCTTGTGGTAGCAGCCTTTTTGCTATACCAGACCATAAAGTTTTGCAGGCATATTTCAATGAAATAGTGTAAATAGCTGTTTAATATCATTAAAAAACCCACATTGGTATTCTGAAGGCTTCAGGATGGAATTCTGGTTCCATTCTAGTAAAAACACTGGTCTGTTTAGTAAATGATATTTTTAGGAAAGCAGTGAGGATGATTCTTCCCTCAGGATATTAAGAGTTCTAAAATGCCTAGTTATTATTATCATTTCAGCATCAGCAGGTAGAATCCATCCCACACAGATAAAAGAACAAAAACTATTAATTTGATTATATGGTTCTCTGAGTTACTCTGGGAGAGTTTTTCAACATTGCTCCATTTCCTTAAAGAAATTCACACATTTCATTAGATTATTGCTGTAACTGCAACGTAACTCTAAAGAGCTCAGCTATTGTAAAGGACAAGTATTTTATCTTTAGCTCAGTAATATCTGACTTTTAACCCCTGTAATTTTTCTTAATTGCTCCACAGTTAGGTCTCGACAACTAATATGTCTTTATTCTGTTACATGTTCTCTAGTTTAACCTTATGAAGACAATTATACAATTCCTATAACCAGTGGATTCAAGCCTCAGGTATTTTAGATACTGTTTCTTAAACTCTGCAAAAGCTCACACTCAGCTGGCATTCAATACCTGATAAAATATTATGTTTATTTTTAATTAAAAATCAATGGAATCACAAACTACTCTGCATTCTGGAAACTAGTATATTTGTCTGAATTCTCAGTCATTACTTCTGTAAAAGGAACACATCCAACAATTTCTGCCAAAGAACAGAGCAAAGAGGTATCATTAAACACACTTAAACTGCTGAACTCACATTGCTTTCTACCACAAAGTTATGTTCTTCTGAAACACATTTATTTGTGCTCAATTTGCAACGTTACCCAGAGCTACCATTACTACATAAGATATCACCTGAATCCTGAACCACTGAATTTAGCCTTGCATGTAAACTCCATGAGGTTGTGTTATAGTGGATAAATTGTTCCAAAAAATACTGATTGTAGTAAAACTCCAGTATTTTGGGGCACATACTGTAACACAAAAACCTCTATAGCTAGCACTGTTACGTGAAAATTTAGGAGCAACTTATGAATTTAAAATACGTCTTACTGAAAACTTTGATAAGTGTTATGGTTTAACTGCAGACGGCGACTCAGCCCCAGGCAGCCACTCTCTCCTTCCTCCCATGGTGGGATGGGGAAGAGAACTGGAAGGGCAAAAGTGCAGTAACACATGGACTAAGACAGTGTAAAGGGTTAAAGCAAAAGCCATGCATGCAAGAAAAGGAAAGCAAGGAATTAACTGAGCACTTCCCATGGGCAGGCAGGTGTTCAGCCACCCCCAGGAAGCAGGGCTCCATCACACAGAACAGTGACTTGGGAAGACAAATACCATCACTCTAAATGTCTTACACTTCTTTCTTCTTCCCCCAGCTTCATATGCTAAGCCTGATGCCATATAGTATGGAATATCCCTTGGGTCAGTTGGAGTCAGCTGTCCTGGCTGTGCCTCCTCCCAACTTCTTGTGCATCCCCAGCCCCCTCACTGGTGGGGCGGAGTAAGCAGCAGAAAAGACCTTGGTGTGGTGTAATAAGCACTGCTCAGCATTGTAATGAAGACAGCCCTGAATTATCATCAAATTGTATTTGTACTTGCATCTTTTTTAATCAGTTTGCAGTATTTTGTCAAGCCATTATAAATCATGTTGGAATTCTCTTTTCTGTATCAGTCTCTGAGGAGAAAAATAGTGGGAAATAGACATACCATCAAGCAGGAGAAACATGCTTTTGACCATTTTATTGGAGTTCTAGTTCTGTCTCTTTGTTGCTGTGGAAGGAAAAATGCACATTCACTGTCCCCTCTGGAGCTCAATATATAGAAAAGTTAAATATTCAGCAACAGTTGCTCTTTTTTTGGCACATGCTGTCTTTGTACTGTATAGAGGTGTCTGACAGGAGATTTTTAAAAAATCACACTCCACAGTGAAATAAAACTTTCAGAATTCAAAAATGTCTGTGGCCGTAAGAAACTACAGTATGACATGAACTTCACGGCATCCAGTACCTCAGATTACGAAGCCGGTGACATACACACAGGTTCAAAAGTCAGTCCAGTGTGAAAGACAGAAAAGACCCAAACCTCACAGATTTTCTGAGAATGTTAACTAAACATAATTATCCACCACTGATTATTTTTTTCTCATGATTGTCACCAAAACTTTCTAAAAATTCTTTCACAAATAAATTCTTGTTGAAAGCTGAGCACTATACATAAAACCTTTGTTTACAATAATTTTCTATTAAAAATCTGCCTCATTCTTCTACAATTTAAAATGAGAATTGAATGACCTTTCATTACATACAGGTGAGTTCGTTGTTATCTAACATAGGTGTAAAACTATTTTTTCAGTATATATGCCTACAAAATCGTTGCAGAAAACAATTAAAAATATTGTCGTGATCAAGTTGCATCAGTGTAACATTACAAACAGAAGAGTCTCAATGAAATGTTCATCTTACTGATGTATTAGATATAGCATCATCAAGAACTTCAAATTATTGTATCCTCTCTGGCAAAATGAGTTTATGATTGATCTTATATTTGGTAAACAGAATAATGCATTAAAAGGTTCAATGAGTTCATAAACAGTTTTCAGGCTGAGATACAGTAGTATCTCAGCAGTAATGTTGGCTCAGCCTTTCTACATTTTTCATTACATGTCTATTTAGCCATAATAATATCCATTCCACTCAAATGCAGCAGTTACATCTCAAACTAGAATTTATATATTAGTGTTAGAAGATAGCAATACATGCTTGCCTGTTGCTTTATGCAAGAATTTGTATAACAGGGAAATTAATTTTGTGCTTGCACTTTGAGATCAATTAATTTAGCACATACTATATATTTTCAATTTATTAGTTTATACTTTATTTATTACATTAATCACAGAATCATAGAAAATCTGGAGTTTGAAGGGACCTAAAAGTATCACCGAAGTCCAACTCCCACCCCTGCACAAGACAACCCCAGGAATCACACCACGTGCCCGAGATCATTGTCCAAACAGTTCTTGAACACTGTCATGCTGCGACCCCTTCCCTGGTGAGCCTGTTCCAGTGCCCAAACACCCTCTAGGTGAAGGACCTTTTCCTAATAATATCTAAACTAAATCTCCCCTGACACAGCTTCATGCCATTACCTGGGTATTATCATTACTCACAAGTGAAAAGAGATCAGTGGCCACTCCTCTCCTCCCCCCACAAGGAAGCTGCAGACTCCTATGAGGCAGGTGAACAGACCAAGTGACCTCAGCTGCTCCTCATACGGCTTCACCTCTAGAACCTTCACCATCTTTGCTGCCCTCCTTTGGATGCTTTCTAATAGCTTTATTTCTTTCTTATATTACAGTGCCCAAAACTGCACACAATATTCAAGGTGAGGCCGCCCCAGTGCAGAGCAGAGCAGGACAATCCCCTCCCTTGACCAGCTGCTGATGCTTTGCCTGATGCCCCCCAGGACACGGTTGGCCCTCCTGGCTGCCAGGGCACTGCTTACTCATATTCAACTTGCTGTCAACCAGTACCCCCAGGTCCCTTTCCATGGCACTGCTTTCCAGCATCTCATTCCCCAGTCTGTACAAACACCCAGAGTTGCCCCGTCTCAGGTGCAGAATCTGGCACTTGTCTTTGTTAAACTCCATATGGGTGATGATTTCCCAGCCCTCTAATTTGTCCAGGTCTCTCTGCAGGGCCACTCTGCCTTTGAGGGAGTCAACAGCTTTTCCCAACTTAGTATCATCAGTAAACTTACTCATGATAGAGTATGACTTATTTTGATTGTCCTTTAAAATGCTTACTAGGGAATACCTTTTTATCACCTTTAAAAAAATGCAAAACCATAATTAAATATATTACGAAAAAGACTAGTTAGTTACGGTCTACCTTCTTTGACTCTGCTAGGAGCATATTGATTTATACAAGTTATCTAATACACTATCTTAAGTAAATTAGTATGATACCATCTTAATTTAAGAATGTACGTTTCTTTGTACGCTTTGAAACCTTGCAGTAAGTAGTAACTGACTGATTAATATGGAGAATCAAGGTTTTTATACACTCAATATGTGGATGTTACAGGATGAACATATGTACCTATGGTAAAAAAAAAAAAGCTTATAAGTATCAGCTGACATTGTAAACTCTGTCAATTATGAAAGAAAATTAAAAAACCCAGAGTACTAGCACTTTCTATTAGTTACTGGACTAACTCTGTATTGAACAACAGAGAAATCACAGTTACAGATAGTAATAGAATCCTTTATATAAAATATACTAATCCATGCAACACATAGTGTAGAAATTCCGTAATATCAAAAGTTTGAGCACAACTTACTAGTTTATTTTTAATTTTCTGTAGACATTTTGCCCTCTTTATCTTTTTCTGACAATTTTTCACATAAGAAGTAACCTTCCCTTCATGTTTAGCCATAACTGAGGTACAGTACACAAAAATGTATGAAATTGTCACCTGCTTTGAGACTTTTGAACATCATACTCCAACATACAACATGCTCCAGAAAACTTAGTTGAATGCTGAACACTACCTGCCATGATAATTGTTTCTGTGGTTTTATTTCTTACACATATGCTCTGGTAAATTATACAATAATGGCCATCTCTTATTAAAATCTACACTTAGGAATTGCAAGTACTGGATAATTTGATTTTTTATTACATATAAATGTTTTTATTATTTTTTCTGTTATAGAAAGCTCTCCCTAATGAGCATCAATCTCACACTCTGGGAAAAGGGATGCATAACTCTAAGGTTTACAAGATTGGCTTCAGGCATTTAAAGCAGATGATTTTTTTTTTTTTAAATCCCCTGTGAAAGCCCTTTTTTTTTTTCCCCCTCTCTTTCTTCAAACCATTTGAAAAGAATGTAGTATTGATGAAAAGATGCATTGTGATAGCAATGGAAAGTGGGTTCCTTCTATGCTTAGGGCAAGTATACAAAGGCACTAAAAATAATGCAAAATTTAAAGCAAATAATTTACTCAATGAAGAAATTTCATAAGTCAGTGCTTAATGACTTAAATGATGCTCATTTAAAGTTTCCCATTTCTTCTTACTTTTTTCCCAAATATGGAATTAAAAAGATCCCTTGTTAATTAGACTCTACAATTCCTAGCATTTATGCATCTAACAACAACTACCTCAAATCCACTGAGGGATTTATGGTCCCTTCGAATTTGACATTTTAATTTTCTCCTAAACCAACCATCAACCTTTGTTAGATTTACACAGTAGAACCTTCATAAATGCTGATAATATTTGCAACCATCCCAAAACTAAATGAAAATCTATGTCTTTGGTTCTTCTTCCCCATCCTAACTGAGAAAAGCAAATTCTGCATTTTTCTTGATGTGGTCTTTCTGCTTTTCACAGAGCATCCCATCAGACACAAAAGGCTTTGTATGGATTCATTAATGTACTAAAAGCTGTTCCAGTTCCAAACTGGAAGGCAAGAAATTATTGTGGAAAGATACAACAGAGGACTGAAATAATCATTCTTCATTCTACAGAGTGATACAGAGTCAGTCCATGATTATTCTGTGTTGACCTAAGGTTCAAACAGAGAATAGATACACGCTACACTGCATCCTTAACATAACCTCTTCAACGCTGTCCCAATAATCGTGGCAAGAGTTAACTAATTTCTTGCTCAAAGGCAAAAAAGAGGTCAAATCAAATGAAGAAATCATTAACAAGCCAAACCCCTCCTCTGGAAATAAAAGTCACCTTCAGCCTTTCCCAGAAAAAATATACATAGCCAGAAGACTACATACTCTTCAACAAGGACTTATTTCAACTTACTTTGACTTATTTAAATTCTTCTGTTATCCAGATCTCTTATTCTCATCACATGAATTTATTAAGTCCTTTTCTTGCCTAGTTTGTCTGTGTTCTCTCATTCTCAATCCTGTGTGTCAGGGCTGCACACCATAGGAGTGGTAGCAGCTAGAGAAGAGGCTGTAGGTCACCATGTCCACAAGCATGTGTCCCAGCAACTCGAGAGACCTGGATGTGTTTATGTTTCCCCAGTGAATTTAACCTTGAATGTGTGTGTGCACACGTCATTCCTTAGCAAACTAACATTAGAGTCCTGTGTGTGTGCGTGAGTGTGCACTCACACATGGACTCTCTGGGACACAGGCTCAGCCTCACTGGCTGCCAAACCTGCAAGCAGGAACAGCAGCAGCATCCATGGGAGTGGGATGGAGGGACCCCTGGGTTCCCAGGCTGCAGTTGACTGGGCTCCAACAACTGCAACTAAGAACCTGGTCCTGGAATCCACAGGCTTCAACAACTCATAACTTGCTCAACGTTTTCTCTTTTACTACCTTTGAGTTAGATCTGTTAGTTTTGATTTGATTTGCTTTGAACAGTTTTTACATAGATCCACTAAAAATACAAAACAACATTATTTTCAGCTGTTTGACTTATATCTTTTTCACAGGAACACAGCATCTGATGTAGAAGATCAGAGGTCCATTTAATCTAATTTTCAAACACTTTGTGCAGTGAGATGCTATGAAAGCTGTCATGTTGAATGGTTCTGTTAACAAAACCCTCATTTTAGAAATTTTAAATTATAGATCTAGGATCCTCTGAGGACTGCTGAGAATAGAAAACTAAGCACTAAGCATGGGACGAGTGTCCTTCTGACTAAGCAAGTATCCACAAGTCGAACAGCTGCTGCTTCAATGAACGTTGCCAACAAAAAAAAAATTTCCAGGTCCTTACTGACAGCATGGGGAAGAGGTGAGAGCAGCAATGAAGATGAGAAAGCGAGAGAAGGGAACACCCTCAGACCTGGGGGTTCCAGAGACGGAAAGCCATGTCTGCAGAAGATAAACTGGCTGAAAGGACAAAACACAGTGCTCCTCTTCCAGTAGTCAGAGCTTCAACGTTAAATTTTAGACCTCTGCAATGGAATAAATATGTGTCTATATATTCATGTATGTGTGTTTCAGTTAATTAAGAGGTTACTATACAGTGCTTAGAAGACTGAAAACTCAGGCCAGTTTTAAGCTTTAAAACGAAACTTTACTATATGTAGTCATTATCAACATACTTGATGCTAATAATTAGTTTTCCATTGTTACTGATCATGACTACTACAGATACAAAACTGTCAGTCAGAAACACTAATATGCTCTATTTATGTTTATACTCTAGTTATGAGTATACACCACCCCAGATCGCATCATAGGTTATGTCCTTGCTAGTTCTCAGTCACTGAGATTAAGACGATTAAACCCAAGAGACTTTGATGAGACAATTTAGAACTGAAGGGGGTTAATTTTCTTTCTTTTTTATATTTCCACTATGTTTAATGTTTCTATGCTATTTGGTCCTCCCAGGGGAAAGCAGGGGTCTCATCTGCTTCTAATACTATGTATATTGGGTTTTTTCTCATCTTGCAAGTTGTGCTTCTTTTCCCCAAATCAGCCTGTATGCAACTACACACATCTTTGTCCCTTTGATGATCACAGTCCTCACATACTTTCTGAAGTGCTTATGCATTGTGTCTACTTCTGCCATCACAGCATTAACCAATACATAATATTAATGCTGGCTACCTTATTTTAGTACCCTTATATTTGAGTTCAAGTTAAGTTCATACTGATTAGGACACTTACAATTTCTCATTGACATAGGCCTCTGCATTGGCTACAAGGTATCTGGCACCAAGAGAAGTTATTTAAACTCAAAGTCTTAGCTCCAGGCAAAATGCACCGAGATCTAGGCATTCAGAAATCTGATGTACAACAGCAAGTCCTCTGTGTACAGTGTCCTGAATTGGCACATAAACAATGATGAAAAAAAACGCGTCAAGAGTTTATACACCTGATTCTCAGCCAAAGGGAAACTATTTTATTATGAGAATTATCAGCCTAGAATTCTCCCCTGGACTGTGGTTCTTAAATAATTTCTTTAAGAAACACAGTCATTTATTCCAAAGGATGCCTGGAAGGAATTCTGCTTAGTAAAAATCTTGGGAGCAGACAGTTTGCCAGGATTTGGGAGTCAGATGGATGCTCAGTATACGAGACAGACTACCTGGAAAGTATGGGCACTGATCAAAGGAGAAAAATATGCTTCAGCCCTTTGAGAAAGGCTCATGAATAAGTATTCGATGACTAATACATTCTCTTAAGAGAATAGAAACATGTGTCTAGTCTTAATCAGTATGACATAAAAATATTACTAAACAGCCATTAAAGAAAGTAGAATTTAGCAAGTTCTAACTTCTTTGTTGTATTCAGAAATACTTCCTCATCTCTTGTACCTTTTCCATTCTGTATTCACTCTGTTTCCCCTTAATTCTATATGTAATGACGTGAGAAGAGAGGAATGTAAGGGCCATTATACTTTTTTAATGTGAAATGGCATAATTTTACTCATATCAGTTAAATGATACCACAGAACAGAACCTCCTAGAAGCTATGCTAAGGCACATGGAGAACAGGGAGCTGACTAGAGACAGCAGGGATTTACCAAGGCATTCTATGATGGAATTACTATGTCATCGGACAAGGGAAGGGCTACAGATGTCATCTATCTGCACTCTCTGTATGGCCTTCAACATGGTCTCCCACAACATCTTTCTCCCTAAATTAGAGAGATACATATTTGATGGGTGGACTGTTTGGTGGATAAGGAATTTGTTGGGACAGTCATATCCAGTGTGCAGTCGTTAAAGGCTCAGTGTCCTGATGGACATCAGTGACAACTGGTGTCCCTCAGGGGTCCATATTGGGACTAGTGCTATTTAACATCTTCATCAATGACATAAACAGAGGGATTGAGTGCATTCTCAGCAAGTTTGCAGATGACACCAAGCTGAGTGGTGTGGTTGACACTCATGAAGGATGGTGTCTATCCAGAGGCACCCAGACAAGACTGAGAAACGGGCCCACTGAACCTCATGAGGTTCAACAAGGCCAAGTGCAAGGTTATGCAACTGGGTCAGGGCAATATCAAGAGAAGCCCTGCTGAGAAGAACTTGGGGATGCTGGTGGATGAGAGACTGGACATGAGCTGGCAATGTGTGCACACAGCCCAGCTGGTCATTCTGTGTTTGATGCACAGGATGCAATTTGCTCTCTAGGCTTCCAGGGCACACTGCTGTCTCCTTTTGAGCCAGCAACCACAGATCTCTTTCTGCAGGGCTGCTCTCCAGCCACTCCTCTCCCAGTTAATACCTGTGTCCTGTGTTACTCTGTCCTAGAGGAAGAACCCAGCATTTGGTCTTATTAAACTTAGTGCCACTGGTGATTGTCCAGTGCTCCAATCTATGTAGATCCCTCACATAAATCAAATCCCTATCAGTTTCATATCAAACTTACTAGGGCTGTATTCAACTCCTGCATCCAGATCACTGATAAAAATATTGAACAGAACTGGCCCTAGAATTGAAGCCTGAGGACCACCGTTGGTGACAGTCAAAGGTAGCCCCACTCACTACAACCCACTGAGCCCTGCTGTTCAGACAGTTCTTCACCAAGACCACCGTGAACTTGCTCATCCCACAGTCGTACAACTTGTCAAGAAAGATGTTTTTAGGAGAAGTATCAAAAGCCTCACTAAAACCCAGCAAAACTACATCCACTATGCTCTCTTCATCCAATATGTGGGTGACCTTATCATAGAAATATATTAGGTAGGACTTTCCCCTTGTGAACCGAAGTTGAATGTGCTTGATGATTGCACTGTTCTTTAAATGCCTTTCAGCAGCACACAGTATAATCTTCTCCATAATTTTTCCAGAACCTGAGGTTACACTAACAAGGTTTGTAGTTCCCCAGGTCTTCCCTCACATACTTTTTGTAGACTAGAGTAACACTGGCTAACTTCCAGTCAGCAGGGACCTCTCAGATTTCCAAAAGTTTTGGCAGATGATCAAGAGGGGTCCTTCCATAACATCCACTAGCTCCTTCAGTACCTTGTGAGGAATACCATCAGGGTCAGGGACTTACAGACATTCAACTGATACAACTGCTCCCTTACACTGTCACTGTCCATCAGTAACAAAAGTTTTCACAGGTCCTCCAACTAAGAGGACCAAGCAGCCCAAGGTCTACCAGTATTATTACAGACTGAAGCAAAAAACCCCTAACAAACATGCCTCCAACTTTTGTTCATCCCTCTTTGTCAGCTGACCATCAAGTATTGCTCAAACATTTTCCTAAGACCTCTCTCGCTACCAGCATACTTTAAAAAGCCTTTCTTGTTTTCTGACACAACACCAGCCAGTTTCAACTCTAACTGAGCTTTGGCATTTTATGTTTTCTCCCTGCATCTGTGAATTGTATCTCTGTAATTTACCTGTGAAGCCTGACCTTGCTTCCAGAGATCATCTTTTTCCACTTGATCACCAAGAAGAGTTCCCTGTTCAAGCAAGCTGGTCTTCTACACCACCTGTCTGCTTTATTATTCTATGCATTAATGACATTGAAAAATTTATAGAGTTCATATGGTATATATTGCATTTTGCTATTTATTTTCCATCTTTTTTTAGGCATATTTCAATATTTTACTGTGATGCAACCAAATTAATTATTTTGAGTAGCCTTTCAAATATTCAACATTATTTCCAACATATTTTCTTGAAATAACTCTGAAACATCTACAAGTGAATTGAACTTTCTCCATTTAATGATTGTAGAGCTACTAAAGATTCTTTTGCACTCACCTGAGTTCACTGTCAATTTTTCAACATTCAATATTCAGAGATCTCATTATTTTTACTTGTAACCCTTCAATGTTTCGAGTGCAAATATTATTTCTCATTTAGTATAAAACATCTGAATGCCATTTATTCTATCTCTCAAATACTTTTGCCAGAGGCTATTACAATTTCAGACAAGAAACGGTTTATAAATGAAACAATTTTCTTAAAAAAGATAACTATACTGAGATGCATACAGTCATACACTCAATAAGACGATACCCTACAGTCCATTCTTCTTTGTTTCTATAATAACGACAAACACATATACAGATAGACAACATGCCTGAAATGAAAAAAGTAGCTGATTACTGTTTCAGAACTGTAGCTAACACTTTCATGGGAAATTGAAAGTTCTAAAGCAGTAAAAATACATCAGAAGAAACAAAATCAGAGGAACTTGTTGATAGAAATTATTTATATGTGATAAATTGGCACAGTACAGAAAATAAAAAATCAGTGCTACTACATATTAATACTATACTTTCTATTTATTTACATGCTTTATTTTTAATAACTGAATTTGGAGGACTTAAAACATACAGTCCACTCATGAGAATGATTAATATTATATATTCTATATTTTAATGTAAAAAACAATAATTACAGAACAATTCTTGAATCAACACTAGATATCAACACATTTTGCTACCTATCAAACCAATAAAAGCAGCACGTTCAAGTGCATCAAACTCCATAAACTATAGATGTCTAGGGCGGAAAAATGTAGCCCACCACCTGAAATACAGACTTGGGTGCCCACCAGCCAACTGTCAAGAGATGACTGGTCCCCTCTACCTTCTTATCTCTCCATTTTTGCACATTTATTCCTCCCCAAATCACCCTGATCCCCTTATTTCTCCACCAAACATCCTAAAATAAGTCTCATGCCGTCCCAGCATGCACCCTGCATGCCATAATGAGCCCTTTTCCCTCAGGGCAGGGCCCCCTGGCCTGTGTTTTGTCCTGGAGAATGACCTCCAGGGACTCAGGGTGCTGTGTCTCACCTGGCCTGTGGGGCTGATGCTCTCCCAGGACGGCCCTGCAGAGCTCAAGGCAGGGACTCGTGACTCTGTGCTCCTCTGTGTGGGGGCAGGTGAGCTCTTTATCACATTCCTTAACACAGGTCAGCTCAGAACTGCCTTTCAAGCTGCACAAAAAATTGTAGCATCACCACATCAACACTCATCACTTTTAGCTCATCATTCTCCAAGTGATACACGATGCCCATACAGAAAAAGAAGCAAGTGACAAAGCCGGTTGTGAAACACTATTCAAAAGCAGCACCAATATACTCCTTGCTGTAAAACTGCACTTGGCTAAACAGGGGATGGGATTCAAACATTATAAATCATTTGAGAGTGGAGTACAGAGAGAAATAGATAGCAAAAGGGTCTAGCTATGTTCATGCATACCAAATATCTAGCTGAAAAAAAATAGCATGAAACTCGTCCAATATTCTTTTCCACCCACTTTCTTTAACTCTCCCCCAGCTTCAGATCAATGTCTAACATTAAATAATACAAAAAAAGTCTAAAATATTTTACTAGGCTACCTTGAACACTGCAACAAATTAATAATGCAGTCATGAATCAAAATTAAATGTCTCAGCTGTTCATCAGATACACCTACGTTCCATTTTTGCCTGTCTTTTCTTCATAATTAGTAATTACAAACACTTGCTACCGAAATTTCCTATCTATAACTTTATATCCTCAGCACATGGCATCAAAAAGTCATCAATATATGTTAGTTGTGTGTCCAGAAAAGTGTCTCTAAACCAGGTTATCAATTTTGTCTGCAATGTCAACAGTCTCTATAATCTTAAGTGTTTATAATATGGCAGGTCGACAGAATGCCAGTCTTCTTTGTAGATCCAATTACTTATAATTTTCATTATATTCATAATTTTCAGTCTGAAATTAGAGTCAAGGTTACCTATATTTTACAGGTCTAGTTTCTCTACAGCTCCATGCGCAGAAATCCTGTTCAAGTCAAGGAGAATCCTTTATGAAGAATAAGAGAAAAACAAGGTCTTCTAGATTTGTTCTCCTGCCACAATATTTATACATGTAACTCCTGCAAGTATCATTAAGAATAATGATTCATTTGATATCTAGAGTGCTTATCTTCCCTGACACTTCAAGAACCAAAGACATTAAAAACATTACAACACATAATACAGATAAGAAACAGTCACAGAAATAATTAAAGCAAAACCTGAGACGTGAGAAACAATTTTTGTATGAAGAATTCTTTTCACTCCACCAGCTAACAAACAGAACTTTACTGAGAAAATCTACACAAACTAATGGAATGCATTTCAGATTTGATCAATGAAGAATGATAGTAAATACATTGCATCTGATTATCAATGAATTGCAGTTAAATAACTGACATGTTTAATATACCTTTGTCTCAATGCAATGCAAACAGAAAAGTAGAATCTAGAAGGATGTTTTAATGTCTTCCCACCAGCTCACCCACTTTATTACCTACTCAATCCACTAAATAAACAATTTTTTTTCTTCCTATTTCAGCACTGCACCACCCTTTCTTGATTTCTTTTCCTTTACAAACTGCAGCAGTACTATTATGACAAAAGGATAATATTTGATGTAATTCTGGACAATTACCTTGTGCTTATTACTTCAGTAACAAAGCATAGTAATTTCTTAACACACTTTTTTCCCTACAATACTTACCTTTTTTTCTCTTTTGTTCTACTGACACTGTGTGCGGTCATTCCCTCTTGCGGAAATTCCCTTTTTTATGTCCATAGTATATAGAATTTCAGGTGACAATCTCCCTTTAGGTATATACTAAATAATTGTATTCAATGCAATCATCACATTAAATATATTTTCTAAATTTTGGCCACTTGGGCATCCCTTGGCAAGCTCCCACTGCCCAATGCTGTACTGTATCGGAGTCATGTGGGATCTACCACATTGCTGGGAGCTACTTATGTAGCACACTAAGAAGAATAAGCAATGACATCTTTGGTCATGGACTGAAGGTCCTAAACTCCCCGACCTAAGGGGAAATACAGCTAGTGTTTAAATAGGTATCTGAACATATGCCACTCCATTACTAAGGACAGGAATCAAGATAAGAAATCTGCCCAACATTGCACTGTACATACTATGTAAAAAGTCATTCTGCCTGTGTAAAGAACCCAGACGTTTCTGCTTTTCACATACCCTACAGGATGGCCAAATCATCAAACTCTGCCGACAAGAAATGGAAGAACGATATAGTGGTGACAGCTTTTGCTGAGAATGCCAGTTGTCTAAATATCAGAGAAACACAGAACTACACACCACGATCAGCTTGACTGATCATGACTTTTACAACACAATAAATTTAGTCACTAAGATAAGCAAAATCTGGTAGCAGTGTACCAAAACTAATTCCTTGGATTCCACTTGAAAACTAAGTGTTATATGGTGCGACATCTAAATCAAGAAATGTTGCATAAAATAAAATTGCATTCTCTCTCATCTCCAAACAGATTTCGGCTGTGGCCTCTAGCAGAATACAAAGAACGTTTAACAGGGAATTAACAAAATCACAGCTAATTGTGATACTGAAGCATATGATCTCTGTCTCTCTGTGAACACTGCATCTGAAAGAAACGTTCTTTTTAATTATTATTTTTAATTCTGAAGTGGGTGCTCTTGAATATTGCTGCTATTCAGTTTCCTTGAACAGAGATATTTTGTGTTAGAGGCAACTTAGAACCTTACTTGTGAAAACTTAACTAGTCAGGAGGAGGTCGGTATTATGGCACTTTCTCCTCCAGCTATTTCCTTCCCTGTATTTGCTTTAATGCATTTTTCCATTGTTTGGGTTGTATTATACTTAATATTCATGCCATGGCTGTATCCTGTACTGTGAATATGTCGCAGTAACAACAGCGTGTTAATACCCCAATACCTGTGAAATAATTTCCACCTCACTCTTTTCCAACCAAACTTCATCATCTATTTCAAGAAAGAAAACTATTCTACTCTGAGTGAAGAGACTGAAGTGGGGGTGGTACAGTCATGTCCTCCTCTTTGTAACCTCCCCTGAGGGGCTCCAACACCTGTTGAAAAGCATGAGGAAATGGAAGTTTGCAGTATATCCGTAACACTCTCCTACTGTTTTCAAGGTAAGAGTGTTCTGTCTCACTGATAGACAAGCAGTCTGTTCAGGGTCAGTCAGGACTAATAATCTAACAGATGGACTAAGTTATGGAAATTTCAAATGTTCTACATTCTGCATTAGCTCAGGATGTTCGAAAGAATTATATGATATGAGTGAATGAGATTTCTATCCCAAGTCAAATACCCATTTTTAAATATCACTGCCTATATGCTTTATACATGCCTACACATGCCTACATAAGCTGTCTGTGCTTGCAAGCATTGTGCACCATATTATGCATAGTATTATTTATCACAGAAGACCCCACTGCATTTCTTAAAGCAAAGCAATCTGTCTATCTACAATTAGAGTGTGAAGTTACCTGGGAGCCAAATGTGGGAGCTATTTAACAAAATACAGCTACCTTACACAAAAGTATATGACAGTGAATGAAGAATAACAAATGTACTTGAAAGTGTAGGAGGAATTTCTAATGTAATTATCAAACTTAAATTTGATCTGCCTTGGCAAAGTGAACAGGGAACTGTGAAAGGGAAAAATGTGAATACCAATAGTAACACATCATTCCATAGCACTATTTTGTTATATTTATTTGTTTGGAATCCTGAGGCAAGAGTGCCTGCTTACAGATACTATAACCAAGGCATCACAGCTTATGAAGCATCCAACAATAATAGCATGAAGAAGCACCATCACTGTCAGGTCTGTGATACACGTCTTCCACTAGCAGCACTGATGTTCATGTGTCTGACAGGTCAGACAGTTAAGTATCTGCCTAGTTCTGATTTCAGCACATTTTAAAATTCTTGGGAGTATTTAATCATAGTGATTGACTTAATGGTCCTTGCCAAGTCACTTTCATCCTTGACTGATACCCAAATGATCAATAAGCTTGACCATGCCAAAAGAGGGGAAAGAGACAAAGGATAGAGGACAAAGTGGGAAAAAAAAGAGGGTGAAAAATAAGAAGAACGAGGGAGAGAAAGTAAAACACAAAGAGAAGAACAAAAACAGCCTAAGAGAGCACAAGAAGGAAAGAGAGAAAGGAGAGAAGGTGAGGAATGAAAGAAGAAATGGAGGGGAAGAAGGAGAAGAAGGAAGACAGAGAAGGAAGGCAGAAAGGAAAAGTAAGAGGGAGGAGGAAGAGGACACAACATGAAGCATACAACATAACCTAAGCTCAAACCCAGAATCACTCCAAAGGTTATGGGATGCTAGTATATAACAACAAATCAATCACAAGAAAAATCCAACATTACAGTAAGGGAGGACTGGGGTAGGAAGTGTTCTATAAAGAAATTCAAATGAGTCCCTAGCATTAATACTACCAAAATGTGTCCAACATTTGCTTTAGTAGCTAAAGTGCTGTTTTTAAAATGCATCTAAATTACTTGGAAACCTAATGGTCTTTCAAAATTAGTAGGAATTTCACCACAAGAAATCCTTGGGCATCCCACTTTTAACTGTAAGCATTTCTTCATTCACATTTAACATCTAACTGATGAGCCAAAATTTCATTTTCAGAAGTAATACAGATAACACACATTATAAATCTTGGTGGATGTCAGACACACATGACTTCTAATGTCATTAAAATAAATCCTCTAAATAAGTCAGGTATTGAAGTACTGAACAATGCAATGCATGAATTAGAAATAATAAGTCTGTCTTCGATATCTATTTCTTATCCTCTACAACTGTATTTACCCAAAGGGGATTTTGAATTTCAGAACTGGAAACGGTTCTCGGGTGAATAGGGGCAGAATTTTATTCCAGTCAGGTACAAAACAAGACAAATACTAGAGGCATGGCCATCTATGATGTTCTGAAAGCAGAGGTCTCCAGTTTTGGATTTCTTTCAAAAAACACACTCCGGTTACATGCACTCATACGTGCATAAACGTAAATACACGTATACAGTAGAGATAGCTACCAGAATTAATGAATACTGTAGGCAGGTTTAGAACAGAGTGATTTTCACCCATCCCGCTTTACCTAAACCAGGGACTACCGAAATTTCGTCAGAAAGCTGATCCTTAACACGGCATTGCCTTTAACACCAGCACAGGGTTCACATCACTTGTGTGAACACATTCTTGTGCCGCTGCAGAGGAAGGGAACAGGCCTGCCAAGTTTCAATTACAAGTCACACTCTTAAGACTTATGCGTCTGCAAGAGAAGGCTGCAGACAGCACACAAGGTTGTGAAATATATACCTCTGCTTTTCCACAGTAAACAAACCTGTATGGATCCGATGGGGCTGGTTAGTGTCAGCACTTGCAGCTATTCTTTCCTCACATCAGCTACATGCAGTCTTACAGCTACAGAGTTCAGCCAGCCATATGCAGAGCCACACTCTGTGAATTGCTGTTGGCCTCACTAAAAGAGGGTATGGTTCTAAGCACAGGTGGAAGAAGGGCACATAACTGCTCATTCTGGTACCCACATGGGAGCAGACTTGCAGCTATGCAAACTTCCTTGTTTGCACTGTGCTTCGGGAGTAAAGGGGAAATCATTACCTTTTCACATTTCTTCAGTACTATTACTTATGATGTCGTGATACAACTGCATGTATCATACAACCCATAAAATATGGGTTCATACAAATTCATACAGGCACCTACACCTGTACAGAAAGCCTCACATCACATCCACACCACAACTGAAAACAGTTCCCAACCAGGACACATCTTTCCACAACTGCACTTCACGCACATACAATTCTCACACACACACTGTTCAACATAGGGAAGCAAATCCCTGTGTGGACATGCCTGCAAAAATCCATGCTTGGTGACTCACCACCAAAATTTCCCAGCTCACACACTTGCTCTTCAGAGTATACTCATGCATTCACACATGTGCACACATGCACCTTATGCACATCCATGCAAATACATGCACACAGAAACTTGTAGGAACACCTGTGTGAATGAACCCATGCACACACACATGCAAGACAGAAGCATGTCACAGAGGCATAGACACATGTAAGAACACATACTCAGACATACAAAATACATGTATACGCAGATGCACTGTAAGGGATCCATTCACACTCTCTCTCACAGACACACACATAAACACAAGACACGTGTGTGCATACAGCTGCCCTCACACGTAGAGCTTCACACGACCACATGCACAGAAAGGCACACGCACATCATACACCACACGACCACCCACGCT
The DNA here is from genome assembly GCA_013399855.1 of Oxyruncus cristatus. Classification (NCBI taxonomy): domain Eukaryota; kingdom Metazoa; phylum Chordata; class Aves; order Passeriformes; family Cotingidae; genus Oxyruncus; species Oxyruncus cristatus. Next base: position 460,884 of record VXAY01007237.1, on the reverse strand, counting down.
CAGCACGGCAGCACACGCTCAGCACACACACACGCATATGCACACACACGCATATGCACACACACGCATATGCACACACACGCATATGCACACACACGCATATGCACACACACACGCGCCAGCGGAAAACCTTCACAGGCACACGCGCACCCAAACACACACTCCCGCGCCCAGGAACCCTCCCCCGCACGCACCGACAGACGAGGCCCTGGCGAATGCAACCACACCACGGCACCCGACAGCGCGCATCCCCTCAGGCACAAAAACGCACCAGCA
>VXAY01007237.1:394504-458501 GCA_013399855.1 Oxyruncus cristatus | reverse complement strand
TTTTTTTTTTTTTTTTTCGGGGCAGGGGCTATTTTGCTTTCTTCTTGCTTCTGTGTTCATGAAAGGGCAGCAAAAAGGAAGTGTCTAGTTAGCGACATAAATATCTCCACTAAGTCTGTGCTTGCAGACAGTTAAGGGAAATGCTACACACAGAGAAAGAAGAAATATGTGGCTTGAATAATGTGCACCTGCAGAATTACACAGGCATCGCTAAACAGTGGAGTGCCGATCCCATCACGCGTGCCTTCAGTAAAAGGATCTATTCTGCAACTCCCTACAGTCGGCTGCCTACCCGAAATAATCTCCCCTTGTTTGTGGCCAGTGATTAATATCCGATTAATCACCCTTTTATCCCCCTCCTCATCCTCATCCCTTCTCCCCGCCACACTCATACACTCCCAGAATATTTAGTAGACATTATCGATCCTCTCCGAGTTTTTAGACTTGGTTATCGCCTACAGAGGTTGCCTGCACGGGTGGGAAAAAGATGTTTTGGGGGGGTGGCATTCAAAGGCGTGCCTTCCCGAGCTGGCTCTGGCTTGGATGAAACAGTTTATTGTAGAGCTTTGCAGCTGCTTGTCCCCCTATTTGCATCGCGTGGAAAAGACATTTCGCGTTTCACGAGGAGGGGGGTGTCGAGGGCTTTTTACCTCATCCCACGTTATCCTGACGCGGGGTATCCAAGGGGAAGGGGGCTTACCTGCGACGTTTACGCACATTTTAATTACAGGCACATTCTCTCTATTTGCATCTATTGAAGGGAGCCGCTGCCGGCGCTCTGCCCTGGTCTGGAGATGCTTTGCTATGAGCGCAGACCTGGGGCTTTGGGGGCATTTCTTTTCCCCGGTCCGGCCCCCTGCCATTAGCGCGTTCTCTGTGCCGGGTGCCAGGGTTCGTCAGCCCCGTGCTGGCGGCCGGCCCTGCGCGCCGTGCGCTCCGCGGCGCCCCGCGGGCGCGGTGCGGGGGCGAGCGGGGGACTCCGAGCGGGAGCTCCGGCGCCGCTCCGAGGCAGCTGCTTTGTGAGCGAGAGTCGCGGGGCGGCAGCATCCGACCGAGGGACGGGCTGGCGCGGCCGCGGGAGCGGAGCGGCTTCCCCAGCACCTGTTGAGAGCCGACTCGCTTGCCCTTGGGGGTGGGGGAAGGAAAAAACGCTGGGCACTGAGGGCAAAAGCTGGCATGAAGCACCAGAAAGAGCAGAAGAAAAAGAAGAAAAAAAACGGGCTTTGCAAAACTGGCCCTTTCTCTTCCTCCGCATTCAGGTCCTAATCTTCCCAGATGCTGACCAGGGCAGTTTGCATAGGCTTCTGTCGGAGTGGGGTGCTTCTCCCAGCAACTGCAGACCCAGTAGGTCAGATTTAACATCCTGAATGCGGGTTCCTTTAGGCAGCCAAGCTCCAGAGAGCTGGCTTAGACTCACTGCAGCACTGCATCTATTCTGGGCATTTCTATTTAATTTTCTTCCCCACTCGTGAATGAAAGCATTTTACTTTGATTCACATTCCCTTTGTCTCAGCACATACTTGTGCCCCCAGAAAGCAGAGACAAACAATGAATGAATACCTGCCCATTTTCCCAATGTTGGGAGCAAGATGACTCCCCAGATCCTACATCTCCTTCACCATTGCCTGGCAAGGCCTTTTTACCACACCCTACCTCCACAAGCTCTAGCCCATACCCTTTCTTGCTTAAACACTTCTGCTGATTTACAGCACCACATCGTAACACCCAAACTGTTGCTGACATCCCTGTCATCCAGATCTCTCCCACAGCTTTGCTTGATATCTGCCCCTCAGGCCCTTCCTACTTTTGTCGTTGTCCTGTCACCATTTCTCGTCTTGATCCACAGCTCTCCTGCTGTTACAAGTGTCAGACTATCCCAGGATGCTTAAGAAACCATGCTCATATGGGATTAATTAAGCACTCCTAGGATGTATTAATAGAAATAAAAAAAACCCGCTTCACATTTATTGTGCCTCCTTGGAACCTTGCAACAATACTTGGAACTGGTTAGAAAAGGGAGAAGAAAGTAGGAGAAGATGGAGAGAAGGAAATTGTCAGAACCTCTGAGGGAGGGGTATATGAAGAGCTAAAGTAAAAAGGAATTGTACTTTCTTAGTGAAAACCTTGCTTACACAATATCCTATCATGCCCTGGAACAATCTCCCACAGAATCTTCCTTGAATACACATGGAGTAAAAAAGCAAAGAAATGGCACCATTGGAAATTGAGAGAAGGCACAAAAGGCATTAAAACAAACAAATCCACAACCCAGCCCTTAGAAAAGGCCAAACAGAGTGATTCCTGGCCAGCTACAGGGGGTCATGAATCCTGTGCTCTTCCCTTTAGATGTGCGAGACACCCAGGAAAGCTCCTTCCCTTCTCCCTCACCCCCTACCATGGGAGAAATGAGAAGCACCACTGAGGCACGGCAGATACCAAGTTTGAAGAACTAAGGATAGGAAACCTCCACTATCAACTCCTTTACAGAAAGAGAAGGAGAGAGCATAAAAGAGGAGGAAAAAAATTAGGCAGCATCAGTGAGCTTTGCCTTCTGGGATTTAGGAGAGGAATCACTGATAGTTGCACCCCTTCTGTTTGGCACCTCCTTCCACTAAAAAAAAAAAAGAAAATGCTTGCGATCTGTTAGTGGAAGGAAATCAGAAAGGAAATCAGGCAAAATGACCACAAGACTTCTCCCTCTCTTCTGGTTAGCTTTCACTCCAAGACAGAGAGCACCAAGGTCGGCTCTTTTGTCTGCCTGGCTAAAACGAAGCTTTGCCGCTGCTGTTGTTCCTCCGTTCCCCTCTTGCAGTTGTGACAAGCGAAACAAGGGCAGCTTTCAAAATGAAAGGGACATGAAGCACTGAGATTTTAAATGGCTCATTGACAGAAGAAGTGCTGAGAAAAAGGAAAGCATTTCCATTTCCAGTGATGGGTACCTGGCATGTGGGAATATTTAGCAGGGACAAAGCGTGCCCTGTTTCTTTCAGCCACCTCTGCAATCTCCCTTCTCCCCCATTCCCACCTCAATCCCGCTCCCTTCATGCTCCGCGGGCCCCACCCCACCCTTTCATTCCCAGTCATTTGAGTTAGTGGTACTGGTGATGGATACGGGGTTACTGGGGGATGGCTTTCCTCAGTGGGGCACGGATGGGCGCAGCGAGTTTCTGGTTCTGTCCTCGAAGTGGGAACGGGCGTGGGGAAACAGCGGCTTAGGTGTCCTTATTTCCACATGGTCGATGCCTCTGCTGCATCTTTGTGTGTGTGCGTGTTGTGTGTTTTTGTGTATGTACCCATGCAGGGGGCAGGGACACTGGAGAAGGAACAACGGCGTCCTTCCTTTCCCACTCTGCCGCACACGCTCACCTCCGCGGTGGCTCTTTGCCATAAGCCCCTGTAGATGACACAGGGGTTGCTGTGCTCAGCGGGCACCACAACTCACCGTTTTTTCAAGCTACGCAATTCTTCAGGGTTGCGGGCAAAGTTAGCTCTTCCCCCCCCGCCCCGCCCCGGCTTTTCTCAGGGCTGAAACAAGGCTCCGCTGTGCCCCCGATTGGCACTCGGCTCCTCCTGCTCTTCTTCTGCAGGGCGGCAGTGAAGAAGCATAAGACCCCTCCCGGCAGCATCAGCAGGGACCGCTTCTGCTTCCCCTGCCCGGTGGTATTAGGGACCCGCAGAGGGGAACGTCACCTTCGGTGTCCGCATTTTCATTGCGAGAGGCAGCAGTGGCGAGGCGGAGCCGGCACCGAGCGGCGGCGGCCCCGCCGGAAGCCTCCACCGGGCGCCTCCACCCGCGCCCGGGACCGGCCTCCGCAGCCGCCCGAGGCGGCCGCACCTCCGGGCAGTCCTTCTTACTGCAGCCTTCCGTCTTTTGGCTTTCCTTTATCTCCGTGACTCCTGTTGGCAAGTCGGAGGCACCATTAGGGGGGTCGGTTGGTTGGTTGGTTTGGTTGACACACAGAAATAGCCCCTCGCTCGCTGAGCACAGCCCACTCCTCGACGAGCGGTTGGGGGCTCCAGGCAGCCACACGGGCTGAAGAGAGACAAGTTGTAGCTTCACCTCTGTTATCAACATCTCGGTTTGCAAGCAGGAGCTCAGGACACTTACAGAATTCCATGGATGTGCTTTCAAATTCCTCCTTTTTCAAGACTCTTGTACAATAAACATAGCAGGAACTTGTACTGTACCTACGGTTTTTTGCTTGTTTGTGTGTGTAGGGTGGGTGTTTTTGAGCAACAAGTCAAACAGGATCAATTGCTCATCTAACTTAGTGCCCCTTTATCTCCAACTGTGGCTGGTAGCAGAAGTCTAGTGAAAGATTTGAGAAACACAGCAAGTAGAGTGACTAGCATGTCCTGGATCTCAGCACCCAGCAGCTTTGGGTCTCCCAAGCTAGATGTTGTTTTTGAAACATCACATTTTAAAAGGCATGGACTGGCCCATGCTCCACTCATTTGTCTGTTCTCTCTTGTTTTGCTGCCCTTTCCACTTCCCTTCCCCTTTTCCTTCCCTTTTTCCTTCCCTTTTCGCTTCCCCACCTCCCCCTTCGCCTTCCTCTTCCCCATTCCCTTCTCTTCCATACTATTGCGTTCTTATATATCCTTCATTCTTTACACTTTGCACTTGGCTGAAAGCACTGAGTAATGTGAACACTTGTAATAAAATCGGCTTTATTATATCCAGTGTGTTGATGTGCTGTGAAGGTCAACCCCAAAAAATTGAGATTTGAAACCATTGAATGCACACGTATCTAGTAACAAGAAAGAAAGGCACATACTTGTTCAAAGAAATTGGAAAAGGTTTTGAAATATCCTGTGGGGATGGCTCAATTTGCATGATTGTAACATCTTTTCAGAGAAAATGTTATGAAGAATAACATAGCCCTGTATCTCTCCCTTTTTAAAAGCAAGTGTCTTAGACACACTGATTTTCAGAGGTATTGAACATTTACAATTTCAACTGGCTCCAGTAAGAGCCTGGGGAACAAGTTAGCACCGTTGAAGCAAGGCCAAGTGATTCCATCATTATGATGCTGAGACAGAGAGAGACAGTATAAGCAAATGAAAATATCTATAAAACAGAATTATATAAAAAATGTCAATTCTGCAGAGTCTGGTAAATTGGAATGGTCGGCATAAGAAAGGCTTTACGATCTGCTGTAAAATTTGTTTGGGTTTTTTTTTCTTTTTCCACTAATAGGAAACTTCAGTTCTAATTCAGTGGGATTGTGACATCTCAGGTTCAACTTCCTGCTGATGCCTATCATTCAGCTTGTCTTTCTGATCATAGTGGTTAAGGTTGAAAGGATAGAACAAAGCCTTTGTGGGAAATTAGCTTAGCTGTTACTCCAAAGCAATTTTCCAGGAAAGAGCAGTCAGAGAGCAGAAATTTTGGTCTAAGTTGATGTTTTTTTCCTTAGACCCCTGTGATTTTAAGACAGCTCTTAAGGCATGAGATACTTGAAGAAGCAATATTTAACTAACAAATCAGAGAGGTATCTGATAAAATTATTAGAAGGCCATATACCTTACCTCATTATTTTGTTCATATAATTTTCATGCTAAGATTTACTGCATCCAGAACTCTTACGAGCTTTAGACATGTGCCTTTCAAACAACTTCAGAGATGAATGTTTACTTCTCAATAAAATACTTGCTTTTATCTACAATTCAAGAGACAATATTTGGCAATTGTCTTGGACCTAAATAGAAAAGTGCATGATATGTAACGTATAGGTTTTCACCTGCCTTTTTTAAGAAAAAAGAATGTAGTAGTGGTAGGAAATGTTGAAGATCTCCTTGCCAATATCCAGATTTTCTTCTGGGAAATGGAATGGACAATCATATTGGACTGTAAGTAAGATTATGTGAAATAAACATATGCACACAGACACACCTTTTACATATTTGTACATATTTACATTTAATTGTTTACCTTTCCTGGGCAGATTTGCGTTCATGGTTGCACTGCTTTACTCTCACAGATTGTGCAAGATTTACTATGGCTTCATAATTCCAGCATTACAAATGCTGAGTGCTGTTGTAAATGTCAAAGAAGGAAGTGGTGGAAGTTCATCATGTCTTTCCCAGGGTCTGAAATCTTAGTTGGCTAAGTTTATAGATTTAGGAACAGTATTACTCATAGAGAGTGAGCTCCAGAGTATTGGAAAATAGCATACAAGGGATTCCACCAGGGCTGATCCTCTCATAGATCTGTGTCACTGAACAACAAGATGGGAGGCAGACGGGACAGACATAGAGGGACAGGCTGCCCATTTTCCCTTAGAACCTAAAAAATGTATCATATTTTCATTGTATCATAGAAATAAGGAAAATAACTGTAAGTAACTTAACCACAGAAGCATTCATGGCATGATAAATTCTCTCCTCCTGAGGACTGTAAATAACACAGATCATCTTTGCAATAGAACTGAAGGAATCTGGAGGCTTGAGGCAGAAATAACTGAGTGACTACTGATTATACGGATGTTGAATAAATATTTCTGACCTTGCATTATATTTTGTCTGTTTCCCATATTTATATGCCTTATTAGCTTTATGTCTTTATGCATGTAAGTTGTTTGATTTAATTATGATGGAATTGGGTATACACAAATCTGTACACATGCATATATGATATCCACATGTAGAAATTATATCCATGTATTTGGTTATGTTATGAACAAATTAAACAGACTGCACCGTTAGCTTGCAAAGGTGTAGGTAACAACTGGAAACTTGTGGGCTTCCTAGGTTATCCATTACCTCTTAATTTATTGTATATTCTCAATCTCAGAAGGAAGTTTTACTATAATACTTAAACGATCTCATTAACAGAAGAAGAGTGATAGTAGTGATAACCAGGAGGAAATGTAAGGAGGAAAGCTGGATGAAAACAAAAAACCACCAGTTACTAACACCAGCAATTAAAACTTGATCCTAAAACATTGAGAATTAACTGACATATTTATTCCTACTGATTTAAGGATTTTTTTACCAAACATAGTTTCTATAAAACTGTTCTTTATAGATTGAAAACCTCTTATCACCTTTCGAATACAGAAAATAAAAGAACATTTCTGTGCTATTTTTTGATTTAATACTGGTTTTATCATTTAAAAAGGCTGGCATATGTCACAGAGGTGGCTGTATTTCAATGGCCCTTAAAATGAGCCCTGTGCAGTCACTGTCTCCATATAGAACTATTTTCAAACCCAGTAAGCGGATACCTGAAAGTGTAGTTTGGAGTCCTTAGCAAAATTGAGTTGCATAAATGCAAAGTACAGATATTCTTCTTGTTTCAATGTAGTGTTGAGATGGAACTAATTGAATTACCAAACCACTCCACTATTTAATGTGACCCCGAATGAAAACTTTGTAGTCTATTATAGTTATTTTCTTGATTGCTGTGCAACTTTATTTGGGAACTGAAGCTTAGTCTAATTAAAACTATTCTTTTAAAAGCCTATACTAAAAGTTGCATTTTTGCTTCTGTATATCAGCTTTGGTCCAAAGTTAAATAAAAGTTATAAAACAGGATAAAAAAAGAGCTTCTAAAGTGCCTGTTGTTTAAGCCCGTTGAAAGCAAAAAGAGAGTCCAGAACAGGACCTTTGAGAGTAGATTTACCTCTGTTTCTTTGCATACTGAGTTTTGAATTACAGTTTTCTGTACATATATTGTTTGACTCAGAAATATTAATTATAACAGAAGCCATGTATTTCACAGTACTCCAGAAATTTTCATTAGAAGTGCTATTTGGAAAACTCACATTATAAACTTAAAGATTACAAAAGTGAATTGCTTATGATTAAGGGAAAATATATTTCGGTACCATCAGAAAATGCTCTTTCCACATTTTATTGGTGGTCACGTCAGCACTTCTGAGGATCAGTCTGCTGGATTCAGTGTAATGGTAGTGTGCTGATACAGTGTCAGCTGTAGTCTTTAGCACCCCAGAATGCTCATGTCAGGACATAGGCTGAATTACAGCGATTTTATAAGCTGGTTTCAAGATTCCATATTAATTTTTTGTCTTATTGTAAAACATTCTGGAATTTGCAGAAGGCTCCTAATGGCTGCAGAGGAACTAGGAGGAACTGATAAAAGAGGTTCCAGTTTAGAATGCTTCAAATTTACTTAATAATGCAAGTTGGCTTTACTTGTGTTATCATATATTCCCATATGTAGTTACACTTGAAAATGCTGAATTAGCTAGCAAAACCAAAGCACAAAAATAGGGAAGTTTCCACATTAATTTTATTGTGCTTATTTTGTAGCACACTTTTTGTGTTTGTCACCGTCTTAGTTTAAATACATCTAACATGCTGAATGAAAATCACAGGAACTAAAATATAGTATAAAACAAGGGTCCAGATCCTGACTTTTGGAAAGCCTACCTGGTTAAACAAAAGTGGAGGGAGGAAAAGAATAGGTCTTTGGACAGCTCACATGATCAGGTCAATCAGGTCGTGATAACGGATGTTTTTATTTTGCATCTCCAGGTGCATGCAGGAACACAGACACTACAGCACTTCTGGTAGCAGGCATCTGTAACTGTGTGTTCTGTCAAGAGGAAACTATGCTTAATTCATGACTATGCCCACCTTGTGTGATTTCCCTTGAATACATTGGTGGTAACTGATGCTTCAGTAATATGACCCCTATTGACTTTAGCAAAGCTTCTTGCATAGAATCACAGAACTGGTTACGTTGGAAAAGAACTCTAAGGTCATCAACTCCAACTGTTAACTCATCACTGCCAAGGGATGAGCTGGCTGTCATGCACGACATGCTAGTTCTAATGACCACAAGAGAAGAAATAATTCTTAATTCTTAATAAAAGGGCAAGATATTTTCTCAAAAATCTTTGCATCAATATAGTGCTCACAAGAGTGGTCACCTGATTGGAGAATTTTATCAGTGTAATATATTGAAGTAACATGATACAAATTGTATGTTATCAGGTGGATATTTTAGCAATGCTTAAGGCACCAATCCTTCCCTCTTCAAACTGTTACAAAAATGGCTACAACTTTTAGAGCATTCCCATTATTTACTAAATCCTTTCACATGAAACTGCTAAAAGATTTCCTCTTCAGTTCTGCCCTTCAGTAAAGGATCCTGAAACTGAGAAAAAAAAATCAACACTTTACACTTGAAGGGCTTAAAAAATGGCCTCTTACAGCAGAAAGAGAACTGACTATTCAGCCCTCAGTTTCTTGGTGTCACCTTCCACTTAAAACAAATAAGAACATCATTACCTATTCCTTTCCATGTTACTATTCAGCATATCTTCCACTTCATTTCATAATTCTCAATACATGCCCCTTTCTGCAAGCTCTTTTGAAGTTTCCCTCCCATGATTGTCATATTTATTAGCTTTAGGGACTTTGGTAATATCACCTCTTTACCCTTTATTTCAATCTTGTCGTGTCCTTCCCAGGAAAATAAAATACCTCTGACATTTGGGAGATATTTTTTTAGAGGTTTTCATACATTTTGTTTAATGAACTTTCGTATATCCTAAATGCAATCAAGTTCTCCTTATAGCAATTATAGATATATTTTAAGAATCTGGATGTTACTATAGTTCTTCAGTGGCTTAATTTTCTCCTCAGTTACTTATACATTCTTGAGACAGTCTAATTTTCAACCCATTTCAGTGGAAAGAAAAATAGTCTAGACACAAGACAAGCAATAGCATCTCTGTGTTTTTTATAGAGGATATGGTGTGAATGGAACCTCCAATGTCTTCTCACAAAAGGATAATAATTTTCATCTGACAAATAGTTGGGATATGTTTTATTGGCATTTTGACTGTCAGCAGTGGAAAGTTGCACCAATCAACCATATAAGACACAGTCATTTTTGAAAACATCCTGACAAACTTATGCTTTTCAAAGCTATTTATCTGAAATAGCAAAGTGCAACAGAATCAATGTTTAATATAGAACAAGTTCAATGGTGTTGCTGACTCTTGCATGCCTACCTCCACAAATTTCCTAAGGATATGCTTTCAAAATTCCTAAATCTCTCTAGTACTACAGTTGCAGACCATTGAAATGTGTATGAGTTTCTACACTATTTTCAGCTAGTTTTAAATTAAGCTACCCATGAAAAAACACCATTCTTCTAAGCTCTATCTATATATTTTTACTACACTCGAATTCTAGCTCATCAGCTAGCTCCTGTAATTTTTCCCAATTTATCCAGCCTCCTCTGCACTTCTGGGCTCCCTTCCCAAATTCTCTTCCCACTCCACAAGTGCTGCTGGAGAAGTCCCAAAACCAAAAGCTTGCAGTAAAATATAGAAAGTTCTCTTCAGTTTCCATTTCATTTGTAAAGTCCTTTTTTTTTTGGCCCAAAGTAATAACCATGTGAGGGTAATATGCGAGGAAATGAAATATCCTCCCAGCTTTACAGTCATAGATTACTTACTAACTTTCCAGAGAGTTGTTTGGATTTTATATTATCTGCATCAAATCAAGATTGGAAGAGAGCTGTTTCAGTTATTTTTCTTTTCATTCTTCACTATACTGTGCCTTTCTACCTGATTATTTTTTCATAACCAAAATAATACCCATTCACCCCCCAAAAAAACCCTCAAAAACACATGATTAAAAAAGTTCAATACCTAATAGCAAGTGAAAGATAACATCCTTACTTGTGTATAAATAAACACTATAGAATCAGATAGTTAAAATTTGGATACTTGGTATATTTTGGAAGTGCAAGATATATCTTCTCGGTTTTTCAAGCTCCAGTGTATACAGTTAAACTGTCCATGTGACATGGTAAGGGAAATTTTACAGATCTAATATAACTCCTATATCCTTCACCAATATCATCATTATGGTATGACCATAACACACTAGTCAGGACTCTGGATTCTACATCATATTTTAGATTAATAAAAAAAATTAAATAGAAAAGGGAAAAAAAAGTCACATATGGTAAAACAGGGCTAGATTTGTAGGGATACTGTTACTTGCTTGTTCCAATTGACTTTTGAGCATTTCATTGAAATCAGGAGAGTTTACTGTTTATCTGACTTGGGAAAGGTACTGTTCCAAATTGCTCCCTTTGGGACCTCCTGTACTCATCATCTCTTTGAAATCCATTGACAGCTGAGTTAACACAAATGTCTAATCTAAGAGTCAGAGTGTGCCACAGATTTCAGCTAAGGAGAGAATCTGCTCAGCAGAACTTTTGTAATTATTAAGAAAACATGAATTACCTGCTAGAATTTAGGGTAAAACTGAGGTAACTGTCAGGAATATGGATGATTTATTTTAAAATCAATACAGCATTGAATCATCACTTCTGAAGACGTAACCACACTTTAATGCTGAGGTGTTTTCTGAAGAATGTTTTCTTCATTCTTACAGGTTTTATTTTTTTTGCATAATTAAGCCAGTACTGAGTGTTCTGTAGGTAAACATCCTCTGGCCAAACTTAGTTGATCAATTGCTTCATCTGCTGCCTTCATGTTTCATGTGCACAAAGTTACTTGCACCATCTCTTTTGTACCGTAATTTTTTTTTGGTGCTTTTAATTCACAGGTTGCTTTGGGCAAGGTTCATATTCTTTGTCTGGCATACTTGGATGATTGTGCATTTTTTTAGAAATTGTAGCATTTATTTTTTTTTGTTTGTTTTCCCATCTCTTATTAGTAGTTTTAAGTATGTCCATTAACTACTTTAATATCTTTATTTTACTATCATGGTGTCTTTTTTTCCCCTACCTGACAATAGTATTTTTCTATCTCATTTCTATTGATGGCTCAATTAATGTATCTAACAGTGTTTCTATTTCACAGTGCTTGGTGGCTGTAAGTCGTCCCATTCAAAGCTTCTTACTTCTCAAGTGAGAAGTGTATTTTTGAATAAGAGTGATCATCCATTCAATTATAACCTTATTGAAATATTTACCAGTAGATTATTTTAGAGCTTGTCCCCACTGAACTGAAAAGAAGATTTGTCATTGACTTCTAGCAGAACAGAGCAGATTGATAAAAAAAAGCAAAATATTCAAAACTGTTTAAACCATTCATAGGACTAGGTTGATGAAATTGAAGAACTGTAACAGTTGAACTCCATCAGATTCGTTTTGCCAGTACCCGAAAATAGTATTAGATCTAGGTGGCTAAGTTACTGAATCTCAAAAACCTTACAGGATTTGGTTCTTTACTGTATTATGAAGGTGAGTCCTCAAAGATAGTGTTTCAGACTAATATCAAAATTTTAGAAGATGATGAGTCAACAGGTTATTAACCAATCACATTTTTCTAACTGTTATTTGGTCTAAAATTTGGCAGAAACACGTGAGAAACCCTGAGAGTTTAAAGTTTCTGGCTAATCTCTAAATCAAAAACAGCGGGGCAGATTTAAATATTTTGTGTAAACAAATTTGCATCCAGGCTGCTAATCTGCATGCCAGCTTTCAGCTTGACATTTTCTGAAATGATGGAAAAATGCTAAGCCCTTAATACTAAATGGAGTTCATAATGGAAATGCTGACAGACCCGTAATTACCTGTATTGTGATTCTGCTGAAAGCTTCTTTATCCGTCTAATCTTTCACAATGGAGTTAAATATACAAATTCTGGAAAGGAGGAAAAAAGGAACTTTATGTTGGAAATGCTAAACTGTAGCAACACTGTATTTTCTTCCAGACATCTACTTATGGAGGCAGCAGTGACAAAAAAATTATTTGAAGAAAGATGTAGTATCCTCTGTGGAATTGTAAAAGCAGCCAGTGGTGCTTAAAAGTTTAACTTAACCTCCATTTTTCAATCTTTTTGAGTCACCTTTCTTTTAAAGTATGACTAAACAGATACAATCAACCATTTTTAGTATGGCAATGAGACATTATCATTGAAGAAATTTGTCATTGAATTGGCACAGCAAAAAAATCCCAACCAACAAAATATACAGAAATTGTCATTTCACTGTGCTGATACTGTCCCCCTGTGCTGAAATCTTCTGCACTGAAGGGAGGAGGAAATACAGGATGATATGTTCAGAAGACTTCTCCAGAAAATGAAGAGGAATAATAATAAGAAAGGTAATTCTTTGGACTCTAATTTACAAAGTCCTTAATGTAGAAACTCCATAATCTGCCAGCTTTTGATTAGTCTTTAAGATTGTCTGGAAGAGCTTTTTCTCAATGTCTTTTTCATTCCCCCTCCCCCGACTCTGACAATCTTACCCAGTGTGTCCAGGCTTTAACCACCTGAAAAGCTAGAGAGCATTTGTTCTGCAGAGATTGCTTAGGATGGATGACTCAGACATACCAGCCTTACTCCGACTCCACACAATCTCTGTGCACCAGCCAGGGCACACAGCTGTGCCTATAGAACAGCTTTCACACATGACAGTAGTCCTGCAAGGAAACAGAATATCCTCTAGCATTTTTTGCCTTTGTGGTTTGCTGTGAGAATGCAATCTCTTTCTCCAAGGTTCCCTCAGCAAGGACTGACAAAGCTCAAAGAAAATATCCTGAGTGAAAATGAGAAGTATACCCCTCTGATACCTTCTTTCCAAACTTCCACCTTCTCCAGAAAGAGACCTGGAATTTTAATTTTTGCTTGTAAAGCAACTACTTCAGTTCCAAGATCAGTTATTTGCCCATCTCTGTGTCTTCTTTAATATCACTCTGCCTTTTTAGACACACGGATATTAGAATTCAAGCAGTGCTGAAGATACGGGTACACCAGTGTTTTCTGTAGGGGATAAGTTTCACTTGTCTTACTCTCTTTGTCTTACTCTTCCTGGTTGTGGAAGTACCATGGAACATGAAGTCCATAATGTCAGAGAAATTTCAGTGATGTGTCTGAGGTCAAAACTCTGAGTTCCAAGTTCAGCATCACGGAGGTATCGTTTAGTTGTAATTTTCTATATGCATATTGATCTCTAAAACTCCTCTACTTATGCATTTGCACACTCACCAGTTTTTGAGAACATTCTGGAGTTCCTCAACATTGGTTCATCAATCAAGGATCTTAACAACATCTCCAGTCTTGCAGATTTCGCTGCGTACTCCTTACTCTGTTGAGGATCCTCAGTTGAGAATTTCCTTCCACATGGGGAGGAAAACTGATCCCATCCCTAATCCTGGGGCAACCTCACTCTTGACTCATCATCTAAGCAAGTGATCATTAAGCCCTATGCTGCGTCTTATTTTTTGTCCATCTTTAAGTTCATAAAAGGAATTTTCATCTATCCTGTGGTAAATTGTTTTTAATAGCCCTTGGTGGGGAGTTTTGTAAAAAGATTTTTTTATGTTGACAGTGACTAAACTTAAAAAGATTAGTTTTTCTGATTAATGGATCTGTACCCAGAATTTCCTCTTTCTGGATGCAGCTTTAACCAAAGACCCAAAACCATTGGAGGAAAGGGCAGCCCATATATTTGCAGTCTTTGTTACACAGAAGAACCATGCATGAATGTTTTCTAAATCAGAACCCTTTTCGTATTACTTTTGAGGTACGGTGAGACTGTTTAGTACTTTAACAGGACACTTAAAAAATGTATTTCTGGAGTTGCAGGAAATGGTACTGTTTCTGTTGGAAGCACTTTCTAGAATTTGAACTAAACTACTATTCCAAGTAAAATGTTAGAGACACTGAGCTTTTGCAGTTGCCATGTTTCAGAGGAAATGTTTCTGGCATGTCTTGTCCTGAAAGATTGCATGGTATTTTTCACAGAAGATTGTTATTAGCCTTCATCTTCTGGCTGAATTCCAATTTGAATAATTACAGTCTGCTGTCTGAATTCTCTAAGCAGAGTGTGTTAAATAACCTTCTAGACTTCCTTTTCTAATCTTCTGAGGGGCATTTCTGAGAATTATTAAATAATAGATCTGTTTAATCGAAAAGGCAGCTGCTTCTAAATGCTTGTGGGAAGTGACTGTTTTAGAAGGTGTGTTGACTACCCAGTGCTCAGTGATAAATTACACAGGGGCATTCGTGGTGCTTGCTGTGTAGGAAGAGCTCCTTAGCACTGTAGAAAATCAGAAGGAAACTACCTCCTTTATAAGACTGCTGCAATTTAATTAAGAGTTCATAGAAAAAAATCAGATAAACAATACAGTATTTTCTTCCAAGATGAGGAATATGAGCCTGGAGAAATCTACATAGAAAGTTTTGGAAAAGTTACAAGATGCTGAAGATTAAAATAAAGACTTCTTATTCAAGATGAAGGATAAATACACACAACTGTAGTACACAGGAGAATATAGAAAAGTGCAAAGCTGTGCAAAGCTTTGAACTTCTTTGGATATGAAAAAAATCAAAGGGAAAAAATAGGTCAGTAAGACCAGTCATGAAGTCAAGTCTCTGTTTTGCAATAAATGGATGAAAATGAAACATTTCAGATGTAGTTGAGTAAGACATTTCTTTTAAGTGCATACTAGTTCAGTTGTTTGTTTCAATGTGGGAAGGGAAGAGAAAGGAGAGGAGAGAGGAGAGAGGGGAGGGGAGGAGAGAGGAGAGAGGAGAAGAGAAGAGAGGAAAGGAGAGGAGAGGAGAGGAGAGGAGAGGAGAGGAGAGGAAATTTAATATTAATCACAGTTGTTCAACAAGTTTTTGAACACTTGTAATTATTGGACTAGTTTAAGGATAATTCGTGGAGCTTCAGTGCATCAGTCCATCAAAAGTGGTGTTTGCTTCTCCCTCTCTGCCCCATGGCAAGTACCAACATTCAACAAAAAAGATAGGAAGCACAGAGACTCCTCAAAAGATGTTCTAACATTCACTGTCTCCATCTTTTCTCTGAGCCTGTGTTAAACTAGTAAACAGCTGTGTTAAACTAGAAGAAACCCTCTCCTGTACCACTTCTTCCAATCCTATTTCCCTCCTACAGAATATTCTCTATCAATGCAGAAGATTTTTGCTCTTCATGAAAAAAAGACAGCAGTGTTGACAGTTTTCCTCATGATTGTTGTATTTTGCAAACTCTGTACATGCTCAGAGGAGAACTTCAATTTTTGTGTGTGTTTTACAGAGAACAATGCAATATAGTTATGCAAACTATAATAATTCTATGACAATCCAGATATTGTTTGGCATTATTTTAGTTCAAGACAAAAACATCATACCCACTCATGTCTGCTGAAGCTACACCTAAGCTCAGTCCAATCTGCTTAAAAAAGCAAGATCATTTTGCATAATATTATGGGAAAATTAGATATTCACAGGGTTGATACATGTCTGGATTGAATGGAAGCAGAGGTTGTTTATAGCACTTTGAGAAACCATTTAAATCTGATTCTAAGAAAACACTGTTATTACAATGCAGATGTTTGACTTGATTGCGATCTTGAAGATTGAGGTGATGTATATTTCTCTGATGTTACAGAAACACACAGAACTTTTTGGCTTGCTTATCACTATGACTTACTGTTGCCAAAAACTGCATTAACTGCTATTTCGGAGTCTCCTCAGTATAGAATTTTTATGAGCTTAGTTTCTTGTATGAATACAAAATTAATAAATATGAGCGAAATACAATATGCACAGTTGGAACTGGTTTGGAAACCAAATAACAGTGTTCTTGAAGATCATGATCAGGAGAAAAACAGAATAAGATAATTTTTCTGTTAAACAACTTCATTATCTGTGGGTTAGTAGTAAAACCTCAGGTACTTTGGTATGCAGTTTACCACTACATTGCAAAAAAAGTCAGTATATATATTGCAGTTTGAAATGCACTTTGAAGTCTTCAGTTCTTTACAGTTGTGTAAGAAATTGGCTTCAAGGGAATTGCTACTGTCCTTTGCTAGAGAAAAACAAAAAATAAAATCTTGAAGTTAGTGGGTCAAATATCATCTGCTTTAATTACTTTAAACAGATGGAAATCATGAATAATTATTCATAAAAACCTATTTATATGCCCTTTCAAGGGTTAGTGTTGCAATATTTTTTTCAGTTACATAAATAGCAAAGTGAAAAAGAGCAAGTAACATCTCATATCTGCACATTAAGAAACAGTAATAAATGGTCTGTTTTATAACTATTCTGAGAAGCTGAATGAGTCCAGATCCATGAAGACAGCACAAAAAAGCTAATGTTCAAGTTCAAACTGAATTGAAGGCTGGTGAAGGGACTAGAACCCAAGTCCTGTGAGGAGCAGCTGAGGGAGCTGGGGCTGTTTATCCTGGAGAAGAGAAGGCTCAGCAAAGACCTCATCGCTCTCTACAACTATCTGAAAGGAGGTTGTAGCCAGGTGGGGGTTGGTCTCTTCTCCCAGGAACCAGCAGTAGGACAAGAGGGCATGGTCTTAAGCTGTGCAAGGGAAGTTTAGGTTAGACATTAGAAAGAAATCCTTTACAGAAAGAGTAATTAGACATTGGAATGGGCTGCCCAGGGAGGTGGCAGATTCACTGACCCTGGAGGTATTTAAGAAGAGACTGGATGTGGCACTTAGTGCCATCTTCTAGTTGACAGGTTGGTGTTGGGTCATGGATTGGACTCGATGATCTCGGAGGTCTTTTCCAACCTGGTTGACTCAGTGATTCTTTGAAACTAAGTTTCTGGGAATTATATTTTTCACTAGGAGTTAAAAAAGACACTGTTCTTCAAATAAACTCTCAGATAATGCATGATTTCTGCCAGCTTCAATGACATTTAAGCACACATTTTACTGATGTTTCAGTATTGGGGCTATGAGTGTGTTACTGTAAAATTTGGGAATGAGACTGTGCAACATTTTCAAAATTGCTGGAATAGAAGTTCTTTCATACATGAAAGAGATACTTTTTTTTTTTCCCTGAGAAGTATCCCACTTTCATAATTGTATTACATTTCATTTTGCATTTATTTATGGTTATTTCTGAGTCTGAGGTCATTAATGTATCATGTTTTGCTTCTGAAATCAAACATTTTCCTGCTGTCTAGTGGAGCAAATAATCCTATTTAAAATGCTTAAATATACAAGAAATTAAAACCACAGCCAAGTGAACATGACCATGTAGACCCATGCATGTTCTCAGTGTCTCATCATTCTGTGCTTGCTGACTATTTGTGTCAACTTCTGCAACTTTCTCCATGTGCATTCTTGCAATTCAGGGCATATCATAGTACAAACAAACTTACATGGTTATAAGCGCTGAAATAATTTACTTGCTGTGATCAATCAGCACATTTCAGCTGAGGGGCAGCAGGGTCTTGAATTGCTCTTACACAATTACAAAATAGACATACAAGCATGTCTGTTTCCTCTTGCACTTACTCATGGTTGTGAACTCAATCTGCTGTAATAGCATATTTCTAAAAAAATTATTTATTTATTTCTATCAGTTCCTGAAAAAAGAAAAAAAAAAAAAGTTTAAGCTTCAGAAAATGGAAGAAAAAAGGGAGGATTCCCCAAGTGTCTCTCATTCCACAGATTTCGAAGACTCACACAAATTTGAGAAAATAAGTTCTCCCAAAAATAATACAAAACAGTAATAGTTGCTTGTTTCTGCGCTTTGAGAAAAATGCACTTTAGGTTGCTAGTTAACTGTAACTAAATTAAGAATCTTAGTTTTGCCTTTGAAATATTCTCCTCCCCAAGGCAATTTGAACACCTGTGTATCAAAACTGCTTTGGCAACCTCACCAAAATCAATTTTTGTTACTGTTTCCATTTTCAACTTTATGGTGGGTTTTTGGTTGGTTGGTTGGTTGGTTGGTTGGTTGGTTGGTTAGTCTGTTATTATTTGAGAAGAGATCTAGGAGTTCTCTTTGCCTCAGCATAATTATGAGCTTTTGCAAACAATGGATGACTCTCCCTGTTGGGAGTGAGAAAGAAGGACAAAAGAGCCAAATAATCCATGTGTGAGGATTTAGGGCAATATGTTCTGGCCTGACTCCAGATTTGTGGCTCATAGAGACAGCATGAATTTCTGTTCATTATACCCTTTCTGGTCCTTTGGGTTAAAAGTTCTTACTTCCATGTAAACATTACTTAGATAGCAAGCCATACAATTCTTTTAGGTATCTTCCTGTTGTTTTCTCTCTTCAGCCAGGAGGTTTGTCTGTCATGAGCCATCCTAGCTGCTCACCTGTACAGAGCATGCAGACCTGCAGGGAGCTTGGATGCTCCTGCGCAGAGCAGAAAGCAGCCGTGCAGAGTGGAGCATCCTCTGTGCTAAGTAGGCCGTTTCCCACCATATTATAACAATTTCACACTACATTATATCGTGAGCCTTAAATGATTGAATGTCTCCTTTGAACATTCAAAGGGTTCCTACTATACTCGCTCACTGTTATCACTTTCTACATTGCCTCATGGCAAATTAGCTGAATATAGCGTAAGAAAAGGAAGATCATCAGTATCTTATTTGCATACAAACATCGTATTATTTTCAAATTATCTTCTTTATGCTTCTCATTTTCCTAGGATGTTTTCTTCTGCCTGTATGAAGTTTGCCCATTCTATCTGTATTCTCCTATTAGTGTTTGGTTGCATAACATAACAGATTTTTTTTTCTACCTTTATTCCCTCACTGGATACAAGAGCTAAATTACACAATGATAAGAACAGCAGCCAGTAATTCGCAATTAAGTTTCACCAGTTTATACCAAGCTAGTCAGAAAAGGTAGGACGAGATTGATACAAAATTTCAGTAAAAAATCAACTCTTCACTTTCTCACTGCATAGGAAATGCAGTTTGAGGATGGCTTCAGTATTCCTATCATTGTTACTTTGCCTAAAACCTACAGAAAATTTCTTAGACTAATAGAGCTTTTGGCAGTAGCCCCTATACTTTCCCCTCCAATAGAGAAGAACAAGAAAATGCAGTTATAATGAAGGCCAGTTTCCTTAGCAGCCAGCTTCCTTACCCTGGTGTGTTCATGGATCTCTTTGGCTAATGCCTGTTATTGTATTGTGCTTGCATTGTGTGAAAACATTTGTACATTGAGGGACATGTGAATGACAAGGGAGCGGGAGGTGATTTTTCAAAGAGGAACATAACGAAAGCAAGTTAATCTATGTGCAGTTACAAGTGCCTTGGCTAGTGACAATGTCTGAACTGCAAATGTGTTGAGAGGTAATGGGGAATTGCAGCTTGAGGGAGGCATCTGTAGATCTCAATGCAAAGTCGTCTGAAAGTTAAAAAGTTAAAAGCAGATTTATTGTAACTTTTTAAAAAATTATTTTTATTTTTTTTCTCCCCAGCTAGCAATAGACTAAGGAAGTTTACAGCAGAATTACCAGATTTCAGTTGTTCCTTAGTTCTGCCTTATCTTGACCAACCTCCTTTATATGGTGCTCTGGTTATCATGCAGTACATAATATTAACGTTATACCCCCCACAGAGAAAATGTTCATCCTAAAAGGACATTTTTATTGCAGCTTTTGAAAATATTTCATTATGACATTTCTTAACTTATGTATTCTTGAGTTTACTACCTGAAAAAATATCTCAGGCATCTGGTGTTATTAGTCTTTATGGAGGGAAATGCCAGAACCTTACTGTGTTAGCAGTGAGAAAAAGTTAAAATGCTCTTTGAAGCAGAATTCTGTCCATTGCTTCATATCTATACCTAAAATATGTATAGAAAAAAATGAAATAGTTATCTAATGAAGCTGTTGTTTGCCTCACATATTCTACACTAGGTAAAAACTTTAAAGTGAGTCATTAAAGAAATTAGCATATAAATCAGTTTTAGTTATCATTTGCTCAGCTATTACAGTAGGGGAAAATATAATTAAATAAACTAATTTAAAAAGTAAATTAATAAAATAATAATAAATAATAAAAATAAATAAATAAATAAATATTATTTGACATAATTAAATAAAAGATTCCATGGCAAGTGTTTAAAACAGTGTCTCACAAAGAGTGACATATCTACCACACTGTTTCTGGACTCCATGTAGTTCTTTTCACAGTCAGATACTGAACCAAACAGCACTATACTTCAGCATTGCACAGTTCATTGGACCCATTGCTGGCTTCACAGGTTTTCAGGTCCATAGCAAAACATACATCACAGATGTGAGTAGTGAAACATATGTAAATCCAACACTAATTGCTTAAAACTGTAACACACAGAAATATTTCTTTTCCATTGCTAAAAAGAAATTACTGTATTTGATCATATAATCAGGGTTTGACATTCAAAATAAGCCACAAATGTTCTGTTTGAAGTCATGGAAAGGAAAATAGGTGTGCAGGGGAGAAGGTGACATCCAGGCAGATGATCTGCCCAGTGATTTGGTTACTTTTATTCCAAAATTCAATTCTCAGTTTTCTCTACCACTGATTAGGAGCAGTATATTTAAAAGCTGCACTCCATGTGGTGTCAGCTAGTAAATATTGTCACTGGTTTTAGATATTAATAAAGAAATATTTTCCTTCCCAGAATATTAGTTTTCTAATAGTCTGTGACAATAAACTTTTTCTTAAAGGATTTTGATAATGCTGCTTAGACATAAAAAATGTGATAGTCCTTTCTAGTTAGTGGATGTTGAAGTATGTTTAAAAAACTTTCAACCTGACTATGAGGATTTTAATTGGTCTTGTTTTTCCGGTCTGTCAATACATTAACTGTCGCATACATTTATTCTATTAGTGGGATGTAAATGTTTTGTGGTAATTAAGACTTGGGTCCAGTTTTTTTGCAGTAGTCTCTCTTCTTAATATTATCTGTTTCAAAGTGATTTATCAGAAATTGGGATTATTTGTTAGACTCATTCTCTTTCCTAGTAATAGTTACCTTAACTCACCCATTTCTAGCTGAATTGCTTTACTCACATGCCAAAAGTGGACTTCTCTGTTTTGGAATAACAGCCTTACTTTCAAATACAACAGTGCAACAAAGATGTTGTACAAAATCCTGGTCCATAAGTCCAGTAAGATAATATGAAGTGATTGTAAAATAGAAATGCAACATATGTGAAGCAGAACTGCCAGGGAGAAAAAAAGAAGAGGAAAAATGTTTCCAGAACAAATTCTGAAGACAGCCGATCCAGAACAGATTGATTAGACATAGTCTGTCATGTTGTGAGAGTTTTTATAACTTTTTTAACTCTATCATGCATTGCAGCACTTTGGATTCTCTTCTATCACACAATTTATTAACAGTTGGTGCTTCATCAGTACATTAAGTCCATGCAAAATCTTCAGTCATTAGCAGTGCCATGCATTAAATTCACATGTATTTCAGTGGACATTTGAAGTGTTCCTTTGATCTATTCAGTAGCTATAGAGAAAAGAGGATGGCCAACTCAGGGCTAACAAAAAAAAAAAAAAACAGAGACAAAGATATACTCTGAAATTAAACACATACAGATATTGACTTTTATAATAAAATAGCTTTATTACTACAAAGTATCTAGCAGATAATGGATCAGAAAGAAAGGAGAAAAGGAAAACAAATAGACCTAAAACATGTTAGATTAATATGTGAATTCAAGAAATTGATAGAAAGCGCCAGGGGATCTAGAACAGTGAGAAGACCAGACCATTTACCATAAGATCCTGATTGCGAGTTTGGTTGCTTTTTTTGGTTTTTCAGTTGCTGAGATTCTTTCAAGTCTTTTCAAGTTCCATTAAAATCTTTTTTTCAATGCACTTAATCCTTTTTGTCACAGTCTTTAAACCACCTGTAATTCTGCAGTGTCATCTCTGGGACAGACTGGGCACTACTGTGTGCAGTTTTCCAGATGCGATGCCCCATTAATATTATGCAATGACATTTCTTAATGATCTGTCTTACATATTGATATATCATCCCATGCTTTAATATCTAGCAGTGCTATAATATTTAATGCATGTTTCCTTATACCAATGTCATGAGGGAATGCTGTTACCTATTACCTTGCTTGCAGATAGAAAATCTTTCTGCAAGTCAGTTACAGGCCAGATTTTTTCAGGGTATTTAGGTACCTAATGATCCAGGCAAGTTCCTAGCGGAACTGACAGAAGCCTAAATGTCTAAGACTCATTATTTCAATAGGTATTAGGTACTACATTTTTCAAAGTCATGCTGTGGCCTATCTGGTAAATACCTTTTAAAAATCTTAAAGAATTTTTAAAATGTCCCAAGTGACTTCCCAAAGTTACAGAAGTCTTTGGTCAAGCAGATAGCTGAAACCATGTCTCCTGATTCCAGGACAGCTCTATTAACATGGATCTATGGTAAATCCTCTCCTTTTTTTTGAGTAAATGTAAAATACTAACCATGTTGTCTTACATATCTTAATAGGTATAAAGGAATAATCTCCAAGAGGTGTTTTATATTATTGTAAACTGCTATTTTTTTTCTAATGCGATCTTAGGTTTTATGCCACTTTTCAGTACTGATCTGCCTTCCACATAAAATAATCAGACTAGTGCAATAATGTATAAAATGGAAGTGACACAAGCATTTGATTTTTAGGTTTTACGTTTTCTGACAGACTTTAAAAACTTTGCCTTTTCTATGTGAAACATTAAGTGGAGCTACTTACTAGTGACATATATGTACACAGAGTCAAAGCCATTGGAAAAGGACACACATACAGTAAATGCATATGAGAATCATTAGTATTGAGTAAAATATACAAATAACTGTACTTCCACAACATATGTGCGAGAACTGGTAAAGAGGGAATCTGTATAAGGTTTTTGACATGCTCTATGAATGATTCCTTTTTAAGATGCTCCTTTGCTACAATTTCTCCAAACCTGGTACCTGTCAGGGAGGTGGTGAGCTGAGAGCACCATAGTTTACTGTGATTAGCACCATCTCATTGTTTCCTTATGCTCCCTAGTCTCCACACTCCTGTGCTCCCTAGTCTGCATGCACATGCAGTATCCTGCATTCTGTTTAGACTGCAGTCTTCTCAAATTGAAATCCGTGTCCTTCCTGTCTCTATGCAGTGTGTAGCACAAAATGCACCTTGTATATGTCAGTATTTCAGAAATATTGTCACATAACAATGGTGGAAACAACATATGTGGTTGATTCAGTGGGTCTAATTATCAACTGCTTGTTGCTTTTGAAATGCAGTTTCTATAAATAAAACCAAGTGATAATTTTGCATTTCCAATGGCAGTAGCAATTTATGTCCATTTTTCAAGGACATTAATGTCAAAATAGCATTCACAGAGATGAAGAATTAGACCTCATCTCTGTGGAGTTCTTGGCCTGTAAATAAACTGGACTTCAAAAGTTTTTAATCTCCTAAGCGTGTTTCAATAAATTGGCTAATGATTAATCAAAATCCATGCAACAATAGCCTAATTATCTTCAAAGTTTGTTTTTTGTTGGGATTTTTTTATATTAAAGTCCAAAATGGGAAATATTTTGCTTGAATATCACAAACAACTTCATACTTTAACTGGAACTTTTTCATCTTTAATCAATTATCAATCTGCAATAAAGAAAAAAAATGTGGTTTCTTGAAGGATTTTTTCCTAGCATGAACTAATAAACAACGAATTTTCACATTATGGATTAGATATTCAGTAAAAATATGCCTACCAATCTGTAAATATCCTGATCTTTCTCAAATATTCATTGTGAAGGTCTGTATTCTTGTCCACATTCCATTTAATAGAGGTGGAACATGTCTTTGCCAAACATCAGAGTGGTAATTTTGACATCTACTCACTAAATTCCCTCCCCTGGATTGCAGAAAAATAACACTAGCTACACAATATGCTGAAACATTCAGAAATCTCAGAAAAAAAAAATTGGGCCAAACTTTCTTTACTTGCTTGATATCCATTCTAATATGTATGTAAATAGGCCAACCAAACAGCCAGTATGGAATGATCACTGTTGTAATAAATAACATACTGAAGTATTTATTATTAATATGTTTCTCCAATACACTGCTGTTGTTCAGTCGTGAATAAATCCGTAAGATATTATTTTTTAGCTCTATCCTTTAATTGTTCTTATAATAATTTTACAGTCATAAAAGGGATTGCAAGGTTGTAGAAAATCAGACCAGATGTAAAGTAATGGAAATACAGGCTCTGATATTTGTCTTGCACTTTCACAGTTCAGTGTCTCAGTTGTGTGTAAATATTCTGTCCTAGTATGTATTTGTTATATTCATTACAAGTTCAATATAAATTTTAAATTTATCTCCTTTTTTTTTTCCTCTGAGGTTTGGAAGGTTTTGTCCATGTTTGCTATAGTTGTATTGGCCAACAGCTACTATAAGACTCAAGGCAGGGAATTCTACTTACAACTTTATAGCCATCATTTGGTTTGATGTGATAACTCAAACAGAAAGAAAAATTATTTAAGTTATTACTGTGTGAGCCAAGGATATTTTATGGCTTGTATTCTTGATCTTCCCTTCTGTCTGAATCTATATTTCTTTTCTTTTTTTTCCCATCCTCTTACTTTTTGCCAGATAACAGTAGAATGACTACAAATGGGGAACTGGAGAATGTCCAAGAATCATAGTCTGTTTAGGGAAATCTAGAAGACAACTGAATTCCCTCAAGAAGAAGTGACAATCTCCGAACAAGGAAGAATACTAGAATTACAATCTTCATTTTAGTGTTTCTGTTTATTTTTTTCCTCTGGGAGGTTTTTGAGAACAGAAAGTGTCACATTGAATTGATGTATTTTGAGTAAAGTTGTGACCCTCGTAGCATTTTATAAAAATCACAGAATCATCAAGATTGGAAGAGATCTTTAATATTATTTAGTCCATCAAGCCAGTACCACCATAATCACCCTGAAACCACATCTGCAAGTGTCACATTCAGACTCCTTGTGAACACTTCCAGAGATGGTGACCACACCACATCCCTGGGACACTTAGTCCAGTGTCTAACCACTCATTAAGTGATTTTTTTTTTCTAATAACTCAGTTGAACCTCCCCTGGTTCAGCTTAAGGCCCTTTCCTCTCATCCTTTCATTTGAGACATGGCAGAAGAGACTAAACCCCCACCTGCTTTCCGGCAGTTGTACAGAGTGATGAGGTCTCCCCTGAGCCTCCTCTTTTCCAGTCAAAACAATCCCAGTTCCCTCAGCCACTCCTCATAAGAAATGTTTTCTAGACCCTTCACAATCTTCATTGCCCTTCTTTGAACACAAAAGATAGGATAGAGCAGAGACCTAGTCGTTTTGATGTATTTTGAGAATGCCTACTCGATGTTCTGAAGGCATGAGAAGAAGGATGTCCTTGATCCTGTTTATGTCAAGTCCAGGCTAAGTATCAGATACCTTCTCAGTGTCTCAACACCATCATACTGAAACACAACAAGACATGTTCAGAGTGGGTTTTAGGCACCCGTGAAACTTTTAAGTAAGATATTGAGTAATACTGAGTTGTTTTCTTCCCCAAATAAGATATCAGTGAAAAAGGAGATTTCTGGATCATAATTTTCATAGAGATAAAATTCATGTATCCAAAGCCATCGTTATCCAACAGGGAGGAACACACTGAGGCATAAGGCAGAGACTGAGGGGAGAACTCTTAGCAGTTACAACTTCTTTGTGAGGGCAAGAGGAGGGACAGGCACTGATCTCTCCTCTGTGGTGACCAGTGACAGAACCTGAGGGAATGGCCTGAAGTTGTGTCAGGAGAGGTTTAGGTTGGATATTAGAAAGGGGTTCTTCATCCAGCGGGTGGTTGAGCACTCGAACAGAGTCCCCAGGGAAGTGGTCACAGCACCAAGCCTGACAGAGTTCAAGGAGCATTTGTATGATACTGTCAGGCACATGATGTGACTCTTGGGGAGGCTGCTGTGCAGGGCTGGGAGTTGATCACTGTGGATCCCTTCCAACTCAGCAGATTCTGTGATTCTGTGATCTTACCACATAAGTCCACACAAGGTAGTTGAATGGGTAGCTCAGATGCCCAATCCATCGCTTCCTAACCTTGTCCTATTTTGCAGTGTTATTTATATGACATTTTCTGATCTACATAAACAATTTCATTTGGCAATTTTAGAAGTATTAAGTAGATATAACAAAACCAAACTTAGCAGTGTTATGACTGATGCTGATTCAGACCAGGTGTTACTCTCTTTTGGACCTCCATGCAAATCTTTTTCTAAATATCTAGTCTTTAGTGTTCTTGATTTAAGGAACCCAGGCTTTTAAGTTTATTTTGTACATTTTTTTTTTTTATGGTGGCCAAGCAGACTTTGAAGGTTTCACATTTAAGATGCTCAAATCTTCTGAGGTACTTTGATTTGAATTCCAGTTGCTTCAGTGGTTTTCCAGGTAACTTATTTAATCCCCAAAGTAGTGTAAGCTTTCTGTATGCTCAATACTTTCTAAAAAAACCCTGCAGGTGAAAGGAATATTTCACCTACATCAACCCTTATGCAGTAGACAGAACAAATCATGGACATGTGATTTGCTCTGTATGGACACATCACTATATGTTTGGGATATCTGAAGGTGGGAGGACTGGAAAACATTTTATCAAGGGTCCAAATAGCAGGTATTAAAGCTACATCTTAGTAATTATGAAAAAATATTTGAATTGAAATACCTTGGCCTAAATTTCTTACACTGGGAATTTTTTTTAATAATCAGGATTAAAAAACTGTTGTTGAATAGTATATGGTTTGTTCAAGGAGTTGCACTTACTTCTGACTCTTCTCAGTTTGCCAAATGGGTATTTAAAAAAGTGTGTGGGTCTTTTTTTCCTGTGGATATCTATCCCTTCCTTCCCTCTGGTTTTGTGAATTCCCAAAATATGAATGCATCAGAAGTAATTCACTGGCCGTGCGTGAAACAGCTACGTGCGAACACACAGTAACTGCTCTGTTTCTCATAGCTGAGTTCAAGCCAATGCAACTCTTTGTGCTATAAGGGATTAAACCTTCTCTATTTTGTGCTACAACGTCTGCAGAAAAACTTGGCATGCACATGGACCTTGTTTGTCATCTATATTGCTGGGAGAGAGAACTGCTTTCATTTACTGTACATGGCTGCTGAAACTAAACCATCTAGACCTTGGTTTTGGTGTGAGTTTGTTGTTTGGTGGGGGTTTTTTGTTTATTTGTTTGCTTTTAAGAAGAAATGCTCACAACAATAATGCTAAAATAATATTTTTGTATTCAAGAAATAGTGGATACAGTTGCTGTGTTGTCAGTGCATTTTGATAATGGGAAGTGAGTCTCTCATCTCTTTAGTCCGCTGCTCTTGGCAGGCTTCTGACATTATTTATCCTGCATTTTATAATTCATTCTCATAAAGCTGACATCACTAAAAATCTTTTTTTGTGGGTCTAAACTGTATGAGATTAGTTCAGCATGTGAATTCTGAATGCATCAGTTTCATCATATATAAAATATTCTTTTTACTAGCCACATTTTCTTCATGTTCAAAACTTCTAATGCATTGTATGTAATAAAATAAATGTTCAAACCTTTATGTAAAATTCAATAATATTTTGCAACAGCTTCACTTTTACCAAAAAATGTTTTGTAAGCAGAGAAAATTCCTTTCCATTCCTAGGGAGCAAATAATATTTTCAAAGGATTCTTTGATTATGAGCCAAAATATTAGGGAAAATGATGAAATATCTGTGCATTATGCAGCATAATACTTATCTGTGTGTTTTTACTTGTATGCCTGATCCTGCACACACAAGTTTAATTTAATTTACAGGGAAATAATCCTGTTAACTCCTTCCTGTTCTTTTCCTGTTGAACTGAATGGCAAAATTCCCACAGGACTTGAAGAACCAGACAAATTTCTTAATATGTTAAGTTAATTGTGTGGCTGGATTCAATTACGTGGGTATCATAGAACAAACAGCAGTCACTTGCTCCCTTAGTGCTGTTGCCTTCCCTGCCTTCTTTCCAGAGGCCATCTAAAAAAAGCATGTTGTAAGCTAGAACAGAGCTGTTCTACTCCTGTCTGTGTGTGACTTGTGTTTAAGTTAGGTAAAAGCTTAGATTGCCTCCAGCATATTTATTTTTTTTTCCAGCAATTCTGAAGTCCTTTCATCCAGATTTTGTAGATTTCACAGAAATCACCTTGCAGTCGGCACATCCACTTCTACCAAGCACATATAAAGAGCAGGAAAATGTGCATGCAATGAGTGCATGTATTTGGAAGGATTGTTTTTTCTTTCAGAAATTAACCAACATAACAGGCAAAAGAACTGACCAAAAAAAAAGCATTGAGTAAGAATATGTTTCATGTGTACATCAATTATAAAATTATACATTTCACCTGATGTTTTAATTATTATACCATAGAACACTTCAGCATCGCATGAAATAGCATATTTGCCAGAGACTATTTCCCAGAATATTTTAAAGCAAAAGCAATTCTATCTGAAAAAAAATCCAATTTCTTTTCTTCTTATTTTTTAAAAGACGATTTTCAAGGCTTATTAAGTAAAGAGAGGATATAAAAACCACTTGAAAATACAAACAAATGAACAAAGAGGAGAAAAGCAAAGGAAAGCAAGGACATTCAGAGTAAACAAATATTAACTCTTTATAGGAATAACCTTTCTCCCATTTGGCAGCAGAAAATGTTTTCAACAGCCTTATGCATAAAGCTGAAGTTTCATTAAAATAAATGACAGTTCAGCACATATTTGAAAATAGGCAATTAAATTTAAGTACTCCCTTGAATTACAGGTGCTTTTTTCTTCTTTTTCCGGGTATTTCTCAGTTATTATTATATGAAACATCCTCTGGGCAACAGACAACTTTTTGTATTCACATGGTATTAAATAAAGCCTGAAGTGGATTCACCCTGGCAAGACAACAGGCATCCACCAAAGCTGCTCTATCATTCCCCTCCTCAGCTGGGCAGCGGAGAGAAAATATAATAAAAGGCTCATGAATTGAGATAAGGGCAGGGAGAGTTCACTCACCAGTCACCATGATGGGCAAAACAGATTCAACTTGAGGAAATTATAATAGTTTATTACCAATCAAATCAGAGTAGCATAATGAGAAATAAAATCAAATCGTAAAACACCTTCCATCCACTCCTTCCTTCTTCCTGGGCTCAATTTCACTTCCAGATTCTCTCCCTCCTTCCCCTCAGTGGTGAAGGTGGATGGGGAATGGGGACCATGGTCAATTTATCACGTTATCTCTGTAGCTCCTTCATCCTCAAGAGAAGGATTCCTCGCGCTCTCCCCCTGCTCCAGAGTGGAGTTCCTCCCACAGGAGACAGATTTTGAATATTTCTCCAATCTGTGTCCTTCACGAACTGCTCCAGTGTGGGTTTCTCACAGGGTCACAAGTCCTGCCATCAAACCTGCTCCAGTGTGGGCTCCTCTCTCCACAGGACCACTGGTCCTGCCAGAATCCTGCTCCAGTGACCCACAGGGTCACAGCCTCCTTCAAGCACATCGACCTGCTCTGACATTGGGTCATCCATGATTATCTGCTCCACCATGGCCCTTCATGGGCTGCAGGGGGACAGCATAGAATCATAGAATGGTTTGAATTGGAAGGGACCTAAAAGACCATCTCCTTCCAAAACCCCTGTGCTGTGAACATGGACACCTTCCACTAGACCAGGTTGGTCAAAGCCCCATCCAGCCTGGCCTTGAACACTACCAAAGATGGGGCATCAACAGTTTCTCTGGGAAACCTGTTCCAGTGTCTCACTACTCCCATAGTGAAGAAATTCTTCCTAGTATCTAAACCTACCATCTTCCAGTTTAAAGCCATAAACCCTTGTCCTATCACAGCATGTCCTCGTAAAAAGTCCCTGTCCAGGTTTCTTGTAGGCCCCCTAAGGTACTGGAAGACTAAGGTCTTCCCTTGAGCCTTCTCCAGGCTGAACAATCCCAATTCTCTCAGTGTCTCTTCACAGGAGAGGCACTCCGGCTCTCTGATCATCTTTGTCTCAACATCCTTGAACATTAACCAATTTTCTTGGGCCCTTCTTGCCTCCAGGGCTGTCTCACAGACACTCTTCCAAGCAGGTCCTTGAACAGGCCAAAGTCTGCTCTCCTGAAATACAAGCTAGTGAGCTTGCTGCACATCCTCCTTACTGCCATAAGGATCTCAAACTCCACCATTTCATAGGCACTGCAGCCAAGGCTGACTTTTAGTTTCACATTTTCCACCAATCCCTCCTTGATGGTGAGAACAACATCCACTGTAACACCTCTCCTTGCTGGCTCCTCTGTCCCTTGGAGAAGGAAGCTATCATCAATGCATTCATGGAACCTCTTGGATTCCTTATGCCCTGCCATGTTGTCCCTCCAACTGGGTGGTTGAAGTCCTCCTTGAGGACCAGGACTTGTGAGTATAAGGCTGCTCCTATCTATCTATAGAGGGCCTCATCCACTTGGTCTTCCTGGTTGCATGGCTCATAGCAGACTCCCACAATTATGTCACTTGTCCCTGCCCTCCCTTTAATCCTGATCCATAGGCTCTTGGTTTGCTCCTCACCCATCCTCAGGCAAAGATCCATTCACTCCAGCTGGTCATTGACAAAGAGGGTGACACCCCATCCTCGTATCCCCTGCCTTCTTCCTAAAGAGCCTGTATCCTTCCATTCCAACACTTGAGTTATAGGAGCCATCCCACCACGTCTCCTTGACACAAATGAGATCACAACCCTGCAGGTGTGTGCACATCTTCAACTCCTCTTGTTTATTTCCCATGCTGCTTGTGTTTCAATAGAGGCATTTGACTTGGAACCCCTTTGAGTGACGCTGCCTTACTGGCTGCAGTGGCTGGAATTCCTTCGTGCTGCTCTTCAGGTGTTCTGCTGACCTGAAGCCCCACTCCAGGCTCTGGCTATCTGTTGCTGGCACTGGTATCAAACTGTCAGGAGTGGGATGGACTGAGGTTCTCTTTCCCCTGGCAACCTCCATTGTTGAAAATCAAACTGATGAATTAGAGCAAAACCTATTATTTCACTGAAAACAGCCAAAAAGGATGACTGAAAAATACACGTTACTTGCTTATGTGAACAAGCTACTTTACAGACTATAGAGGTGTTATTTTTCTTCTAAAAGAGAAATTTGTTTGCTTCATGGATACAATGTGAGTATGTAGATAGTGTGCTACCTTTTTAAAAAAGGTGCATAATTTTTTACTTGGCATAATATAGAGGGTGAGATTTTGAAAGTCCTTAGTATTGACCTAATCTTGTTCTCATTTAAGATACTTCTAATGACTGCAAAAGAAGGGATTTCTGTCAGGCTGTTGAAAACCCTGTCCATCCTTTTTAGTTGTACTTATCACTTTGTGTTGTTTTATGAATACAAAGTCTCATATAAAAAACTTCATGGAAAAATCCATGACTTATGACTGAGAATGTTATGCATTTCATTAGTGCCAACGGTGAGTGGCAAGATTTAAGACAAACATCTTCAGATGAACCTTAACAGTGCTGAAAGTGCCGCATATGCATTTCTGTTAAAATTGCCTGTACTGATTGAGGAGGAATAAATTAATATGGCTTTGAGAGGGACAAACAGAAAAGATGCTTGATGATTGGTTGCCACAAATATAAGCTTATTCTGATAACTGATTTTATAAACAGTAACTTTTGCAAATACAATTTTTATTTAAATTTAATTTTTAATTTTTGAATTTAATTTTTAATTCAACTTTTATACTGCAATTTCAGTGAGTAAATAAAGTTCAAGTAAAAGTATAGAACATTTAAATCTCTTAATCAGACTCAGACACTGCGTTTCCCTCATGAATTCTTGTGTTGTGTCCTAAGATCTGCATTTTGAATGAGTTCATTAAAAAATGTTATGAATATTGAATTGGAAAACTGTTTAAATGGATAAAAATATAACTGCTGTGCCTATTAGAGGTTGTCTGGATTTATCTCTCTAATTTAAATTTTATTCCACTGTCCACTGGCCTGTCAGTCAGATCTGCTTCTTCTCTTCCTTATTTCAGTGAAAGTACTTGAAACAACATGAATGAGAAGTAACTCGGTCTTTCATAAGAAAGAACATTCATATTATTACAGAAATTTGTGCATGGGGGAGCTCTAGATCAATTTTCTTTATAATTTTCAACATTTTGAAACATTTCAACATCATGAACACCAAACAGAGAGCCTGGAAGTAAGTCTTGTTAGTTCAGCCGTTTAGGGGATACTGAGCATGATAGCAAGCACAGGAAGGGTAAGCTGCCTGTGTGTGGTTCTGCTACATTTGCACTTATTCTGAAAATTGTAAACAGGATTCTTAATGAAAAAGGCCCTTTCAGAATTACTTCCATTGTATTGCTTTTCTTGTGCTTCTTGGTAGTAAATACCTACCTTGTTTCATCTTTTTTTTTTTTTTTCCTCATTTGTGTCATATTTTGGATAATCTAATTAAACATTGAGAGCATCCACTGCACTAATTTCATTAACACAGCCAATATTGTTGTTGCTGACAGGTCCAATATGAGAAGGAATGGGCTTGGGTGGTGACCACTCCAGGTCATACTAATGTGGATAGGATTGAGAAGTTTTAATTGCTGCTTTTGCGTAGCAAAACAGAAGCATGTAGCTTGCAGAAAAGTCAGTGTTTTAAGCTGTAGCGCTCACTTTTAAATTATTCCTGTTTTTGTTTAATTCTGTTTCTGTTCTGCTTTCTGTTTGTGCTTCTCCTTATCCCCTTTTCCCAATAAAAGCAGATTAATTTATTTTAGAGTGTTTGTACAGTTTTCCAAAGGTGAAGATACTTGGCTTTGGCTTAAATCTGTGTTGTAGAAGTGACCCTGCCAAAGACTGCTGTGGAGCAACTGCAGGCAGAGTTCCTTGTGTGTGTGCCAGGGCAAACTGTCAAGGGAAGAAAGAGAAAGCTGCAGGAAATGGGAAGAGAAGTCTTGGCATTGTCTAAAATGGAGCTTTCATATTTGCTCTACATGACAAATTGTTACCTCTTATAGTTTACCTCTTTTTTTTTAATTTATGTATTTATTTTTATTTGGAAATTGAATAAATAAGCAGAGAATATACTCACAACTGTCATTTGGATAGAACAATGTATAAAATATTCTGGTTATCAATATGAACTTCAAAGTCTAGATAAAAAGAATTAAAAGCTAGGACTTTTTAAAATAATTCACTGAATCTTTCAAAATAATTGGTAAAATTTTTATTAGATAGAAATCAAAACCAAAAAAATATGCAAAATCCAGGTCAGTTACTGTGTGATAACAAGGAAAGCTGAGGCAAGAAGGGGGAAATCAAATATGGTGGGTCCTGCATTGAATTTATTCTTTCCTCTGATGGAACTGGTTATTAATATTTCTGTCATGGAAATAAAAACGTTTTTCACAATTCACCAATCCACCAGCTCTGCTTTATTAGCCAGGTATTTGTCCTATTATTTTGACATGTATGTAATGGTGCTGCAAGCAGCACATGTATTACTCTCTGAAGGTCAATGACATTGCTAATGTCTTCTTACTTTGGGAATCCATCAGTGACCAGCTTAATTTAATGCAGGTTGGATTCTACTATTGATATATTCTAATTTGTAGAATAGAATTGTATCATTGTTTCCAGAACCCACCTCATTTACAATTAAAAATCTGTTACAATTTAAGTATTTCTGAAACTTAGTCATAGATTTAAGCACTTTATTTTAGCTGTCCCCTTTTTTTTTTTTAATATTTTCAGTGGTTTAACTGAGTAACATATTAAAACACAAAAATTAAATTTGCAAAAAAGATGGCAAATCATTAAATCTATAAAAGGTACTTGCATTTATAATAATTTTCTGTTATATTTACTTGATAGTAAGATTTTAAATATAAACTAGAATTATCCACTTGTGTCTAATCTTTGCAGTCTTTTCAGTTACCTATTCACTATGATTTATTTCCCTGAAACTCTCTAGTATTTTCAAGTCATAAAAGGAAACAAAGGGTCCTTTTATTATTGGAATTGCTTCACACTCATGCAGGTAGTGTTTATGTTTCTGATTGCCAATGTATACTGTATTGGCAGTTATGTTATATATATATATGTTATATATATATGTTAATATATTTCAGAAGGTTGTTACTTTTGCTGAGACTTATTTCACCTCCATTATGGAAATTTATTAATGCCACTAAGAGTACTTTGGTTTAGATTCAGTTAATCTTCAGCCTGGATAAAAATGCTGCAACTTTACACATAGCAGTATCCTTGACATAGCTGCAGAGCTGATATAGGTTAATGTAATTGTTTGTGTGCAAGACCCATGGTATTGACCTCAGAGGCATCAAATTCTGCCTTTAGTAACACATATAAATCAGGAGTAGGTCTATTGATTTCAATTACTCAGTATTTACAGTCAAATGAAACTGAGAACATAATTTGCCCTACACATCTAAATCTAACCTTGGCACAAACGCACACACTTGAATGAAGCAGTTGGGAATTCAAAGATCATATTGGTAAGTGGAGAACAGTGATATCCTGAATGGGTAAAAGTTTGAGAAAATAGATGAACAGATATTAAGAGAAATCACAGTTTCATCTTCCCTTTGCCTGCAAAAAAAATCTTCTGCTTTTAACTTTCCTCATCTCTCACCAGACGTATCTGTGTTTAGAGTCACCCTTTTACATGACTGTCAGCAGTATGGGTTACTCTTAATTTTGTCTTGATGAAGAACTATTCTAGATGATGTACTTTTGTGTTCACTTTCTGCTACTTAACTCCATGAAAACAGAAGATTTTAAAGTCTAGTCTCTTAGGAGAGATTGAAAGTTCATCTAAGCCAGAAAGCAGTTATTCTTAACATGGGGTTTTATTATTTGTAGTGAACAATGGTTAATCTAAGCCTTAAATAATATATGGAAAAACTGAGGAAGATGATCAAAATGCAGCTTTAGGTTTATACATTATGTATGGTGTGGGAAACACAACTGATGCTATCTTTCCCTCAGTTATCTGGACTGAAAATAAATCTTTATCAGGTTTTTATATCCAATGAAGCTATAATAACTAGTCCTTTAAAATATTAAACTTTTTTCCAGGAAAAGAATTCACATCTTTCCTTATGCCTGCAAAGAACCATGTAGTTCACAGTGCTTTATAAGTTATGATATTGGATGTTCTTTGTGCCTCAACTTTGACTGTTTCAGCTGACTAAAACTGAAAGTTTATTTTAGAGTTCACAGTATTCTCCATAGAAATTGTTTTTATGTCTCCTGCTTTCAAAATTTTATTTATTCTCTGTTCCATAAATAACAATTCCTTATGATTTGGATATAATGATGTTTGCTAAATTTTCCTATAGGTGGTAAATATTTTCCCATTTTCTGTAGCTGTCATTAAACTGTATTCCCCATCCAGAAAATAACAAAAGATGATAGTATGAAGTACCTATCTGGGTCATCACAATTAAATTGTATAGAAATAGATAAAAGAAAACTTTAAAGAAAATTGGTTCCTTTCCTCTGCAGAGACTAGTTCCTCCAGGGTTTCCTAAGGTTGGGCATCTTTAATCTTTAAAACCAGACACTGTGCTGAGACTGTCCCAGAATAAAAATATTTTTGTACAGTAAATACATTTTGCAAAAGCGAGTATTGTAGTTGTCACAGAAAGCATTTATATCTCTGACATTGAGACTACACTTGCATTCACACACACTGTTCTTATTGGGAAATACAAACTTGCACTGCTCAGCTGGGCCGTGTGGCTTTTTTTTTGCTTCTCTCTCATACACATAGAAATAACCTCTCCACTGATTTATTATTTCATAATAACTAATGTATTTTGTTCTGGAATAACCCCCTTTAAAGTAAAACCTGCAAGTTTTTAAGTGTCAGAATATACAGATGTGCATCTAGTATTAATATCAATGGAGCATATATACTTCATTAATGGCTCTGTCTGCATCAGCAGATGCCTAAACCTCAATTCAAAGGTCTTTAAATTTTATGTAGATATAAGAACCAAGTGGCAGAAAATTCACATTTAATTTTTAGTTTAAGGCTGAATGACCTGATTTTTGTTCAGGCATCACGATCAAAATCACTGAGCTCTTTCTCTGATTTTTATCTGGAACTGATAAGCATTTTCACTGGTATTAACATTTCAGTCCCTGTTATGTGGATACAGAAGTGCTTCCACTTTTAGAGCCAGGTATTTAAACTTGAAGAAATACATTCTGTGTATCGGATGTTGTAAATTTGACCTTATAAAACCATGTCAAATTAAGATTAATTAAATTTGTGCTTTTATATTTACTCAGTCTCTTAAAAGTTTAAGGTAATCCCTTCTGCCTGCTGCACATTTTACCATCTCTATATGCGTGTGGTGAGCAAGTTGAACAGAATTTCTAAAATTTTGCAAGGGCCCTTGAATAAGGAGAAGCTGAAAACTCAGAACAGAAAATTGGTACAGGACTTCAGAGGATGCTAGATTGCTTTCTCATGTGGATAATCCTACTAGTAGGATGCCATTTTCAGGGCTGAATGAAGATAAAAGATATACTTAACTACACTTCTTGTTTATAGGTGATATGTAGATAACAACTGGCTGCTACCATATACATATGTGTACTAACTTCACAATAATTTACTTTGTAAATTTTACTGGCTAAACTCGGGGCTGAAATATCGGACTGTTTTGTAAAGTATTGATTTCATCCTCTG
The DNA here is from genome assembly GCA_013399855.1 of Oxyruncus cristatus. Lineage (NCBI taxonomy): Eukaryota > Metazoa > Chordata > Aves > Passeriformes > Cotingidae > Oxyruncus > Oxyruncus cristatus. The sequence goes on along the minus strand of VXAY01007237.1, from coordinate 421,004 downwards.
TGGGGAGTAATGCAATATAAGGAATCAAATGTCAGCAGTGCCTCCCGATGCAAATCACCAAGAAAAATAATTCTAGATATGCTCACTAGTCCTCAAAACTATATGAATTTTAATAGGACATGAAAATGAGCATGTTAGAACGAAGCAGATATTTGTCCAGCCACTGGAAAGTAACAAAACCTTGAGAGGAAGATCAAGAAACAACACTGTATGCATGTATGGATACAGTGGAAAAGTTTTCAGAGTTGCACAGCAAGGTTATGAGCTAAGCAACATTTTCATTATTCATCCACAAGGCCAATGATTAGGGATAAGTAGCCTTCAAACTACTGCTCAAGCTGCAGATAACATTACAAAGAGTTTTCCCATGAGTAGCTACTAACTATATGAGAGATGGATAATATGTCATCATTTTTTACAGAAACGGAGGGGAAAATGTCTATGTAGTTCATGTATCCATGAGCCGTCTAGGCCTTTTAGCATTTCTTCCTTGACCTGGAATCAATTACTTCTTTTTTTTTTTAATTATTATTTCTTCTTGATTGGCTTCAATGAAATAGATGTTTTGAATGCAAAGCATCATCCAAAATAATGTGGACTCTTACAGAAAGAAAACCAGGACAAGGATAGCAAAATAAGAGCAAATTTGCACTTCTAAATAGTTTCAGTTTTTCATGGGAACAGTTAAAGGAAATCTTACCAATTTGGCAGTAGCTAGCAACAGAATTGCTTATTGTGGTGGTTTGAATCTGGCTGGATGCCAGGTGTCCACCAAAGCCACTCTATCACTCTATCCGCAACTGGACAGGGGAGAGAAGATCTACCAAAAGGCTGGAGGAGTTGAGATAAGGACAAAAGGAGATCACCCATCAAGTACCATCATGGGCAAAATAGACTTGAGGAAATTAGTTGAATTCATTACCAATCAAAATCAGAGAAGGATAATGAGAAATAAAGCAAATCTTAAAAACATTTTCCCAACAACCTCCCTCCTTCCTGGGCTCAACCAGCTCCTCTCCAGTGGCACTGTTAGTCAGGGAATGGAGCTTACAGTCAGTTCATTACACATTGTTTCTCCTGATGCTCCCTCCTCAGGGAGAGGAGTCCTTCCCCTGCTCCAGCATGGGGTCCCTCCCACGGGAGACAGTCCACCACAAACTTCTCCAACATGAGTCCTTCCCATCAGTTGCAGTTTTTCACGAACAGCTCTAGTGGGGGTCCATTTCCACAGGGTGCAATCTTTCAGGAACAGGCTGCTCCAGCGTGGGTCCCCCATGGGGTCACAAGCGTTGTCAGCAAACCTGTTCCAGTGTGGGCTCCTCTCTCCATGAGTCTGCAGATCCCTGCCAAGAGCCTGCTCCAGCACGGGCTTCCCATGGAGTCACAACCTTCTTTGGGTGCATCCTCCTGCTCCAGTGTGGGGCTGCTCCAAAGGCTGCTGTCTCTGTTCCACCAGGGACCTCCATGGACAGCAAGTGAACAGCTGCCTCACCATGGTCTGCACTGCAGGCTGCAGGGGAATCTCTGCTCCTGTGCCTGGAGCACCTTCTCCCCTCCTTCCTCACTGACCCTGTTTCTCTCACATATTCTCACTCTTTGGCCGCCGTTACTTCTACGCAATAACTTTGTTTTTCCCCTTAATTATGTTACCACAGAGACATTACTACCATCTGTGATGGGCTCAGCCTTGGCCAGTGACGGCTCACTCGTGGATCTGGCTGGCATTGGCTCTGTTGGGCACAGGGGAAGCTTCTCACAGGAGTCAGCCCTGTAGCTCCTCCCTCCATGCTCCCACAAACCTTGGCATGCCAACCCAATACACTTGTTAAGGAACGTGGTGATGGTGATTCATGAAAAGAACTGAAACAATCGGTTTACACGTACAGTAAGTTATTACTAGTATAGATAATACATGTTCCTGTATTTCCTTTGACAATTGTGTTTTGGGTTGGTTTTATTTTCCCAACCAACACACCGGTTCTTTCTGTTGAGAGATTTTTAAAACCAGCTTTTCATTATATTAAAAGCAGTGGGTTCATATATATTGCATCTTTACTGAGTGCCTGTCTTGTGTTTAAATTGGGTCTTCTCTTCCCCCCTCTACAAAATAATGGGAAATAAAATCCTTGAGAACTATTAAATACAAAGGAATATGTCTTAATTTCCTAAATTTCCAAGGAATTTGACTACAGAAAGAAGTTTTATTGTGTGCTACCTTGTTTCATACTCTTCTCCAAGCATTTAATTCACTGACTAATGTAGCATGCAGGTAGTCCAGTCTGACTTTTACTGTGCTTCATTTTTAGGGCTGTAATAGCAGTGTGAGGAAAATTACAGATTTTTAACAAATGTATGATTTCCAAACAGCAAAAAAACATAGGTGTAATCTGACTTATGCCCCAGGCTATATTCATTCTGGTAAGAAAACTTGCATTATCTTCCCATAATAAAAATAGAGCTAGATGAGAACATAAATTAACACTTCCTAAGAAAATAATTACTGTAAAAATTTAAACTGTTGTAAAGGAATCCATGCAAGGCCCATTAAAGGAATTAACTTTTTTCCCCAATGTACACACCAGAGGACGAATACATTTGTGTGAACTTTTTATGCAAAATGTTTGCTTTTGAACACAGTGTTGTTATTAAGTCACTAGTGGCAGAGGATTCATAAATGTAGGAAGTGTAGTTAGACATTTTGTCTTCTGTGCTGAAACTGTTGAAAGCCTAATATTACTGCTGTTAGTCCTTCTTAGGTTATTTCCTTTGGTTCTTCAGGAAAGATTGTGATGTACAAGCACCCTGATAAAATAAAACTCTGTGCTTTCTTACATTTCTTTGTGGAAAGAGGCGAATGTATGTGAACTGATGTGCTGATGTTTCTTTTGTGTTCCTTGGCACTATAACCTGCCAGAGCTAATGAAGAAATAGTTTCATTCAACAGCTCTGCATGTGTTGGACTTTTTCTACCTTTTCCTGCTCTTGTTTTGCATTATGATGCCTATGGAAATACTCTATGCATAGTGTTATTTCTGTCATATTCTTTATTCATAATGTTCCAATTTCTTCTTATGCTTTCCTCTCACAATTTTGGTGAAGGAAGACAGACAATATATAGGAAGAAAGATAACAAATAGCACTGCTGATGGTATTCCATCTGCAAATATGCTGAGGGTATACTCTATACTATCATCCAGATTGTTAATGAAGACGTTAAAGAGAATTGGTCTCAGAATTGAACCCTGGGGTACATCGCTAGTTACTGGACTCCAAGTAGACTTCATGCCACTGATAACCACCCTCTGGGTCCAGCCATTTAATTCACCTCACTGTTTGCTCATTTAGCCCATACTTCATCGTCTTCTCTGAGGACTGTATGGAAAAGAGAAATATTTCAGGAGTACCTTGCAATGAGAAGACTGTGCTGCAGAAAATGCAGTGACTATATTGTAATTCTTTCTATATTGCATAAAGTAGAAGATAAAGAGTAATGGCTGCTACTACCCACCAACTATAAAATAGAAGAAAAAAGGAACTCTCCTTTATCTCTAGTGGAGGTCTGTTAAGAACTATAATGGGAACTTTCCACATTCCAGTAATTTCCAGATGCACAGGGATTTTTCCTAGTTTTTTTTTGAAAATAGTTGCTAACTGTAATAAAACTTACCCAAGTTCCACAGTCTTTCAGGAAAGCATTAAGAAAATCAAAATTTAATATTCAGTATAGTAAAATCACCAAAAACTTCTAAATTAGATTTAAATTTTTAGAATTCAAATTTATAAATTGCTAAAGTAAATTCTAAATATATTTTCTAAATAATAACATATTTGTACAAAACCAGTGAATGGCATCTTGCTTTTTGAGGTAAATGTTTTTCAGATTGCTTGTTCTTTCTTTGTACATTTATATTTCCTGCTAAGGTTTCTGGAATTTGTCAACAAGTAGATAATAGATGAAGGAGTTTTAGGGTTTAATAGAAAGATAGTAAACACCTTGTAGTAAATATTAACATCTTCAAGAGAGTTGTGGGTGAGTATCTTTTTGCACTCTATCACAATCCAGAAGAGCAAGCATGTTCTGTATCTTTTGGACTCCCTCTGCCAGTTTTATACCAAGAAGCTAAATACGACAGATGCAAAACAGAGAAAAGATATCCAAGTATGTATGAATGCAGTTAAAAATACCCAGACATCTTTAATTTATGGAATCCCAAGCAGATGGTAAAATATGTTTACTGAACTCGTCTCTTTTTCTCTAAAGAACCAGAAGCTTTAAATATCACAGCTTGTTTCAGAATTTGGCAGTGAGGACATGAGTTTTCTCTGGTTTCTTTTTCTTTATTTTTTTTTTTAATTTTTTCTAAGTCCTAATAAGATATTCTTTAATTTGGAGCACTTCTAAGATTTGTGATAGCTACAAATCTGACTCAAGATTACTTATTTGAGATCTCAGTGTGAAAAAAATGATTTTTAAACAATACAGAGGAAAAAATATTGTCTTACTGTTTTCAGTGTTTGAACTACAATTTGATTTAGGAATTATAATTTAACACGGTCAGAATTAGGCTGCTTTGAAGGCCAAAGTTACAATTAAATTATGTAGTCTTTATTCTTGTATGACAAGATTAGAATAAGATGATTTCATTATTTTTTGCACATAAGGACAATATGGTGTTTGTCTGAAACTTATCTCCCAGATAGATATTCATTCCTACTTAGAGACAGCAAAATATTGGAATCCTGCAGTCACTGATGGTTTATTTAATTTGCTTACTAAGGATCCTGTTAGAACTTTCCTCTCTTTTTATTTCTTTCAGTTCAGTTCTGTCAAGATGGTTTTAATTTTCTTTCAGATTCTTGACCATAATGCAGTTTCAGAAATTGAATAACATAATTTAAGTGATTAGAGGAAGAGTAGTAGGAGAGAATCAGAACTACTGTTACCTCATATCAGTAAGTGATATCAAAAGCCACATATTAGATGTCTTTTGTACCTGCATGTGGCTTCATGTTCAGGTTCTTATTTTAATAACGTGAGGTAATATTCCTGTTTGAGGACAATATAACAGTAGTGTTCTACATACCTAGGTAAATATTTATAATTATACTGTGCTTTCATGTATTCCCAGATAATAATGTACTAGTTTTAAATTATTCTGAGAACTTATTTGATATTCATAAAATCCAAATTATTCAAAATTTTTTATTCCCACAATCTTTAAGATAATGGAGAATTGTTGCACTGTTGGCCTTCTGCATGAGGTCATTGGTTTTTGCAAAGGGATTAGAGGCAATACGTGTTAAGGGCTGTGTGTGCAACCTCTGTGAATCTGTTTGAAAACAAATTACAGTCTAGATCTTCTGAATTCTTTAAGAAAGTGCATGACTATGAGAGTTGCCTTAGAAGCCTGTTTAAATCAGAACAGGACAGAGAGCAAGCTGCGGCTGGACAATGTGCAGGAAGGAAATAGCAGGCAGTTTCTCAGATGGCCATTCTTCAGGATTATTTCTCTGAATAAATTGATGAAACTCAGTCTGCAGACGAAAGAGAAAAAAATGGGGTTTTAGACATTACATTTTTATGGGCTTTTTAATAGATTCTGAAGGAACAGGCAAACTACATGTGAAACAGAAGCAGAGTACTACTGTCATTACCTGTGTCTCAAAACTCCTGTCCATTTTATGACTCATGTTTCAAAATCTTGTGGCTATTACTGAATTAAGATTTTTTTTCTTCCATCTCTGAAGGTAGACAGTATCATAAAAATAAATGACAAGAGATACTATCCTCATGCAAGCAACTCTGTATTCTTAGTGTTCTGAATGCGAGTTAGAGTAGCAATTCAGGGATGGCTAAGCCTCAAGGTTTGAGTAAGTAATGTATGTGTCTGTGTACATATCCCATTTTATACATTGAAAAATGTGGGGAACTATGTGAAAGTTGAATTTGATCTACCTCAACATGAGGATTTTCCATTCAGCAAGTATAATCTTAATAAAGAGGAAGAGTACATTTAAATATGTAACACTTGTCAATTGAATTTGACAGTCGAGAACAAAACTGGGTGGTTTGGGGAAGCAGGTCACAATAATATGTAGATGTGCAAATACGCACTTTTAGGATGGAGACATATATTTCAATATGTTCTTTAATATATACATTGTTGTGATCTGTTTAAAGGCTTCTTTTTTTTCTTCATACATTCTCAAAATTTGCATTTCTTTGGTTCCACAAATAATTTTAATAATAATTATTAATCATTATATTGATTCTTTAGAAAATTTTCAGACCTTCTAACTGCCTAAAATAACATCAAATGCATATAAACATAGAGTTATAAATAATACTTGACATTCTTGACATGTATAATTTAATTTATTCCTTTGAACAATGACCTCTCAAACCCTGACATTCTAAGCTTGTGAAACATAAATCCTGCTCTGCGAAAACCTCTAAATAATGGTTTTGAAGGAAGTGAAAGTGTGAAGTATGTATATTTAAAAGGAAATTTTGAAATGGTCCTCTAGAAAAATCTGGTTGTGACTGTGGTGTTAATTGTCCTCTTGAATGTTCCATTAAGCATAAGGATGAGAATTCACATCTTTTATAGGCATTGAGCACTTGTACTACTCTTTTTTGATTGCTAGTTGTAAGCATTTGAACTGTACACACAATTAAATATTTTTCACATTAACTGTTCTGAAACTGCAGTCTCGATTCTCAAAAATTTCTGGAACTAAATGTAAACAACATAAAGATAGGGATATGAGAGTTGTGGTTATGAAAAGTATGCTTCCAGCTGTGTCCACTTGTGACAGGTATGACTCACTTGGTGGTTTTAGGATGAGGAAATGTTTTGGTTAAACAACCTGTATCTTAGTCTTTCTGGAGGAACCAAAACACTTTTATGTGGTTATGATTTACTTCATAGCAAGGCTTTGTTTCAGAATAATCAAAGTGGGAAAGTAAGCTTGTCAGAGGCATTTAATGTCCCTGGCTTGCCTGTATCTTGCCACAAGGCTTTTGACCAGAACTGCTGGAATTCCTTTTAAATAAGTTAAAATTGTAATAATACTATGTATTAATAATTTACCTATACAGTCAAATAGGTTATGAGTTCCCTTCTTTGCTTTTGAATACATCCGTTTGTAATTCTGACATATCTGTTATCTATGCATTATCTTTCTGGTCCTGAGAGTATAGGAGCCAGAGTTGTAATAGCTATCAGAATACATTTTCTAAACATTTTTGTTGTTGTTGTTCTTTAGCCCTTTTCCTTAATGCGCAAATCTTCCACAATATAAGAAAACGGATCTAGTCAACTGCTTATTTTCCTTACTTGAAAGTAACTGATCTACCCTTAAAATAGTCATATGAGGGGAAAGGAAGGAAGCATCCTCTGCAACTGGTCATCTGACAGATAACAAAATTTCACATAAACATTTTCTATTTTCCCATAAAGAGCAGCACTGTCAAAATAGGACATAATGATAAAGCACTAGAAGAAAAACAAAGTGTAATGATAAAAATAGAACTCCAAATCTGTTGTGAATAGTGCTTCTAATATAGGGTAGACAATAATTTAAACTTCTACACTTGTAAACCTCTAGAGTACACCTCAAAATCAAGGCAGCAAATATTCTACATCTTATCTGTGTAGGACAAAGTTCCTCCCAAATGCTGACTTTGTCCTTAAAACTCTATTTATTTACTTGTTTCCACATCAATTTCTAAATAATGATGCTAATTAAATGTGTTCCTTTTATTTTTTTCTGAAGGTTGTAAGAAAAAAACTCATGGCAAATCTATCTTAATTAAGTGCATTGAGCATTGTTATACCGGATTTACACTATATTGGAGGAATTGGAACTTGTTGATTCCTAATTTATATTTTAAGTTGTGATTACATCAAAGTCTGCGATAAGGTGTGTTTTCGTGCTGTGGAAAATTTTCTCTCTATAAACATATGTTTATGTGAGGATATAGCCATAGCCTGAAGTGCCAGATATAGTTTGGACAGCAAGGGATGCAACATCAAATAACAAATATTTTCTGTGAACTTAAAATAAATTCAGCAACCATATACCCAATTCTGAGTTTAAATGGTCTGGGAAACTTTTGAGGGGAAGATGTAAAAAGGAGGTGTTCAGGACTGCCAGAAGCAAATCCAAGGTAATTTCAAAGAGGCAAAATGGGATGTGCAGCTCAGCAGAGAATCTGGGCCATGGTTACAGAATCACAAAATATGCTGAGTTGGAAGGGACTCACAAGGATCATCGAGTTCAGCTCAGCTCCATCATCCAGGTCCTGCACAGGACCATCCCCCAAGAGTCGCATCATGTGCCCAAGAGTATCATCCAAATGCTTCTTGAACTGTGACCACTTCCCTGGGGAGCCTGTTCCAGTGCCCAACCACCCTCTGGATGAAGAACCTTTTTCTAGTATCCAACCTAAACCTCCTCTGAGACAACTAGGGGTAAATCATACCTTACTGATCTGATTGTCTTCTACAATGAAATGACTGGGTCTGAAGACAGGGATAGAGCAGTGGATGTCATTTACACTGACTTTAGCAAAACCTGATACTATCGCCCACATTAAACTTTATGATCTGGATGGGTGAAAAAGCAGATAGGTAAAATCTAGTATCATGATTGGACTCAGGGAACAGTAGTTGATAGGTCAGACAATGTCAGGGCCTGTCTTATCTGACACCTTCATCTATGACTGGAAGGTGGCTGTGGACTGCACTGTCATCGAGTTTCTAGGAGATACCAAAGTGGGAGGAAAATAAATGTAAAAATTAGTAATTAGTAAAACCTCCTTTAAAATCTGTAATGACTGAGAAAGGATATATGAGGAAGAATAGAGTGAATTAACCTGAATGTCAGGTTGCTTCATTAATCTGTTGTAAAGTACAGCAAAATGAGTATTCAGAAAAATACAGAATCTACAAAAAGATTAGCCCAGTAGAGCTACAACTCATAGGTCATTCTCTGTTTTATTTCATTTAGTAACAATGTAGGAGAAATATCTTTCTAGAACTTTATTTCAAATTATTGAGTTCTGGAAATGTGAATAAGACCTAAATAAAACCGTCTTCCAAATATGTAGCTAATGGTCTGAATATATGAATTACATTTTCAAGATGGGAACACTCAGAGTTTCACACTGAATTTGCAGATAAACTTCTGAAAATGTCCAATTTTTTACTCTTTTTACTTTTTAAAAAAATTCCTTTGGAATTTGTCACATGAAATCATTATCTGGGTTTTACTCCCCTATCAGCACAGCTGTTGTTAATGCAGTCCTTGTTTTAAGAACCTCATAAACTTTTATGAATCAAAACCTGCTTCTGACTGACTGGACTCAGTGCATAGTCTTTCAGTGGAACATTTCAGTATGAAAGCTTTTTTAATGGAGGAGAAAACTGAAGCAAGGTGTCTTGGCAGATATCACACAATTAGTGATTATACAGACTGCTAGGTTTGAGGTTTAATCTGCTATGCTCTCATAAGCAGGGTAACACAAAGCTAAGTAGCTTTTTTTTTTTTTTCCTTAGATACCAATGTTATGCTTCTGAAGTTAATTTTGGATTTTTTCGCTAAGTTTTATGCATTTAATTAGGACATTATAAAGCCAGATTTCTCCACTATCATCTGGGTTATGATGCCATAAACCCCTCAGGTTTAACTACACGTGGAGTTACTAACTTTGGTGCCAGTTCTTGGTAACATTAGATGGTATCATATAATTTCCTATAAAATACTTTGTTGCCAAGTAGGTTATATTGTAATTATGAATACAGGGGAACTGAAGGAACTTAAAAACTGCATACGTTACTATAAAGTTAAGCTGCTTGTAAAATTGTCTGTAAAAACCCTAAAAAGAAGCAGAAGCACAGATTAGCCCTGCAGGTAGACTACCGTAGGCATAACAGAAAGAAAAAAAGCTTTCAGTTCATAATTCAGCACTTTTTTTTTTTTTTTTTACTAGAAAAAGTATGTTTCATTTCTACTTTAATTAGGAATGTAATAGTCAATGAAATGGAGATTGGGTTGCAGGAGATCCAAATAAAAGCTCCTGTTTTCCTTTTCATTGTTTTCCTATCTTATTCTTGCTCTTATGTTCCTATTTTCATCTCAGGCTTGTTCTCCTTACTCAGCAAGGATTCAGGAGTTCTCTGAGCAAAGTACTATTTGGCTATTCATATAAGCTTTTCATAGAGATTGTTTTCAAGATCATGTTGCCCATTGTTAAGTTTTCTTTTGGTCTTTATTTACAGTTTTTCTGGGTCTTTCTAGACAAATTCTCTCAACTGAATAGTAAGTGGAAAATACTGATAGAGCCCCCAAACCTGACAGCTCTTTTCCTCATTTTGTGCATTAAGTACAGGACAGAGACATTTGAGCTCGTGGGATTCCACAGGGGTTGCATAGCAACGAATGCGAGAAGCAGCTCATCTCTGCTGACTGTCAGACTCCCAGGACAGCAGAGGAAGTATTTCAGGGATTGCAACTCTAGATCTTTTAGACTCTTTAACCTTTTATGTTTAAAAGAAAAAACTATTTTTAAGCAGCATTGAATAAGCATACAAAGCTTTTCAGGTTCCACTGAGGCAAGGAGAGTTGAAGAGGTATATTAATAATACTTTTTTTAAAAGCTTTTTCTTCTTCTTTATACTTCCAGGGAATAAAGCTATGTATAGGAGAAAAATAGAAAAGGAAAATAACATACTCTACTGTCCATTGACAGCATGGTGCTACAATTAATTTTTTGTCAATGATAGAAAACCACTAATTGGTGTATTTTTCTGCATCAGTGGTTCCTTTGTTTTGTAGTGAGAGCAGTAAGAGATGCATGATACACAGAGGATAAAGAAAGGGTTAGAAAGAAGGATTGGTAGCTAAAGGTGACAGTGAAATGGTTGCAGTTGGGATAGATAACACTGGTCACTAACTAGGCAGTGTTAACATTTCTGGTATTTTAGTTTCAGGATTTTCATACTTTACCCAGTAGAAGTGGGACTTTACAAAGTATTTTCATTTCCTTACCAAGTATTTTCATTTCTTTACAAAGAAAACATGTGAATCTCAATAACATTTCACACATCTATAACTGTTCCTTTAGAAGATTATAAAGTCTTTTAACAACACTAAGCAACAAAGCTTTGTGTCAAATTACTCCCAGATATAAACAAAAACCAAGTATGGCTCCACAGAGAAATAATTAGGACAAACTGGCACACTATTTAGATTGGAAATCATCATAGGATAAGATTGCCTTTTTAAGCCGCTGAAGAGCTTGAAGTGATAAATTAATTTGTCAATGAAATGTAGACACCTCCTGTGTTAAACTGAGTGAGGATTTTCAGGATCAGAAGTCTGGATTTAGGTGCTGAAAATCCACATACATTTCTTCTGATCAAGGATCCTTAATGATAAGTGATTTAAACCAAACCTTTTAAGTAGTCAGTAGTTCTGTGTTTGTCAGTAACCAATCCAAGGTCCCAGAGGCTGAGTTTTCAGGAGCACCAAGACTTACACTTCCCAATGGAGGCCGGCAGTAATGTGCTTCTGAACTTGTATGAACTTATAAAAGTAGTATGAGAAATGAGACGACTAAGTACAAACTTGGTAATGAATTTTGGATTTGAAGACTAAATGATTCAATTCCTCTCCTGTAAACTATATTAACTAATCTAGTATGGATATTGTTAGGTGAAGCCATGTTTACATTTTTGGTGACTGCGGGGGCTCCATCTGAGGCATATGCACTGTATTTCAGTAGTGAAATTGTCTATGCCATTTCACATGCAGGCTTTGTTTCTAATCTTTTCATATTGTTTAACCATAGGATTAAAAAAAAAACAAACCCTATTAATAATGTTCATGCATGATCTTTGCTAAAGAAGAATGGCACACAATTCAAGAGGTGGCAATTTGTTATGATCCCTGTAAACCAAAGACTGACCCAACTGGGGATGGTATCTCAGTGGTTGAAAATGACGGGTTTTGAACTGCTGTTGAGCAGAGACAATTTGGATCCTCATATTTCAAGATGAGAAAATTAATTTCCATGTCTGAAAGCAAAAGTAGTGCCAAGTATTAAAAGTGCCCCAAGGTACAAAGACTCCAAGGCATTCTTACACAGATAAACAAAGCAAAGCCTGGGATGCATTACATTAGTTGCATGAAAATAGTCTTCTAAACAGAGGGAGTGCAATACATTAGTAACACTGTTGCCCAAATAATGATGTTATATATTTTTAAATAACTATATTACATAAAATATATAAAAAGCTATTTAAGAGAAGGTTATTCTGTCAAATACATTAGCATTGCCATTAAAAATGATTTTGAAGTGAATACTGTGATTTCAGAACCTGCTTCCATTTTGGAAAGGAACACAAATTTGGAATTGCCAGTTTTCATAAAATCCACTGAATAAACTAAAATAAAATTATTAAATAATTTCACTCCTTTAAAATTTTAAAGTACTGTTAATATTAACCTATGGCATTGAACATAAAACTACCTATACTGTTTTAAATATAAAAATATTTGGTAAAGCTGAGCAGATGATCTTTGTTGAAACATTTTTATTGCCAGCATGTTCTACCACATTAAAAAAAAAAAAAAAAAATCCAGGTCCATAACTTGGAGCTTCCCATATGTGACATTAGATTGTCCCAAAAGACCTGCTGTATATTCACTTTACTACTGTCTAATGAAAGGAACCTCTTCAGGAAAACAAAAAAAAAAACAAATCCAAAAACTTACAATACATATCTGGTTCCCATTAAACAGAAGTTAAGATTTCTTAAAATTTTAATATCAGTCTTGAAGCTTATTGAATTTTTAATATGAAAGTTGAGCTCACAAAAATTTACCATAGAAATTAAGTCACATACATGTTTATGGACTTGGATTTTCTTGAGTTTCCAGTATTACCTTTCCTAGCATCAGATAATTTCGCAGTAGTGACCTTTAATATTTGGCATTGTTACCTTTTTTTTTGCAAACAGTAGCAGATGAAATGAAAGACATGAAAAAATACTTAGCTTGTGCTTTGTGGAACTAACAATTTAAATATGTAAGCCTGAAGGAAAGATTTATATTTAATAATCTATTTCTTTAAATGGAATGCAAAGTCACAAAAGTTTATTTAAGATCACAACACTGTATAAAAAGTGATGAATAAGAACTGAGAGTAAACCTTAAAGAATCTCTGTGATTTCAATGTTACTAAGTTCTTTTAGTCATAATACTTTCTCCTATACTCAGTGCTCTCCTTTTCTAATCCTTGCTTCTACTCATAGCACTTACTTTATTCTCATATTTAACTTGTTTTCATATTTGTTATGCATTCTGTCCACTTCTGCAATTGCTGACAATTCTATAATTGCAGATACACACAGAGAGAAGTAAGCACTTGGCATGTAGTACGTATACATGTAGTATTGCATAACTAACTACTCACATTTTCTAGCATTTAATGACTAGAATAATTGTGAAAATACAATAGGATTTTTGTGCCATCCAACAATATTTTGGGTAGAATGAAGGAGAAAAATACAGCTTTTGCTTTCCTTTTGATGTTTTGTCTTAAAGTTAGTTCTCAAATACATGTAAGAAATATGAATTGTTCTTAAAAGCCTTGAAGTGTTTGCATTCTGTTTTTTATTTGCTGTATATAGATGACAGCTTAGTATATACTATTTCACCATATCTAGGTTTGCAAGTTAAAAAACCTATAGTATTGGAACAGTTTCTAAGCATCTATATGCATTTCTAGATAAAGTTTGGTTTTCAGTTTTAAAAATATGCTAGGTAAAATAATATGTAGCACAGGGTAGCTGCACAGCATTTTCATATACTGTTTTTCAATTAATATTTGAATTAAGTTGATGATGATCTGTCTTTGAAGGAAAATCAGATGAAAAACACTAATATATTTGCTATTGTGAACTACTAAAATTCAAATTTTTTATAGGATTCTAGTCAAGATTGCACAGGAATCTTTGTTAGAATCTTCCTGTAAAATTAAGGCAAGAGTCCAACAGCATCCTTCTCTGGTATTTAGTGGCTTCCTACACCTGAAGTGCTCTTTACATCCTGTCCCTTGCTACATGACATGATAGTTTGTCCTCCGTACTTGCCTAGACCTCAAAAGGAGAACCTACACACAGAACCTTCTGTCTGGAGATATGCTGACCTTTGATGTTACGATGCAGATTATTGCTTGGCTGACCAATGCAGCTCTTTATTGCTACCAAAACTGTTTTTTCCAGAGCTCCTTATGAGGTCATTCAATAACATTTATTTTTCTTAGCAGTTATAAAAGAGAAAGAATGAAATGAAGACTACAAGGAACACATCTGTTCCCAAACATTTTGTATTACATGGTGGGCGTTGCTGCAGTTTTACAGTCATGACAATTTATTACATACTCATAAGGAAAGATACTGCAATAGGAGCTGGACAGAAGGAGCACTAAAAGTAGTTCTGGTATTTTGGACCCTGTTAACTTTTTCATGACTGATTAACATTTGTGGCATTTCCATATTTCTCTAATCCAGAAGTCCATAATATTTTAACTTCTGGAACACCTAGAGAGATTAGCCAATTATGAAAGGCCAGATACAAACTATTTGACTAATATATGATCATATGGATGGTAGAAGTTATAGATGCCATCTCAGAGAGTGTGCCTGTGAAAAATGCTACTGCTCAGTGTATGTTTGCAGGTGAAAGTGTGAGCGTCCTTCGCTGAGAACCAGCGCGGCTCTGCATCTCTGCCGTGCAGCCGGGAGCCACCAGGTGGAGCGTATCGGTTGCGCTGGTGGATGCGGCACTTCCCAATTCCATCGGCACAGCTGATACCGGACCCTTCAGCACAGCATTTACACTTTGCCGTTTAAGCCATAAACGCTTAAAAGCATTCAGATGCGAAGCGACTGTGAGGCAAAACATCTTACATTTCCAAATAGTATTTCTATATCATTATTATTGCAAACTGTGAATGCAGTTCACAGTTATGTGAATGAAGTATATTCCCTATACAGTCACAAAATTTTTGCCAGTTTATGGAAATGTGATGCAAACTAGACCCTTGAAAAAATATGTCTTTCAATCATACTGCATCCTTTATGCAACAGACTATATTGTTTACATCATATCGAGTGTGCTCTACTTGCAGCCTTTTGTACTCTTGATTATTGTAAGAGATATCTTTCTTGTGCCATCCAGCAGAAATGATGGTTTATTTAATTTCTAGAGACTAAAATAGGCTTCACCTTTAATATAGAACAGCAGTAAAACAGAACAATGAGCAAAATTTAATCTTCATCCTTCTGTTGGTCCCACCTATAATTTAAAAAAATAATTTATACATTAAAAAATGAATCACACTGTGAATCCTTCTAGTAGCTAGTCTCATAAACTCAGACAGTGAGGATCCAGCAACGTCTTGTCACTACTACTGTGCCTGCTAACACTTATGGACTTAGAAAACATGCAAGTGCTTAGTGGCATTAACCCCACAAAAAAACCCCTTCCAAACAAATAAAGACTAGAACTTTTTAAAGAAGTCAGTCTAAAAGGCAAGGGCCCTTGTAATGATAGAAAGAACTATGTTTATGTATAATTTTCCTTATCTGACTAATAGTAATTTTATCTGGATGAATATTTGTGTGAATAAATCTTGTATGCAATGTTGAGCAGAAATATTTTTGCAATACAATTTCTATCATGTCAGATATTTTTGTTTCTCTAGTAAATAATTTTCTACTGCAATTTTTGTATAATTTGTCATATTCAAAATTTTAATTCATGAAAGAAAACTGCTGTATTATGTCAAAAATATTTTTAATTTGACAGTGATAACATAATAATGTTGTGTCAAGCTTAACACCATTCAGGTCTCTGAAAAGATTTCCTCATTCAAATTTGAGTTACAATGCTGCATCTTCTCTTGAGTAGAAATAAATCAAAACAGTAATAGCATAAAAAAAAGATGAATAGCAATGTTGATATCTATAGTTTTTGTGTAGGAAGATATGAATTGATGTCTTTATCATCATTCATTGGTGGAGTTATTACTTGGAGAAGAAGCAAAACAAAAATATTCCTATTCTGCAGAAGTTGCTATACAATTGTTTTTTTCTCTCTCTTTCAAACTGGAGAAGGAGTTGTAGAAAGACAATACTGACAGCAGATTCACAAACCAGTTCAAAGTTATTCATACTGAAAAGGTCAAATCTTACCCATTTTTTAAAATACACGTTCTTGGAAAAAAAAAAAGTGTATTAGAACTCATTAAGATTTTATAGAGAGGAAAGATGTTGTTATAACATTTTTTTTGGTCACATATGTTTATGAGAATCTGGATGAAATTGAAGATACAAGTTTTGTTATTATTTCAGCCAAACCAGAAGTTTTTCACCCTTCTCTTTATTTCCTTTCTTGTTGGAGGCCATCAGTGAGAACCTGTACTGTTTGTTTGAGAGGCATTGTATGCAACAGTAAGGACAAGAGACAAGCATCTCTGTGTGTATACAAGAAAGTCATCTAGAAAAATATAGATCAATGTATTTGGTTAACAAAAAAGGGAGTTATGACCCAAAATAATCTAACACAATATTTACTAAGAAAAAAAATAAATGTAGAAGAAACAGGTGGGCTGATCTTAAAATAACAGTGACAACCATTAAAGTGAGTCTGTAATCTGGTATAGTGATATGATATCACATTAATATAGAAAAGAAATACAGGATAAACATATTTAAGATGGTATTTTATTCCATTATTTTTCTCTAAGATGATTAGCAATAGACAGAGATTCAGGGACTTTGATATAGTCACAATAGGTATGTTCCATATATTATTTGGACTGTATAATTTCATACTCATTATCATTGTGTAGTTGAGAAAGGAAAGAATAAATCATGGAAAGGTTACCTGATGGAGCAACATTCTGCCAGTTTGACTTTAGCTGCAGTTAGTTCATCCAAAAGGTTTTTGTAGGGTGCTATAGGTTTAAGAAAGGAAGAAATTTCTGAAGAAAGCCCTTTGGTATCTCTTTTGATCTTAGAAATTAGAGAACTAGAGAAATTATATCAGAAAATTCAATGCAATTTTGAAATCACAGAATGTAGTTAAAGGTATTAGCATCTGGAACATGACTGCTTGTATGTCTATGAAATGTAACTGTGGGAACAATTTTCTTTCCATTTTCTTTCCATCTTACATTTGTAGTAAAGTCATGTGCTAAATCTTTTCTTGTGTGAACACTGGTTAAATAGAGCTTTAAAATGTATAATTATCTTCTTTTAATATTCAAGAATTAAGCAAAATAGTCATTCCAGAGCATCTTATCTGAACTGTCTGACCTATCATTTAATCACTCCATCATTTTATATATCCCATTCTTATTTATGTCTTTTAAATTGCTTCCATTCATTCACTCTCACAGCATCTCTGCATATTTTTTCTCATCGTTCATGTATTATTTTTCTTTATGAATGTAGTTGAATAGTTATTAGCTGTTTTATATCAGTGTAACTTGCTGAGCTTCATT
This sequence comes from Oxyruncus cristatus, assembly GCA_013399855.1. Taxonomy (NCBI): domain Eukaryota; kingdom Metazoa; phylum Chordata; class Aves; order Passeriformes; family Cotingidae; genus Oxyruncus; species Oxyruncus cristatus. Next base: position 403,423 of record VXAY01007237.1, on the reverse strand, counting down.
GGATTTATTCCAATATGTATCAGAAGAGGATGTGATTTACTTCAGGGGAGGAATTTTCAGGTGAATTGATTCAAAATAAAAAGATTATATGAATGTTGTGTGACCACCCAAATTTTAATTTCTTTTAAAAAATTCATTTTAGATCATTGCTTCACTGTAAATAAAATTTTATTCAGATAAACAAAATTATGTCCCATTAAACCATTTATTTTTCATTTAGAAGTGTGTTAAAACAAATCAAGCTGTATTTTTTCACCCACTGTCATTTTCTCAAATGCTTTTTTATGGTCCTTATAAACATCTTCCTGATTTTTTTCCATCCTCAGATCTCTCAAATGATTTCAACACTGTAAAATTCTGATACCTCTTCCTTTGCCCTTTTCGAATATTATTAGCCATTTAAAGAAAAAAAGACCTGCAGTACAACGTTCTTTCTCTCCACTCTTAACACTCCACACAACTTAACAGTCTTATACAGGTAGGTTTTTTGTCTAAGAGCTTTTGAAGGTATTTTGTATTCATGGAAATGTAGAACAATGAAATTCAATTTTTGCTGTGTTCGTAGAAGGCTATAAACTCCTTAGAAGGGATAGTCGAGGAGGAGAGGCAGTGGGGTAGCCCTGCATGTCAAGGAGTGTTTCAATTTTCTAGAGCTTAATGCTGGTTGAGCATTTTCTAGAGCTTGATGCTGGTTGAGCTGGGCAATAAGGTTGAGTGTTTCTAGGTAAGAATCGGGGGGAAGGCCAACAAGGAGGGTGTCATGGTGGGAGGCTGTTATAGACCAGCCAACCAGGATGAAGGGGTGGATGAAATATTCTGTGGGCATGTGGGAAGAGTATCGCAATGACCAGCCCTTGTTCTTGTGGGGGACTTCCACTTGCTGGAAATAAAATACAGCAGAGAGGAAGCAGCCTAGGAGATTCCTGGTGTCTGTAGAAGATAACTTCCTGACACAGGTGGTGAGGGAGCTGATTAGGGAAGGCGCCCTGCAGGACCTGTTGTCTGAGACTGTAGAATTTGTGGGGGATACTGTGGTTGGAGACCATCTTGGACACAGTGATCATGAAATGACAGTTTTTGTTTCTCAGAGAAGCAGGGAGCAGGGTCGGTAGAACAACCACCTTGAACTTCCAAAGGGCAGGCTTTGGCCTGCTGGGGAGACTGGTTGACAAAGTCCCTTGGAGATAGTCCTGAAGGGCAAAGGAGTCCAGGAAGGCTGGAAGTCCCAAAGACACAGGAGCAGTCTGGCCCCATGCACTGAAAGAACAGCCAAGGGGAAAGACCATCCTGGCTGAATAGAGAGCTTTGTTTGGAACTTAGGGAATCAAAGGCGCATTTATGGCCTTTGGAAGGAGGGGCAGACAGCTGTGGAGGATTTTGTGAGTTTATGCAGGGAGAAAATTAGAATGGCCAAAACCCAACGAAAACTTAACCTGGATACTGATGTAAAAGACAATAAAAATGTTTCTAAAAACACATTAGTAACAAAAGGAGGGCAAAGGAAAATCTCCATCCTTTGTTGGATGTGAGGAGAAACCTAGTGGCAAAGGATGAGGAAAAGGCTGAGATAATTAATTACTTCTTTGCCTCAATCCTTAACAGCAGGACCAGTTATTCTCTGATACTCAGACCCCTAAGCTGGAAGACAAAGATGGGGAGCAGAATGAAGCCCCCATAATCCAAGAAGAAATGTTCAGTGACCTGCTACACCACAGCAAATGTGACATCCATCTACAAGATGGGTCAGAGAGAGGATCCAGGGAGGTAAAGGCCTGTCATGACACAGCATGTACAGGACAACCAGGGGATGAGTTCCAATTAGCATGGGTTTGTGAAAGGCAGGTCCTCCTTGACAAACCTGATCTTCTTCTGTGACAGGGTGACCTGGTTAGTGAATGAGGGAAAGGCTGTAGATGCTGTCTACTTGAACTGTAGTAAAGCATTTGACACCATTTCCCACATTGTTCTCCTGGAGTAACCGGTTGTTCATTGCTTGGATGGGTGCACTCTGACTGCATGGCTGGGCCAAGAGGATGGTGGTGAATGGAATTAAATCCAGTTGCCAGCCAGTCATAAGTGGTGTTCCCCAGGGCTCAGTATTACGGCCAGTTCTGTTTAATATCTTTATCAATTGTTTGTTTACGAGGATTAAGTGCTCTCTCAGTAAGTTTGAAGATGGCACCAAGTTGGGTGGGAGTGATGATCTGCTGGAGGGTAGGAAGCCTCTTCAAAGGGGTCTGTATGGGCTGGATCAGTGGGTTGAGGCCAGCTGTATCATGTTCATCAAGGCCAAGTGCCAGGTCCTGCCCTTGGGTAACAAGAACTCCATGAAGTGCTACAGGCTTGGGACAGAGTATCTTGAAAGATGCCTGGCAGAAAAGAACCAGGGGGTGCTGATTGGCAGCTGGCTGAACATGATCCAGCAGTGTGCCCAGGTGACCAAGAAGGCCAGTGGCATCCTGGCCAGTATCAGCAATAGTGTGGCCACAGGGACTAGGGCAGTGATTGTCCCCTGACTGATGAGGCTGCACCTCTAATCCTGTGTTCAGTTTCTAGGCCCCTCACTAGAAAACAGATAGTGAGATGCCAGAGCAAGTCCAGAGAAGGGCAATGGAGCTGGTGAAGAGTCTGGAGTACAAGTCTTATGAGGAGCAGCTGAGGGAGCTGGAGGTCTTTAGCTTAGATAAGAGGAGGCTTAGAGGAGACCTTATCACTCCCTATAATTGCCTGAAAGGAAGTTGTAGAGAGGTAGGACTCAGTGTCTTCTTCCAAGTAACAATTGACAGGACAGTACAAAATGGCCTCCAGTTGTGTCAGTGGAGGTTTAGATTGGATCTTAGAAAAAATTTCTTCATAGAAAGGGTTGTCAAGTATTGGAAGAGGCTCCCCAGAAAATTTATGGAGTCATCATCCCTGGAGTTATTTAAAAGATGTGTAGATGTGGTGGTAGGTATGGGGTTTAAGGACATAGTTTAGTGGTGGACTTGGCAGTGCTGGTTTAAGTGCTGGATTCAATGATGTTAGGATCATTTTCCTGATGAAAGGATATTTTCCAACCTAAATGATTCTATGATTCTAGATGCCAACACAATAAACACAATAAGAAATGTTCATTTCTGTTCATCTCCTTACTACCACCGGTATCAATATGTTATCTTTCACCCTGATTTGCTGCTCAATTTTTGGTGTTTTGAGGCTTTTATAAAGGACCCAGACATTCTGATAAGACATACCTGCTCTTTCTCCTCTGTGACACTTTTTTGATGACTCTGCCATCTTCAAACACAGTTTTTCTTCTTTTTTTCCCCCTTCCACAGTCCAGATTGTATTAACTTGCTGTCATTGACACTGTCTGGCTTATGCTCTTCTGAATGCCATGACTTTCATTATTGTTTTCATCAGTTTTCCAAAAACTAAGTATGAAAGGCCATTTAGTCACCAGTTTTCCTTAGCAGTCTTATTGAAATGACAATCCTGTCTCATTCATTGACTCTTAAATGTCAATTTCGTTTGAAAACTAAAATTAACAGAAAATCTTATAGCAATTCTATTGCAAAAGAAACTGGATAAAATATGATTTTTGGGTTTTTTTTGCTTTCTCTTTATGAGAGTGGAAGAGTGGGGTGAGGGGCATGGAAGTTACCCAGTGAGCATTCTTTGAACAGAGATTTTGCAAGTAGGAATCTTCTTTCCTTTATCTTGGATAATTTTTTTTTTTATTGAGTCATTTATAGCTGTTTGAAGGGCAATGCACTTTATAGATACCATTGAGCTGTAGAATGTTTTTTCCTATGGCTAGATCTTTGGGTGGTAATGGTTCAATCTTAGCTCAAAGTCAATGTCACTGTGTCATTCTGTAATCAGTGAGGTCTTATCCTTATGAATTAATGATAATGATGTATGAACCTCTTTCTCTAACTTTTTATATAAATGTTTTGCCATAAAGAATCCAAAGAAACATTAAGTTAGAGAAAATTAAAGGGAAAAGGGACCAGGAATGTCAGAATTTGTGAAGCCAGTAACAGGTCAGTGTAAATCTGTAAGTGTTCTTTCATCTTTCTTGAGCTCATTAGCTGTAATAATCTTCCTGATTCTGGGTCAGTCATTGAAGTGTAAAACTCACAGCGATATGATTATATTTACCTGTTGTTAAGACTTAATTTTTTTTGACATCCAGGGACTGTTGAGAAGGGTAACTGTACCTAATGTTCCTGCATTATTCTTTAGGCATTTTGCAAATCTTGTAACTCAGCCAGATGGAATATTCCAGCATGTTTCTCGACAAATATCTCAATGTCATCTTCCCCTGTAGCAGGTAATGCAAGCCACAGAAAGGTTACTAGCTTAGGTAGGCAATAAATTTGCATAACATGAAGTTTAAAAGGCAGATCAGGAGATGTTTAAAATCAGTTGCTGGTGACAATTGATTAATGTTTTATCCTGTTCCTAAAACTACTGGTCTCCAGGTTTTTTTCTTTATTTTACACAGTAATATGAAGATGAGGGAAATAGTATTTAAACAAATTGTCAAAAGATGCAGCATAAAATTTGTTACAATGAAGACGTGTTTAAGAAAAGAGTGCATGCAGAGGCTAGAAGCAAATACTGAAAAAAAAAAAGAAAATATTGAGATTGTAGCAAACTGATTGTAGCAAATATTTAACGAAACAAAATAAAGTAGCAAAAATGAAAACATACTTTTACCAAGATGTTAAAATACTGTCCATTGTACACTGATACAAATATAGTAATGTTTGCAATTTTCCCCTTACATAGGAATTTTAGTATTTGGTGTCCTAAGTACAATTATTATAAAAGATAAAGATATATAGAAACTTTCAAAAAGTAATATAATTTTATTTATTTTTTCTTGTATTGTTAAATTGTATATTAAGGTAACTGAAAGAATATTTGTTCTAAAATGCTCATTAAAGAAATCTATTTTAAGGATGGCACAAATTGGGTGCTGTGTTATTTAAAAAACTGAGATGTATTTAGTACAGTGCTTAACACTCAAAAGGAAGTCTGTTAAGCAGGCTGGAATTGATATTTTTTTCCAAAGCATGGGTTTGATATAATACTATAACCTTCAATATTTATGGATTTTTAATTAAAATAAAATCTGTATCTTATATCTTTAAAAAAACAGAAGCTTTATTTTGTTGTGAATTGCAAGAAACAAGTTGTTTTGATTACCTTTGATTACTTTTTGTTACTCCTGCTCACAGGAAAAAAAATCAATTCAGAATTTCATAGAGGCATGAACAACTTTAAATAGATTATTTCAATTATTCTTGCTGTTTATTACTCTGTGTGGGGTCATTAACCCTATGAACATTTACTATTACAGATTTACACAAGGAAAATATTAATCAAATCTACAGGCAAAGCAGGACAGAATGTCTCATGTTGAGAATGTGCATAATTGTTTTGCTGAATAGGACCATCTAGGAAGGCATTACCCACAATTAATGATAGATTGTCTTTGACAAAGCATTGTAAATGAGAATAAATACATATTTTTTTTGTAATGTTGACAAAGAATGAAGTACAAAGAAAGGAAATAAGTTAAATATTCAGATTTTCTCGATTCTGAATATAATTTTGAAATATATCTCAATGTTGTTAAAATACATATTTCATTGGATGCATAGGGTTGGTGTTTCATTGTTTTACAATTTCTGCTGAGTATCACAGGGGTTATTGTGTGCAAGTGAAGAGTTTTTGTGATGTTGTTTTTCAACAGAATCACAAAGTGAAAAAAGGAAACATGATCTAGAGAACATGTCCCACATTTTCTAAATGAAATAAAAAAATATATTGATAATTCACGTAAATAAATAGTCTCATTCTTATCAGGAACTGCCTTATTCTCAGCATTTCTGGGTATAAGGACACATTTTTGGGTATCTAAACTTCTATTTCGAATTGAAGCAAATGATTTCACTTGTTGGTTAATACATTAAGTCCAGTGGCACTTAAAAAAATCAGAATTAAAATTAATTCTGATTCCCCCTTTAGTTCCTATAACAATTTTCAGACAAATAAAGACACAATGTAGTATAGCATTATTGTTTTCGAAGGTAACCTTTTGGAGTGGTCCCCATGATCTGTTTTGTTTTTGAAGTACTGAGAAGTCCTCTCTGAATTTTCTTTGTACAGATGTGATGAACTTGCAGAGAGTTTTAATGAACTTCTAAGCTTTGAAAGAAGTCTCAGAATCTGTGTATAGAGATATCTAGATTCTTTAAATAGAGATCTGCTCTCTTTAAGCTTTCTAGTAAGTTCTAAGACTTACTCTGTTAATCAACTCAAATCATAACAACGTTTTGCCTTGATATACCACTTCATATTACTTATTCAAAGAGTCTTTCCAGCGTTAACAATTACGCTGTCTTAGTAGGATGCAATTATAGCCTAGCAATCTGGATTTTTGAATACACTGAGCAGAAGTTGTATTCCCCCCCGCAGCATGAATCATATGCAGTTTGCCACAATAATTCAAAGAATTCAACACATCCTTTACATCCAAGAAGTACGTGCTATTTTTCAAAAGTTTTTGGGTTCACTTTGTATTGATTTCAGCTTGTTACAGTGCATTAATACCCTAGTCACATCCTCAAATTACAACAAAGTAATTAAGAGAAACATAAAAATATAATTATGTTTTGTTTGAAAATTCTGTAATTTCCAAGCAGACTGGGTAAATTATGCATACTGGGTGGGGATTTCATTTTTGCTTCACTGCACTGATAGCATAATCACATAGTCCCAATTATAGAGATAGTAAATACAAGAGAAAAGAATATACCACACCTTACTCCTGTAGAGACTTCTACTGGTACACTAAGCACTAATTAAAATTCATGATTGCATCACATTTTGCACCGATACAGAAGTTTTGTAACCAAGGAAAAGCTTTTGTGTGGGAAGGAGGCAGACAGAGGGTTACTGTTGGGGTGTTTTTCAGTGAGTACTGTTCTTGCTCTCTAGCTCTTGTTCAAATGCTTGTGGTTGTTCCGATAAAGCTGTTGCTGTTGCTCACTGGTGTAATGTGAGCTGGGGCGCTCTCGAAAGAAACCCAGTGCAGAGCATTCATTTGCACCAGCTGCAGAGCTAATACAATTTCCGTCACGTTTCTCTTGATGAGCTGGTTAAGCAGTATTGCTATTACACACTGTTCTTTTCCTCTTCGCTGCCATCTCTCCATTAACTCCACCCCATGCACAGAAATATCTGATTTTAGGATTTGAGACTCTCTGGGATTCCCTGCCTCTGCCTCTCCTACAAAGGCAGGGAGCAGTCAAGCAGCTTATTTGCCTTCTGCACCTCTTGGATCTGGGAGGAACCCGTTACAGAGAGCTGAAACAAACCAGCTTGGTGCTCCTGCCATTACCAAGGAGATATGATGGTCTCAGTTAGTTCTGTTGGAAAATGCTGACAGATTTCTCCTAGCTGTGCTGGCTGTGCTGCATTCTTCTGTGCATGCTACAATGATGGCAGCAATGATGGCAACTCCATTTTGTAAAGTGCAAGTAGGAAATGGAGACCAGATGTTAAGTATGCACTGCTCAGGTACCTGGCCCTCATCTCTTTCAGGAAAGGCAGAGGAAAAGGAAACACTCTTGAACCATACAGATAAAATTAGAAGTAAATACTGAGGATTGTCCAATACTAAGTAAATTCCCAATTGTCCCCGAATTTACTACTGTCTTTGTCTTCCTTCTCAAGCAATGCAAAAAGGCGTTAGTACAGTGGTTGGAAAGGACTAAACTGCAGCTGTATCTTAGGCAGGATTCTTTCACTTGACAATAGGCACCTGCAGAGCAGCTGTCTAAATTGATCCAGATACTTAAATCTGTGTTGTAGCCAACAGAAACTGTATGGAGTCACTTTATTTGATTGCAGTCTGATGTATATGACTAAGCGTTGCTGAATCTATTGTCCTGGACTCCACTGGAAATAACAGAAACTTTGCTGTTAGAACATTGTAAACGCCCACATTTAATCATATTCTGCTCTTTATATCTCATTTGTAAGGAGATGAGAGAAGAATAAATGTCAGTACTGGAACATAAAGATGACTTAAACCCCTGGACTGCATTCAGTAGCTAGAGGACTCTGGATACACTGGCACAGAAGTCACTGGACGTACAATTAAGGCTGGAAAATAAATCTGCTTTTACAGAAACAGTTTGCAAATTTGGCTTCGATCCTCAGTAACAACTTTAATGAGAACTAAGACACTCTAGAAGATACGAGCATGAAGCTGACTTGCAATTAACCTATGTCCAATACTCGGTGGGACACATAAATTGGGAGAACACAGAGATCGAGGACTTGAAATTGAGTTTAGTATACCCCAGTAATTACTGTGAACAGCTAGCTATTACATGGGATGTCACTTTTAGTTAGGGCAGAAGTTCACTTTGGCACTAAGAAATCCTAATCAAAATGCATTTGGATATACATTCAGAGGGGATTTGATTTAACAAATTCATATTATATGTAAAAAAAATTAAAAAAAAAAAAGGCAAAAAGTTGTATCCAAACATTCAAATCAATTCTGCTTCTGAGTGTGCCAACCATCACTGGTTGCACACCACAAGAGACAGTGCACACAAGGTGGTCACATCTCCTCTGAGATAGGTACTTTGATAGCAATCAAAGCTTTTTGACTCTGATGAAGTCTTCTACCATGCTCCAGTATTTTTTTACCAAAACTCAATCCAAATTCCACTCCTACACCTTGCACAGGATGAGGCTGAGCATTTCCTTATCACAGTGATCAATGTGGGGTAATAAAAAAAAATTTTAATTTCCTACAGAAGTAATACAGGTATGTGCATTGCCTGCCTTACTATCTATCTATCTATCTATCTATCTATCTATCTATCTATCTATCTATCTATCTATCTA
>VXAY01007237.1:364490-389881 GCA_013399855.1 Oxyruncus cristatus | reverse complement strand
TTCCCTTCCCTTCCCTTCACCTTTCCTCCCCTCTCCTCCTCTCCCCTTCCCAAACCTTCCTTTCCCTTTTCATAAACCACCTGTATAGTGACAGAGGTTTACTGTGTATGCCAATATGCTTTAAATTTAGGGAAGTCAAGTTCAGCATTATATTGACTGTTCTTCTGTTACACTACAATTAATTTGAAAACTAATGTTGTGGGACATTTCAGCTTTAATTTAAACGTATAGTACTAAATATATCTTTATTTTTTTTCAGAGGTTACTTTTGTTTCAATCTTTATTTTATAGAGAGTATTTCCTTATGTACTTTTGTTACATGAAAACCAGTTGCTTCTTTTGCCATCTTTCCATTTTAAGCCTTCTGCTCCTCAGGATGTATTTCATGTGAACAAGAGCAGTCCTGCTGTATTTTAGACCTTATGTTTCTTTAAAGAAGTAACACACTCAGTGTTGACATGAGGGAACAGAATCTTTCATCCTTCTACTAGTTTTCACAGCTGAGACAAGTGGAAGACAACACTAAAATATTTCTAAACCTCCTTCAGAAAAGGTGTCTGAAACAGAGATAAGAAATTTCTCTCTGAAGGAAAAACAGTACCTCCATAAAATGTTTCAAATGTGGTGATGATTTACAATGATAGCTTCTGTTTGGCTGGTATTTCTTAGCAGTTCCATTGAGTTTGTTATAGAGTTTCCAGTCAACTCTACCAAAAGATTGGAAAAGTCATTTTGGCACCTTGTTATAGGTTATACAAGGGCAAGGCAATTTAATTTACTCAGTTATTTGCCAGAAAATATCACTGTATTTTCTCATAGCATCAAAATGATACAAATCATAGATTAAAAAGTTTAAGACGGAATTCTTTTGAAAACTTCATAATGTCTAAACTTCATAATGGCCCAATTTCCAGTAAGTTGTGCAAAGATTAGACATCCAAGTATCTTGTTTGTGGAAGAAAATGCTTTTAAGAACAAACTGAAATGAAACGGCAATTTAGCTAAGAAGTCCTCCATTTCCTGGAACTGCTAAGAGCTGATTTCACCGAGGTACTTCAGTGTTTTTCTTACTCTGTGCCCTTCACAAACACAAGCTTTTTGTTGGTTTTTTTTGCTTCTTTTATAAGGCTTTATTAAGCATGTCTGAGACTAAAGAAAACAGTCTAAAATCAAGCAAATAAGCATTATATGTAAAAAACAAAGAATGATTGACAAAAATAGAAAGTAAAAAGCAACCTACAAAGACATAACCATGACAGAAGAGTTGGACTGAATTGGAGTTGTTCCAGCTCTAGGGATACCTTAGAGCAGATACCTTCTAGTACCTACATGGGGCCAACATGAAAGCTGGAGAGAGACTTCTTGGAAGGATATGTAGTGATAGGACAAAGGAAAATGATTTAAAACTGACAGAGGGTAGGTTTAGATCAGATATTAGGAAGAAATTATTTGCTGTGAGGGTGGTGAGATACTGGAACAGTGTTCCCAGAGATGTTATGGATGTCCATGCCTGTAGTGTTCAAGGCCAGGTTGGATGAGGCTTTGAGCAACCTGGTCTAGTGGGAGGTGCCCCTCTCCACAGCAGGGGTTTGGAACTAGATGATCTTTAAGGTTCCAAACCATCTGATGATTCTATGATTCTAAATTTTTATTACTTTGGGAAATTATACATAAGAAAATAATTACCTGTGGTCAGACAAAATATCAAATATAGGCTTTGCTCATCTGGTAGAAAGCTCATTGTAAAAGCTGCTACTGGAGCTGAGATGGAAGTGAGGATTCTTTGAAGTAAAGTTTAATTCAACAGGCATAGAGATCTATATGAATACAAGATAAGAGTTTTCTGAAAGAGCAGCAGCTCAAATGCCTTGTGGCTGGCATGGATACCTACCCCACTGCAAACTGCTACCGGCGTGCAGTCTATTTCTGTTCTTGTGTTCTGTGGTGCAGGGGTGCTGCTGGTGTGTACACCTTCCATGCCTAGCACAGGTGAAATGGGAGAGTCATGAAGAAAGGGGGGGTTATAATGTTCTGGTAGGAATGGACACCAGTGAGTGTCTGTAGTGTAAAAGTCACCAGTCTGTTCATATGAAAATACAGTAGAGTAAGAAAGAAGCATGCAAGCTACTGGGCATTTGAGGGAGGCAGAGAAAAAGGTGGAGAGGAAGTAGGAAGTAATAGGTCCACTGCATTAGAGATGATTGCCTTGCAGGTTTGTACTCATGTGAAAAAATTTCAATAAGACAGTGTTGGAAGTTAAGATTAAAGAAAGGAGATTTGTTTAACGCAGAAAAGAAGCATAATGGGAAATGGAAAAGCATAAATTAAAGAGGATTAAGATATGATGGGAAGAGATAAAAAGGTAAATTTCAAACACAGTCCAAAGTAAAATGAATCATTACATCTGAAGAGAGTGTCCTATTCTCAGTTTTATAAATGGGCTCAAAGATCTTGGTGTGAGGCATGACAGGACAAGTAAAATTATAGAGATGGTAAGATGGTTTAGAAAGAAATATTGTATATATATTTTCCAAAAATGAGAAGGATTGATTGCAGGAAGAAAAGGGTTTGCAAAATAAGGATGAGTTCACATAACTGTGAAATCTATCCCTGTTGCATTCCAATAGGCTCTTAGAAGTGCTAAAAAAAGGATGAACGTATAGAACCATAAAAACTGAGGTGATAATAACGTAAGTGAACAGAAAGAGAATGCAGCAAAACAGAATAGAATTAGGAGAACAATCCTTCCTGATTTATGGTCAGCATAAAAAGTAGCTGCTCCTTGCTGCTCAATACAGTGAGGTGATCAAAGATCGTAAACAGAAAAGGTCTTGCAGAAACATGTAATGAACAGGAGAGAGAAGTGACTAAAATTGGTGGACTCTGAATGGAATAGAACCACCATCTGGGGGGAAAAGAATAATTCTGCAAACAGATGTATTGCACACAAAAGGGGAGGTGAACAAGGATGACGTGGATAAGGAATACTTTAAGATACTATTGACTGTGTTTTAAGATAGGTGCAAGGGAAAGAAATGAAAGGAGATTGGCTTATCTGAAAAGATATTGAAAAAAAACCCAACCTATGAACAAATCATCTGCTATTTTCTCAGTTTGCTTTTGAAACAAATTACAGCAAGTATTAAATACCTCTTTAAAAGGAAATACACAAGCAGCTTAGAAATGTGAGAGTGTTTTAATCAGTGCAGACTCAGTACAATTATGGTAATGACTGCTATTAAAGAACACATTAAATAAAGAAGATTAAACAAAAGGTGTGGAGTACTAGGAAGGTGAGAGGTGTGGACATATGTTATTAAACAGTATAATTGAATGGTCAGAAGGAAGAGAAAAAGCCACAGACAATCTTGTTGTGTACCGAGTGAGCATAATTATGGGAAGTCGAAGGGCAAGGGGTGTGGAAATGTTGTAAATATTACTTGCTTTGCTAGAAGGAAAGTTGAATAAGTAGATTAAGAACTGATGTTACTGATGCTTACTGTAATCCCACAATGAATCAGAGGATGACTGAAATCAGAAAGAGCGGCTGTGTTTTTTGATTTCAAGAAATATTTATCCATGTAAAATTGATGAGAATTAAACATCTGAATTTTAAAATCTGGTAAAAAACAATGCAGTGGGAACTAGCTATTAATAGAATATCATGAGTGGTGTTGTTCATATTCATACTTGCTTCAATAAGAATTTTTCTTTTCTAGTCCAACTTCAAGCTTTTCAAAATTCTTCATTGTGTGCTTTGAATAAAACCTTCCCTTTAATGAAAAGCAGTTTGCAAGTGTATTCTTTTTGGAATGCTAGTTCTAAAATTTAGATGAAAAAGATCACGGTGTATGTTACTAGTTATTTCAGCATGAATTTTACTTCGTGAAAATAAATGTCATGTTTTCTACATTTGATCAGACCAGTCAGTTAATGCACGCTGTCTGTTTTGATCATAACCAAGTTGGACTGCCAAGGTGAAGAACATCACAGAATGTATTAACATATGAAAGCAGAGATTAAAGTGCATGTTGTATGGAGTCTGTTGGCATGAGTTTTTTATTTTATAGACTAAAAAAGTAGACCTATCAAAATCAAACCGCACTGTTGGTTTGTTGGTGTTTTTTCCATTCTTGGAATTAAAAATGTATCTTCTGGCACGTGCATAGCTGTGTTACATTCTGCTAGTCACCTCAGAAAAACATCCAAGTTATATCATTGTGCAGCATATGAATAATTCTCTTTTGTTATGGTTTGGGTATGGAATAGAAGAAGTGGAACTTTTATAAATCATGAAACTTTATATTTCATATATATTTATGGATAGGACCAATTATTGGATCCAATATGAAGCATTACACTCCTTAATAAATAGTACGTTATCTCACAAGGTTCTGCTCATTCATAGTTGTGGCTCTAGTTTTGGGTTTGGTTTTTTTTAAATATAATTTAATTTTGTTAACGGAAGACCTACTATATTTTATTTTTTCTTTGTAGTTTGTATTGAAGTAGCAGAACAGTCCATATGTAGTTGAAAACTTTCATGACATAGGGAAGGCAACAAAGGTTCTAAATTACAGAACTATACTATGATGCTGAGACAAAGTTTACACTGTGCTTTCCACATTTGGTCAGGAGAGATGCATAAAAATTAACAGTGTATGCTATTTAGTTTTCAAGTCTCTCTGTAAGTTTTTTATCTAGTTCAATTGAATGGACCTCAGCAAGAGATTTCTAGGAAAAACTAAATTGATAAATATGTGCACACAGCTATTTAAAAAGTCTTATTCCAGTGACTGTATTTTGTGGGAAGTGTTAGAGTTCTAGTATGAAGATCTTATGATGTAGTTTAATTTTGCAAAGTGACTTGTGCACAAACTGTATTCCGAAAGACTTTTAAAGTGCTAAATAAAACAGCTGAGCTTAAATAATAAATAATAACACATAAAGGAGATTTAAAAATAGTTCAAGTATATGAGGGAGATACAGAAAGAGATAAATAAAACAAACTTCTAACAATGAAAGTTGTGCAGGCACTGATATGAGAAGGAATTCTCTAAGCTAATTCACAGTAGAAGGTAAAATTTGCTATACATGTCAGATGAGGCAAACAAAGGCCTAATTACTTTCTAAGAGGATCTTCCATTCCCTTTTTGTTCTGTATATCTGATACAGTGATATTTGTATTAAAACAGCAGTCATACTTCATAAGAGGCATCTTTTCTCACCATTGGAGATAAACATGAAAAAGCCAAGATAAAAATGTTGTATGCCTCCCTCTTCTGTTGTCAAGAAAAGTTACTTTACAGTGTAGCAACACAAAGTGTAAAATCTTTAGAGATTTGTGCTTAGTACTTCAGAGAAGGGGGTCTGCACATGTAAATCCTCAACGTGAAGAAAAGCCTGTGAATATGCCATGAAGAAGATGATTTAATGAGCTCAAATATATACATGCGTGTATAATTAAAGCGTCGGCATTTGGTTTGTTTGTTTGTAGTTTGTTGTGAAATGTGTATCATGTTTCTGTGGAAGAGCAGCTGAGTGTTGCGTGTTTTCCCTCAGCTGATGACATTCCCACCCCTAGCAAATAGGGCTTGCTCTGAGCATGCTTTGTGAAGAGAAGCTTTGAGGGTGCAAAAGGCAAAGCAGGAAAGCTCATCTAATATTTAAGGCATAAGAGAGCAGAAAGCCTGGAGAGAGGATGTAGACCTACAGTCAGACTGCGAAGCTGGAGGAAAGAAAAAATATCCTTCATCTTCTTTGTTTACATGTACAGCTTTTGCTGTACCTGTTATACTGTTTTTATCTCAGCCCACGAGTTTTCTCACTTTTACTCCTTCCATTCTCTCTCCCATCCCACTGCTGGGGAGAAGATGGGGGGGTGCATGGGGTGTGGTGTGTGAGGGAGTGGCTCTGGGGGGCTTCCCTGACCGCTGGAGTTAAACAACACCCACTTAGAGTCAGTCAAAACACATAAGCCGTTCATCTTAATATTTACATGGCACAGTATCATGATGCAACAGGTGGTATTTCAGGTTAAGTCTTTAGGTAGACAGCTTTCATAACCCAGAATTATTGACTGGGAAAAGCTTGTTCACAGTGAGTAGCCTTTTAGCCTCTTACGGACCCAAAATATGTGGAGGAGAAGCTCAAGGTTAGTAGGTTTAATATGTATCAGACCTGTACCAAAAGAGATTTGTTTACTTTGCTCTTCTCTTCCTTTTAACAGAAAAAAGGAATACTTTGGATACTTTGCCTCTTAGACAAATTTTAAAAAAAAAGTGGATACTTTGCCTCATAGACAAATTTAGTCATAGATGGTGTTATATATATTTATTTGCAAAGATGCTACCATATGCCTTTACATAAACAGTATGGAAAACACATTTGTTAGGTGGGTGGGGTTGTTTTGCATTAAGTGGCCAGCATTTGTATTAAAACATGGGCTTTTCCCTTCTAAATGCAGTACTTGCTAAGAAATATTTTGATATTTTTTCAGAAATCATGAATTCTAGTGATGTATTCTATTGAAGGTTGATATAAAAATGGATTGCTGACTTTTGTTTCCTTGGTATCTTTTTTTAGGATTTATTTATACCTGTGGTGGAACTTTAAAAGGACTTAATGGCACTATAGAAAGCCCTGGCTTCCCATATGGATATCCAAATGGTGCAAACTGTACATGGGTTATAATAGCAGAAGAAAGAAACAGAATACAAATCGTCTTTCAGTCTTTTGCTCTAGAAGAAGAATATGATTATTTGTCATTATATGATGGGCATCCTCATCCCGCAAACTTTAGGACAAGGTAAAGAATAAATATTAACAAAATGTAATTTGTACTAATATCTTAAAAATATATAAGAATATAGTTAAAGCTAATGTTTTTAAATTATGGATTCTTTCATATTTAGTCTTTAAGGTGTACTTTAATTAATCATGTGCTTTAATTCTAGTTAAAGTAAGTGCTGAAATTAATCTAGCCCTCATAAAAGTTATCTCAACAAAATGTAATTAATTAAGAAGCATATAAGCATGGATAAATGAATGTAAAGTGAGTATGAGATTCTGGAGGTCTTAGTTTGCATGATCTAGTAGCAGTGGAACTTTTGTATTCTTTTCAAGAAAATATATTTAAGATAGACTAGATTTTTTTTTTTTTGTAATTGTATATGAACATCTTTTGACGAAAAGAGATTACAACAGTAAAAAAAATCAGTTTGAAATATCAGGAGTGTGATGGGTCACAGAACATTTTTTGTCTCAGTCTATTTCAGAGTCATGGCCCAGATTTTCAGTTCTGGAAGGTTGCAGCTTGAGGAATACATAATAATTCAGCAATTGCAACAGATAGTCATACATTTGCTAGTTATCTTTATTATTATCTTTATTATTATCTATCTTGACTTCTGTAAGTCAAGTGGTCATCTACCTAGACTTCTGTAAAGCCTTTGGCATGTCCTGACACAACAGCCTTCTTGTTAAATAGGAGAGATATGTATTTTATGGATGGACTATTGCAGTGGCTGCACGGCCACATCCAAAGAGTTGCAGTCAACAGCTTGAAGTCCAGATAGAGATCAGCAACAAATGGTGTCCTTTAGGGAGTCTGTATTGGGACCAAGGCTGTTCAATATCTTTGTTAATGATGTGGACAGTGGCATTTAGTGCACCCTCAGCAGTTTTGCAGATGACACCAAGTTGAGTGGTGCAGTTGATTTGCTTTAGGGATCAAAGCAAATTTAGGGAGGGGGTGTCATCCGGAACACTGACAGGCTGGAGGAGTGGGCCCAGTAGAACCTCATGAAGTTCAGTGAGGCCAAGTGTAACATCTTCCACCCGGGTCTGGTCAATTCTCAGTGTCAATGCAGACTGAATGGATTGAGAGCAGTCTTGCAGAGAAGGACTTGGGGAGATTAGAATAGATAGATAGATAGATAGATAGATAGATAGATAGATAGATAGATAGATAGATAGATAGATAGATAGATAGATAGATAGATAGATAGATAGATAGATAGATAGATGAAAAATTGGACACGAACCAGCAATGTCTAGTTACAGCTCAGAAAGCCAACTGTATCCCAAGCTACATCAAAAGAAGCATGACCAGTAAGCTGAAGGAGCTGATTTTTCCCCTCTGGTTTGCTTTTGTGAGACCCCACCTGGAGAACTGTGTCCAACTCCAAGGCTCCCAGCACAAGAAAAGCATTGACCTATTGGAGCAGGCCCAAATAAGTCCACCAAAATGATCAGAGGTCTGGAGCACCTCTCCTATGAAGAAAGGCTGAGAGAGCTGGGGTTGTTCAGCCTTGAGAATGGAAGGCTCCAGGGAGACCATATTGTGACCTTTCAATACTTAAAGGGGGGAAGTTATAAGAAAGATGGATAGAGACTTTTTACCAGGGTCTCTAGTGACAGGACCAGGGGCAATGGTTTTAAACTTAAAAGAGGGTAGATGAGGACTTGAGCACCTCCCTGACAAAGACAGGCTGAGAAAGTTGAGGCTGTTCAACCTGGAAAAGAGAAGGTTGTGTAGAGACCTCACAGCAGTCTTCCAGTATATGAAAAGGGCCTACAGGGAAGCCAGAAAGGGACTCTTCATCAAGAACTGTAGTGAAACGACAAAGGGGAATGGGTACAAACTGAAAGAGGGGAAACTTAGGTTAGATATTACGAAGGGAAGTTTTACTGTGAGGGTGGTGAGATACTAGAACAGATTGTCCAGGGTGCCTGTGGATACCTCAAACCTGGCAGTGTTCAAACCCAGGCTGGATAAGGCCTTGAGTAACCTGGTTTACTGTGAGGTGTTCCTGCCCATGGCAGGAGGTTTGGGACTAAATGGTCTTTAAGGTCCGTTCCAACCACTTAACATTCTGTGATTCTGTGATTAAGATTACATATGAGGAAGAAATTCTTTACAAAGGGGGTAGTAAGATACTGGAAAAGGTTCCCAAGAAACCCTCGGTTTTGAGTAACCTAATCTAGGGAAATATGTCCCTGCTCACAACAGTGGGGTTGGAACTAGGTCATCTTCCCAACCAAACCATTCCATGATTTTATTATTCTGTGATCCTGCGATGAAGAATGTAATATCTTTCCTAATCAGGGAACATTCAGTTTCATTTTGCTTTGCATACTGCTGCTCAAATAAAGGGATTTTTTTCTTGAGGTTGTATAGTAAATGTTGATTCACTGGTAATGATTTATTTTTTTTAACTATTGCATAACAATCCAGCATCTGTTCACTAAAAGGAAGATATAACTTGATACTAGAAGGAAACTAGAACAGTAAAATTATTCATCTCAAATATGTGCAGGATGTGAATTCTGTTTGTCAAATGGTTAACAGTCAGCAGATATGGAGGAATGCATCTCTGATGAAATCGTTTCTCTTTGTACTTCTCTGTTTCCATTTTTATTTCCTGTTTCATGAATGTTTGTATGCAATTCTGATATCAGATGCAAGAAAGAGGGAGCCCACAGAAAAAAGATTTGAGAGTTGTCTTTCACAACAATGAGAAAAAAACAAGATCATGTAGTTTTCCTCCTTTCTGCCCACTCCTTAAAAGATAAAATTGAGATTTTCTCAAATGTATAGGAGCCAAAAAAGGCCTTCAGTGGCAGTCAAGGCTTCTATTGGTGAATCAGCTCTAAATTGTAATCTCCAATATGTAAACAATGTTCTGGACAAATGCAAAGGAATTAAACAATTACTACAGTTAGGAACCAATGGTCCTTACTGAGTTACAATTTCAATGAGCATCAGGAAAAAGGGGTGAAGGAAGTTAGGAGGATAGAAGGAAAAAGAATATAATATCTTGCAAAAGTGAAATTGTTTTTCTTTATGTCTTGTTCAAGCTGCTGAAAAGGTTTATATGTATTTGCATGTACACATTAATTCATACATGTACATGTATATATATCTGGACACATAGGTATATAGATACCTATATGCATTTATAGATATATGTGTGCAGGATTCTTTTTAAGTTAAACTAATCCTTCAGTGCTGGAGCTTTGGGATTTTTTTTTAAAGGTCAGTATCTCAACTAAAAAGTCAAGGAAACCTGTCATGCTTAAAAGTTTTGGTATGGTGTATTTAGCATGCCATTACATTCTGGTGAAGAAGTATAAGCAGTTCTGTGGAAGAGAGTAGAATAAGTCAGCAGTTTAAAAGGAAAAGACGATTGAGCCTGAATATAGGTCTTGAAATAGACTACATTTGCAAGATTTACAAGATCTTGCCAGAGTGTGGGTACAGCAGAGAATAGTACACATTTGTGTGAGTGGAGAATTGGGTTTTAAATTAAGAAAGTGTGATAGTGAAATTATGCAAGCTTTACTAAATCTTTCACGATTTAAAAATGTTTATTTTCTCAGATTGCTGTAGCAAGTAGTGCAGTGGTTTCCTCGAGTTTTCTTTTTGCAAAAGGTTTTCATTTAAACAAATGAAGTTTTACTGAGGTACAGTTGCTTGTGTAAGTATTGTTCAAGCGTGACAGTGGATTTTGTCATTTTACTTAGTGACATTAATGAAGGTGTAATCAGATTGCACTTGTTGCCTTCCCTTTAATTTTGTAACAGACAAAAGTATTTTCAGGGGACTACATGTGTATTTGGAAAATATATAACTGGACAGCTAAAAAAATTGTCTCAAGTGGAGAAGGCCACTATTTCTTTTTTTTTCTTCAATAAATTTCTGTATAAATTAAAATGATTTTGCAGTTTAACTATTCATGAAGCTCGTGTCCTCTGATTCCATTCTTATCCAGTTTTGTACTTCTTTGTTTAATTGGTCTCCTCAGAATTGAATCTTGTTGAAATTGCAGTCATTGACTGTTTTCGGTGAATGCTCAACAGCCTGAACTGATTTAGATGGCACTTAAATGGCAGCTAAACAATAACAAATGGAAGAGAAGCATGTCAGATATGGCCATTACAGAAAGTGTACAGTCAATATTATACTTGTGTCTTTGTGTTACTGTATATGCTTGATTTAGCATATTTCAAATGATAATCTTTGCTTCAAACTATAAATAAACTTTAACATAATTTAAAGCCGTGAATGATATGCAAAAAATTATATCTTGCCATACATTATATTTGTAAGTACCTAGAAAGAAAATCTGTTTGCAGAAAGACAGTATTAGTTCATGTATTTGAACCAAGCTTTCAGCAAAATTTCATACTTGGAAGTCTTTCTGGGTCATGTTGTAGACACTGTTTTTTAAGGTTTTCTTGTTGCCCTCCTTATGCATATTTATGATTTTTGTGTACCCTTTCTTTCACATTTATATAACTAGCACCCCTCAAAACAAACAAAAAACCCAAAGAAAACAAAAAACCACCAAACCCCCCAAAACAATCCCAAAAAAAACAAAACAAAAAACAAAACCCCAACCCCCTCTACCAAAGCAAACAAAATAAAACAAAAACTCTAACCAAACAAACAAACAAAAAAACCCCTAAGGTTTGATTTTTCTACGATTACTTTCAAATTACAACTTTGGATAGACCTTATTCTGGAAAGTAGCTAATACTTCCAACTGCTATTCTGAGTGAAAGTGTTGCATTTCTAGATAAAATCCCATTCCATTTTTTCAAAATTTTTGTCTTTCACATTATTTTTGTATGGTACTAGATGAATCATTTCAATCCGGATGATAATATGTTTTCAATTTTCTGGATGCCCAGCTTGAGGAACAAGAATTTTGTTTGCACCAGTGATGAGAAATGAAATTAGCAGAAGGTATGTTTGAACTGATAAAATATCACATAAATCAACTGCTTTTCAAAAGCCAGTTGGAGTCATCTGATGATACCTCTTCCATGTTATGAAAATATTTTTTAGTGTAATTTGTAAATAATTCACTGTGATAGCCACTGCCTTATCTTAGGGGGTGGCAGGGAAAGAACTGCTCCACTTAGGGCACAAGTCAGGAGCTGAGGACACCCCACTCAGGCTGTGCTCTCACTTTTCTTTAGCTACACATGGTTAATTTTCTCTTAGGAACTTTGAATGGAAGAAAGCTTTAAACATTCTCAGTGTTTAAAAGGGGAGTTAATAATCATAGTTTCTAATCTCTTGTATCTAAGTAAGATAAATCATCCTTTCATCTGTGCTCCCCACTGAGGCCAACAAGAATCAAATGCACAGGTTGCCTGATCAGTGCTGCTGAGCTGCACAGGAGAAATTAACTGAAACTACTGGAAAGATCCACTGCCTTTTCTCTGTTGATGAATTGTTCTCCTCAAATATCTGACTCCCTAATTATGCCTACATTTTTAACCTTTACTCTTCTTGAAGAGAAAAAACATTTTCAGTCGACTAATATGTAGATCTTTAAAATTTTGAGATGCTCCTAGTGTTACATTGTATTGTATCCTCACTCCAGTACTTCCAAAGGTTTGAATTTGGTACTAAATGAGCAGACTCATACTAAATTAACAGATTCATACTTACTATAAAATTAATTTATTTGGTCCAAATAAAGAGGAGAGGAGAGAAGAGGAGGGGAGGGGATGAAGGGGAGGGAAGGGGAGGGGAGGGGAAGAGAGAGGAGGGAAGGGGAGAGGAGAGAAGAGGGTGTAAGTACATAAAATTAAAAGTGAATCCTTAGTATTGATTAATATTAAATGTAACAGTTGCAGGTAGGTGAGTTGGTTCTGGGGCAAGGCTATGCTAAATGTAAAGTGCATGGAAAAATATCGGACGTACCAGAAGAAGAAGCCTGCCCATCCTCTCTGACCGTGCCATAAGAGTTGGACCTGCTTCAGTGGTCCAGAGGACAACAGAAGGAGCAGAATGAGTGTTTTCCCCGGCTGATAAGGGAACACCCATGTAGATGGTTGAGCACCTTGCTGTCACCCCATCGGTGCGTGCTCCTGGCCTGATAATATTGTCAGGTAATATAATATAATATAAAATGCCTGATAATATTGTCTCTCCATCATAAATGTGCTGGGTATTACTGACAACATAATCAAACATAGTGTTTTGGCTGAAAACCAGTCAAAAATTTAAGGTACACTTTCGCAGAATAATTTACATTTTTTTGATTTTAGAGTGTTGAAATCATAGAATTATCCATCCTTTTCTCTACGTCTAAAATTTTATTGAAAAACATTCAGGTCATTTAATAAATTAAAACAAAAAACCCCAAACCAACAATGAAATCCAAAGTAAACCCACCATTTTACTAATTTTATGTTCTTAAAAAAGAAATAGCAAGAAGTAAAATACCAGCAATTCACAATTTTAAAAGGGGAAAAAATATATTTCAGGAAGACTAGACTTTGCCAATAAAACTTTCTATATTTTAAGGGAAAGAATTGTAATTTGCATATTACATTGCTAAATTGTCATAATTATCATACAGAAATGTTACAATGGAAGAAGGCTAGTAAAAGAATGAGTATTGGCACTAGCAGAAACTTTCAGTGCCCTCATTTTTAATACCTCTGCTTGCTTTTGCATTTCTTATTCTAACTATGCTGCATATGTGTTTCTCCTTTTAACAAATATGAGTGTGTGTCAAACAGGCAGCCATTAGGTTATTCTGCTGACATTAGTGCAGCCTCCGGCTTGTTATGTCAACTAGTGCCACCCTGGTAGCTACAGTAATCTTTTTTTTCTGACTCAGATCCCTTCCTGCTCCTGGTCCTTTGAACTTTATCCGTATGTCTTTGTGAACATTTATATATCTGTTACATCCTTTACTATTTCCCAAACAAACTCCTTAGCTTAAGTTTTTTGGGAAACTATTCTGCTATTATTTCTTTTTATATATTTGCTATATATTATCCTTGGAGCAAGTGCTCCAGTCTTTCTCATATTAGTTCTCATCAAAACCAGAGGGCAAAAAAAACACCCAGATTTTTGTCTTGCTTTTTCCTCCTTCTTCCTCCACTTCTGCTATGTCAGGGTGCAGTGGTTTTACCATCAGCCAGAAATTAAACTCAAAATAAGCCGCTCGCCTTCCCCCACTCCTTCTGGTGAGGGAGGGACAAAAGCAGAGACTATGGGTTGAGATAACAATTTACTGAAAGCACTAAGCAATGGAGTAAGAAGCGCACGATAGCAACAGCAATATTAACAACAAAATTATATAAAAGGAGAAGGTGCTTTCCCAAAAAAAAGGTGTTCACCACTGGGAACAAAACCAAGCTGATGGATGCTCCCCCTGAGTCGTGTCTCCATGGCTTCCCCAGACGAAGATAAGATGGCAACTGTGCCCTCGCACTGAGCCTTGTGTAGTGCGTGGAGTGCAGGGTGCCCTAAGCTTATGCCAATGTCTTGTCCTATCAAAATGCCATGAGGGTGTGTTGATTCTCCTTTCTGAATCCAAGTTTTTTATATGCAGCTCCATTTTACTTCATGCATGTGTATGCTTTTGCTCTTTGTAAGTTATTTCTCATATGAACAATTCCATCTATACTTAAACCACATAAAAGACCCTTTCTGAGTATGTTATCACTTCATTTAGATTTTTGCCATTTCAAATGGAATTTGGAGTATCTAACTCCAAATTAGTTCTGTATCTTCAATTTACTAATAGAACAGTTGCTTAAGATAGCAGACAGCACTAATAAAGAAAAAAATGTCAGCTCTGTGAGGTCCTAGATTGAACCTGACAGAGACAAGATCTCCTTGACTATTTGGCTATTAAGGCTTTAAGACATGTCAGAGTGCAGTATTTGCAGTAATTTAGGTTTTCATTCACAACTAACCTTGACAACTGAAACTTAAAAAGCTTCTTTTTTCACTGGCTTGTTTAAGTCTTTTTGGTTATTTGTGTAGAGCAGGGGTTGTTGATAGGGCAACAATGGAACATTTACTGAACTTCAAAATGTTTTCTTTGTCAACTGTAGCCCTTTTTTGAGTTCAGGCTGTTTATTGTGTCCCAAGTACGTGTATTTTCCTTCCCTCACCACTATTTGCTTCCTGTCAAAATTGTCAATCAGAGAAGATACTGGGAGCTGATTAGGAACAAAGTAAGGATTCACCACTTTGGAAAAACCTTCAAACCTCTTACCACTGAGTCACTGATTTTTATTTCAGCTGCTCCACAGTTCTCCACAGTAGAGTTCTCCACTATTACATAGAAAGAGAAGAAAGGAGAGAATTTCATTTAATTTCAGGACCAGTGAACAAAATGAAATAGAATTACACTCTCCCTTACAAAGAAAGAGAAAATAAAAAAAGTGTAAGTGCTAGGCAAAGACCAATGAAGATATAAGGATACAGAAAACAACAAGAATGAAGAGGAAGGCAGATGAAGGAGGGAACAATGGCAATTGAGAAAAGGAGGGCACAGTAAACCAGCAATCAAAGCAGAAAATGATGAGAAGGATAACAGAACTGAATGAATCTTTATAAGAAGTTTTCATTGCATGAACAAAGAAATAAACTCTGCAGAAGCGTAAACAGGAGATATATAGAATGTTGAACTGAAAATTGGTAGGGACACTCAGCAATAAATATGGCAAAATTTGTAAATAAGAGAAACAGAAAATTGAAAGAAATGTAACAATGTAATGTAATGGTAAATGTAATGGTACACAGATATTCTGCTCTGAGATGGAGTCTGAGTAGACGATATTTAAATGGAGGGGTTTTTTTCCAATTTGAAAATTTTATTTTTTATGAAAAAATACATTGAAGCAATAAAATGATTGGCATTATGCTTATAAATGCATAGCTTAAGTAACATATAATTGTTCTATACTCTTGGGAATATTTTGATATGATTTTAAATGTCTAAATACTCATTGAGAAAGAAAGGTAGATAATTAAAACTGATAAAAGAATGTGTTTGCCCAGACAAGGTGCAACTGATCTCTTGAATTTATTCTCATATTATTACAAAGAAGCCAAGATTTTTACAGGTTAGGAAAAAATGGTTAACTAGCAAGGAAATCCAATGTTAAATTGTAAGATTTTAAAACCAAAGCCAAAACCAAACCAAACCAAGCCAAACTAAATCAAACCCAGACAATGAACTAAAATTTTGGCAATTATTTGAAGGTGGAGGAAACTTTCTACTAAGTGACCTTAGGAAGAGACTTTCCCATTATCAGCCTTCCATAGGATATCTTGCTTTGAATTGGATGACCAGTTTGGCTGCTTTGAATTAGCTCATGGATATAGAACTATGTCGTGTTCTCATGAAACAGAAGAAAAAACTCCTTTATATCTGTGAGATTTTTTATCTATGTTCTTTGGAAAAGTGGGTAACCAACTTTAACTGATAACTAACTCCATATGAAGACTGCACATACCAGTTTTATAGGGTGGTGGTCTCTGAGAACCAAAAATTTTACTTATTCAATTTTCTGTGTGTTGCTAAATTGCTGTATGGGATTTGAAGCAGCCTAGGAAGGAAAGATTTTTATTGTGAAGGCCACTTGTATATGACAAACTTATATGACACTGTAACACAGCATGCCAGCACAGTCTGTGGCCATTAGTCTTCCACCTGTGTTTCAGTTATAAAAAGGAAAAGAATAATAATTCACAATAATAGTCTTGTCCCTGAAAGTTACAGTCTATGGGAAAGGCTTGTGCTGTTACAGGGTTGTGTAGCTGCTAGACCTGTTTATATGACAGAAGGGTAACTCTTAAACCAGTTGTTAAATTCACCTTGTGTTGTTGCAGTTGAGAGTATTAATAAACATACCTCGTAAAGTTGATAATTGAATCAGAATGTGTCTAGAACAACCATATACTGTTGCTAAACTAAGCCCTGAACATTTAGTTCCTATAAACTATTTCTATTGTTTTTGAAGAAAAGCATCATCCTTCTATTTTAACTGTTATGTCTGCAGAAAGCCAAAAAAAAGATTTTAGTTTTTATGCGAATTTATATGTGTCTGTCTGGGTATTTACATGTACACTAATTAGAATGAAGTAATGATCAGGCATAAGGCTTGAGCTTGTCTAGCTGTCTTGAAAAGCTAGACAGCTTTTCTCTCTGTCTCTCTAATATTTGTCTTAAATTGTGATTGTGATCACTTGTTACTGACTCCTATAGATTCGTTGCACAGCTGGAAGTGCATATTTTATCATCCAAATTATTTACCTAAGAACAAGTTAATGTCAAAAATATATTGGAAATCCCTGAATATATTGATATGGATGAGTGACTTATCCTACCCCCCCAACAACAAAAAAAAAAGGCAAAAAACCCCTGCAGAGATTCTTTCTAAGTGTTTGTAGCATCAAAAAAATCTTCATATCTGCTGTCAGTCGTTCTGCAGTCAGTGAAAGTCTTTAGGATCTAAATATTACAACATAGATAGTTATGCAAAAGTTACTTTTTTATTAGGATTTACAAATTCAATCAAGAATTTATACATGTTTCTTACATTATCCAATATGCTTTGATTTTTGCATTGTGAAACGTATACTGCACATCTACTTTTCAAGTTGTATGGGAAACTTACCCTGTACACATCTGTAACAGCTGTTCAAATGACTGAAGTAATTTTGCTAATTAAATGCTGCTGCCCTATAATATGAAACAAACTGTGTGAAGAGACAAAGGTGTATTTTGTCCAGTTTTAACCAATATTAGAAGCTTCTTTAAGATGAAATAGATTTGCTTTTCTTGCTGACAGTCTAAAGTCACTGTCTGTATATCCACCATAATAAAACTATATACGTAGACTAAGTTTTAACTGAGATTTTCTAATACTATAAAAAAGGAATCTTGTTCTGGACAAGTGCTGTTTATTCTAAACTATGGTCTGGAAGAAACCAATAAAGACTTCCAGTGCTAAAGCCTGCAGGTCAACATTTGTGTAAGACTTTTATACAAGGTGATTAAAATTTTTGATGAGAAAGCTTCTCTAGAGTAACCAGCACCTATCTACAATGAATGGAGCTCATATTTTTGGGTGGAATGTTGGGTGCTGCTGAAATTAAAAGGGCCTAGTGTAATGATCTAACTAATAAATACTAAATACAAAATTAAGGAAGGTTGTGGAGAGAGTGTACATATATATAAAATCTTTATTATACCGGTTTAAAAAAAAAAGAGTAACTTTCATAACTTAAAAGTGAGATATGAGAGGAATGAAAAGAGATGGATGCTGTAAAGGGCACAGCAGACCCATGTAAGCTCCCAAATGGAACTGTATATACACAAAAATGGCAACATCTGAGTGCTGATAACAGCTGTACTTTTAGTACTTTTAGGTTATTTTTGTACTATAAGTTTTCATATACTGAAGTATTTCAGTTGTCATTGAGAAAGTAGCTGTTGATAAGTTGCAAAAACTATTTGAAGGAAACAGTAAATATTAAAGGACACTATTTTCAAACAGTAACAACTGACACAATTACCTACCATGGCAAAATCTAGAATTAAGTCAAAGTATTGTTTGGGGGTTTATTTTTCTAAATTGAAGCTAAGTAAACTCTTGGTTTACTGCCTTCATTATGTACTATGGTACTTGATAATCCAAGTCAATATAACCTGGAAGAAAAAGTCACAGTGACATGGTAATCAAGTTAATCACATTTCATAGCCATATGATATTGATAATTGCAAAAATATTCCTTGCCTAGGCCAAGTGCCATTGTAAACATGTTAACCCAGACCATGGGAAAATGAATCATGGCAGTAATAACCTCTATTCATTATTTTTCTTTCCTCTGTGATTTTAAGTGATTATAGGAAGTGAAAATTTATTTAAATGTAGAATTGAAAAAATTCTTAAAATATAAAAACATCACAAAATCCTCTATACGTTTAAAAAAAAAAAAAATCAAGTAAACCTCTTGACTGGCCAAAATACAGAACTCAGAGACAGGAAAAAAATACTATTCACTCCGTAAATGGGTTAAAGTTTTTTGTTCTCAAATTAAAGACTATAGAAAGTATTATAAGTATGTTTCCACATATAAATAATATGGACAAGTCTAATTCTCAGGGTGTGTATAATAAATTCTATGAGATATTATAAACCTACAGATAGGGCAAAAAACATTTCAATGGAGATATCTCTCTTTTCTGAAGTTAAAGTGGAAAACAATAGATTTGACTAGAGTTTCACATGAAAAATAAGTACTGAATGTATTTGTATCTTCCTCTTTTCATAATACTGCTTTCACTATTCAACTGTTTTCTACAATTTATCTCTTATTCCATTCCATTCCACGCTCCTCAGTGAAATTGTTTTATCAATCTCTGTTCTACTTTTCTAAGACCACCCTCATTAATCATAATTTCATAATTTTCTTGACTTAACCATTTCCTATTTGCAGTTATCTCTGTGAATTACCTCTTTTGAAGACAATTTTTTTTTTTTTTTAGGATTTCACTAAATTACCAAAATTACAAAATCACAAAAATTCCTTAACAACAAATGTTCTAGATAAGTTTCTACTTATGGCCTACCACCTGTAATTAGCAATATGCCCTGTGTTTTGGGTGAAGTAGGTGTAATCTTTCTGTACCTAAGGTTTTCTTGATGATTGTCTAGTGAAATTAAGCCTGGGCCTTTTTTCTATTTTTTTTCCCCAGAGTATTATTGGACATTGTTTTCTTGTTGTTTAGAACTGCACTAGGTTATTGATCAACATGCTGTAACACCAGGTTTCATTATTATGCTAATGTGATCCAGATTTATATGGCAGTGGTTCTTAACACTGATTTATGTGATGCAGCTGTTGGAAATTTTGTACCTGATAGTAAGCCATGAGAAGCCATATCAAAACGAGGAGTTAGGTTTTTTTCCTTTTTTTTTTTTTAATGATAATTATAACCTTCATCACACAAACAAATTTATTTATTGTGTTTGTTTGTTTTTTAATAAAAACATATTTGCTTAAACAAAGAGGTTTTTTCACATTGGTGTTAGAGTAGTGGTCAGTTATTCTTGGTATTAAGTTCAAAGGTAAAATTTCAAGAAAGGTATGGAGGAGGACCAATTTTGAATGTTGGAAAAAATCCTCTTCTCTGTATACCATCCTAAATGGATTTTGTATGAAAAATAATTTTAAATTGATTTCACACTTTGGATTGTATGGCTCAATGGTTTGCAAAAGTTATATTTAAATTTTTTAAAAAGCACATATCCAAATAGTGCAAGGACAATGAAAATGACTGAAACTTTTTGCATAGGCTTTTTGTTTTACTGTCTTTATCAGTTACAGTAGTAAAAAGTAACAACTGTAACTCCTTATGTTGGTATGAAATGTGGGTGGCTCACTCATTCTCTTTTTTTCTGTGAGATATCCTGTTTGCATGAATGATTATTTCCCTTAAAAGTCTTGTTTACTCCACTATCTGATTCTCTTAATGTCAATCAAAATGGCTCTGATATGGAATCCATATAACACAGACTAACCTATTCTTTGACGATTTCAAAATAGATCAGCTAAGTGGACTCGTATTTCTATTATAAATTTATTTTTATTTAAACATACCCCCATTTATTAAAAGGTACATGCTAGTTGCAGGTCTATAACTATTTACAAATGAACATTTTATAAGCACATAGCTACTATCCAAAGATAAATACAGAGACAAACACTAGCTGTATTTTCCTACCTGATTTCATCAAAAGTAATAGAATCTTTGAAAATTTCTTTCATGAAATGATTGTGGTACGTCTTTTTTAATTTTGGAAATATTTCTTCTTTGTTGGATCAGTTACTGAAAGATTATAAAAAGTGGAGGTTAGAATAAGGCACCTGACACTCTTTTGTTATACTGGATTAAAAATGTTTCATGTAATAAAAATTACTCCTATAATTAGTATTTTTTCATTTTCATTTCATATCATAGAAGATGTTTGAAGAGAGCAGTCAATTAATGTGAAAAATTACACTTAATTATTGAATACTTTTTAGGAAATCAGAAACTTAATTATACTCTGGAGTTTTTTTCTTCCTCAAAAGTCTTCTCCTTTTTATTTTGTGGGTATGGAAATGGGAAAGGCTTCACATGCATTCTGTAGGAGAAGGAGAAAAATTGAAATGGAAAATAATCTACATTTTCCAAGTCCAAATTTTTAATTCAGATTTTTTCTCCCTTGGAAGTGGAACCTTATCTTCTATTTTAAACTGGCGTATGGTTTCCTTAAAAAATACTTTTCATTTTCCTGCTAGAAATTTTGCCATGGTATCTTACATTTAATAAACGGAATTTAATTAATTACTTACCTACTATGAGACTGAAAATCCTATGTTTATGTAATTTATGCTTACATAGTGTATGTATTGTGCTTATGTAATAGATACCTTAATTTACAACCCTTTATTTTCTGGGTTTGTAAAAATTACTATAGGGTCTCATTTATGATTTGATGGGATAAATAGCCCCTCAAGTGTCACAACTTTTTTTCCAAGATCTGCCTTTTTCAGAATTTCAGATATGTAAGTGTAAAATGTTTTCCATTATATCCTGCTTTTCTTCTCCTCCACTTTGTGTTTAATTTGGTTGTCCGTTTTGTTGCTTCCCTTACCCTTCCCGCCCCCAAGGGCATTTCAGAATGGATATGGGAAATTGAGAGCTTGATTTCTCCCTGCAGTGGTCAAAAATACTATCTTTATTCATACTTCTTTCTCTACTGGAGAGGATTCAGGCTCTGCCTTAAAGCACCATATGCTCCAACCTCTAAGTAGAAAGATAGTCATACCCCATGTTGGAGGAGAGACACCTTACTCCAGCATCCTCTGGACTTCCTCTCTTGCTCTTTTCTGCATACTCTGCCTATATTTTCTTATTTTCTCCTTTAAAGTGAGCAGGGGTAGGTTGGTTTTGACTCCAGAGTGAAAGTTTTCTAGAAGAAAAGGAATGAAATAAAGTCCATGGTGGCTTTGTTGTTTGTTTTTGTTTGTTGGGTTTTTTGTTTGTTTTGTTTTGTGTTATTTGTTTTTTGATTGGGGTTTTTTTTTGTTTGTTTTTAGCTATTGCAGACAGTTTTCCAGGTAATTTAGCTGGTGAATTGGTAGGTTTTATTCTATTTGTTGCAGTTACTCAATATTATAATACTGACTTTTTCATATTAAAAGTGTAGATTCTAAAATATATTCAGATAGTTTTTCCTCCTTCACATGTCTTTCTACTACAACTTTATCTCTGTACCAGAACAGAAATAACATGTGTGGTGATAATGTCATAAGCCTTTTGCTCATGGATGAATTCCAAAGCTCTACAGAATATTTAGTATAAGTTGAAGCTGTTCTGGAAGTTCCTGGCACTTACAACAGTGTTAAGCAAAATATGGCATCTCTCCTTTCCATATTGCGCTATTTTCACACATTAAGGCAAAGTTACAAAAGATAGTCCAACTCATCTAAAAGCTTGTTGTCACTCACAGAAGCAAATCCGTCTCCCATGTTCCTCTGAATTTGGCAGTGTTATCCTTCACATTTTTCCCCATTGGCTCTGGCACTCCTCAGGCATATCATTTTGTGGATATGCTTCCCTTTGATGACTGAATTGATGTGGGTTTATTTTGAAGTATTACCTCTTCATTGGGGTGGTTAAATGATTTCACATCAACAGAAGTGTGCAAATCCCTAAAACCAGTGTGAAGTCAGTGTCAGAACTCTGGGGAAACTGGAAGGAGCAGGTTCCTCTCCTTTGATGTTTTAAAAGCTCCAAGATCTGCTAAAATATACTGTACATCTTTAACCAGATTTAAGAAGATGAGGACAATAAACTATATTGTCACAATGTTCTAGCTGCTGGAGGCTAAAAATATATGCTACTTGCTTCATTTTTTTTTTTTTCATTCTAGTTACTTTAAGGACCTAGGATGCTTTCAAGAGCTCTCCAAGTTATTGTTTTGGTATGTTTTGTTCTGACCAGTTTTTCTCCCCAAGAAGCAGTCAAATTCACACCCTAGAGATTTTTAGACTATTGTATGGCAGTGGGATGTCTGTTTCTTCTTACTTAAAGTTCTTCTTGGTATTTTTATATATTAAAATAAATTGACTGCTATAGGAAAGATAATAATTTACAGAGTTTACTTCATTTCTGATGCTAAAAAGAAAAGTGGAGAGTTGTATAATAAAAGTTTCATGCTAATAATGAATGATGGCAGTCTTTAGAAACATGTTTTGTAAAGAATATAATGATGATACCGGAACCTGATGAGTATGTTATTGTTTAGTTCAAAGCAGTTGTTCAATTAAAAATGTTCAGCCTTGACCTATGATCATTATTTTATAAAATAATAGATTGCATGAACAGTTTTGCATTTTGACAGGGAAAAATTATCATTTGACAAAAATAAATTAGTTCATAAATCATGTCAATTTGTTA
The DNA here is from genome assembly GCA_013399855.1 of Oxyruncus cristatus. Taxonomy (NCBI): domain Eukaryota; kingdom Metazoa; phylum Chordata; class Aves; order Passeriformes; family Cotingidae; genus Oxyruncus; species Oxyruncus cristatus. The sequence continues at coordinate 366,596 of VXAY01007237.1, read as the reverse complement.
ATGAATTGTTGAACAATGTATAAGATATTTTTATTATAATTTTCAGTGACAGTAAAACTTGAACCCAGTCAGCCACTTCTGCTCGCTTCAGTTTCCTTTGTTTTATAGACTATAAAGACAAATTGTGTTTACTAATTTTAAACTGATTGAATATACATGTAAAAATTGTAGGAGTTAGTCTTATTCATATTTGAATTGGAATGCTTTCAAGGAAAACTTTACATTTCTTACTTTCTTCCTGTTTCATTGGGTAAGTGATTGCTTCCTCAGAAGGAAAATTGAAAGACCAAGGATCAGTTGAACTTTACCAAGATGTTGCAGTTCAATCTTGCAATACTCAGCTGCAATTCAACATCTTTAATTGCTTCTCAACATGTACACATGAATGCACACAAGGACAACCAAAAACTTAAACCCTGAAGAGATTCAAGCTTAGCTGTCTATTATTTAGTAGAGAAGTGTTATCCCTTTCCAATACACTTCTGGGATTTAAAAAATGTTTAGTCCCAGTTGATGTGTAAGAAAGAATATTAGAAGTTGTACTGGGTTGACCTTGGCTGTCTGCCAAATGCCCACCAGCCACTCCATCACTCCCCTTCAACAACAGGACAGCAAGAGAAAATAAGATGGAAAAACTCCTGTGTCAAGATAAAGTCCGGGAGATCACTTACCAAATTATTGTCTTGGTTTCAGTTGGGATAGAATGAATTAGCTCTATTCCAGCCCAAGCCAGGACATAATCACAGGCAAAAATGACTCAATTTGGGGAAAATTATTTTAATTAATTGCCAATTAGAAAGAGAGCAGGATGGTGAGAAACAAAGACATGAGCTAAAACATCCTCTCTCCATCCCCACCATTTTCTTCTCAGGCTCAACTTTGCTCCATTTCTCTCTCTACCTTCCCCTTCCCTGAGCAGCACAGAGGAGATGGGGAATGTGAAGCTGTGGTTAGTGCCCACCTCTTTGCTGCTTCTTTTTGCTTACACTTTTCCCCACTCCAGCCTGAGTCCTCCATGGGCTTCAATAACTTCAGGCAATATCCATCTGATCTTGTGTGGCTAGAGAGGGGATACACGCTCTAGCATAGTTCTCCATGGGATGCCGGAGAATCTCTTCCATGTTGCCTGGAGCACCTTGTCCTCCTTCTCTGGTGCTGGTGTTCACAGGTCTGTTTTTCACACTTTTTTCCTCACTGCTTGTGCAGCATTTTACCCTTTCTTAAATATGTTTTCATAGTTACACCACCAGTTTTTTTGATGGACTCAGGTGCATTCTGCAGTGGGTCCACTGGAGTTGGCTGGAACCGTCTGTGCCCAGCACAGGCCAACCCCTGGCCTCTCCTCACAGAGCCTTCCCCACAACTGAAACCTTGACACCTGCACCCAATGCACACATGAAATTTGCACATTACAGAGCCTCAGTTTAACTCACTGCCTACATATTAATTGATTTCTTGAATCATGAGAGTTTCATATCCTTCCTAAATCTCTAGCTGTTCCATCAGTGATACATTACTTAGCTCTGAATTTACTTATTAGTTACATATTATATTTTTGAATACTTTTAAACTTTTGGATTAATTAAAGAACTAGTTCAACAAAGTAGTTGAACTTCACCTTCCCAGTTTTAATTTGACAGTTTTCAATTTCTTTAATCGTTGTGTGTATCGAGTGAGTGACTTGATTGCCATTATGAGGGATTGTGTGATCCAATCCACCAGAATTCTTTTGGCACTTCTCTGATCCTCACCTTAGTTAGCTAACAATTGTTTCTGGACTTTTTAGCCTTCGACAATTCTTGGAACTTGCTATTAGGACATGGTCTGTTCTGCTCAAAGTTCAGAAAGGCACGGTTCCATGTTTGGGTGCATAGAATAGGAATGTGAGAAAAGGCCACAGCATTGAGGAGCTGGTGGGAAAATAGTTTTACTCTGGCAGAGTAAAACAGTCAGAAATATATAATCATGGAAATATTGTTGATGTTATCCATCAGGTTAGATATAAAACTCTCAAGTCTTCAGAAACTTAAATTCATATGTGGGATGTAAATAGTGTTCTTTTGCTCTAAGAAACATTCAGGTGTACTAATTTTTTTTTTTTTTTTT